>CAUYUJ010007513.1:270486-380800 GCA_963575745.1 Prorocentrum cordatum | reverse complement strand
GTGTGTGTGTGTGTGTGTGCGTGCGTGCGTGCATGCGTGCGTGCGTGCGTGTGTGTGCGTGTGTGTGTGTGTGTGTATGTGTGTGTGTACGTTCATGTGCTCGTTCCAGCTCCCCGCCTTCTTTCCTTGGCCGGCCTTCCCTCTCTCTGTCTGTCTCGATCGAGTCCTGGCCCTGCATCGAGCCGAGCGGCTGCCACTTCAGCTTCGGTCTCAGCATGCTCGCTTGCCAGACTCTCCGCCGCAACGCCGCGCGCGCAGCCACTGATCCAAAAGTGTGTGTGTGTGCGTGAGAGAGAGAGTGTGTTGTTTGTTTGTGTGTGTGTGGGAGGTGTGGCCTTGCATGCGTTCCGCTGAATCGTTCGCGACGGTGCCACCACTTCGCCAAATGAGGAACAAGAGTGTGTGTGAGAGAGAGTGTGTGTGTGTGAAAGTTTGTGCGTGTGTGTCTGTCTCTGTGTGTGCGTGCGTGCGTGCGTGCGTGCGTGCGTGCGTGCGTGCGTGCGTGCGTGCGTGCGTGCGTGCGTGCGTGCGCGCGCGCGCGCGCGCGTGTGTGTGTGTGTGTGTGTGTGTGTGTGTGTGTGTGGTAGGGTCGACTGTGCTCAGAGTGCGGACGCGACGGGGGGGGCAGCCCTCCAGAAGGGCACTGGGCTGGACACCCAAGCTTTTCATCACAAGCGGTTGTGTTGACGGTGCCAGGTCCCAGCCAGGGCTCCCTGGAGGCTGGCAGTCGCCGAAGACCGTCCGTCGTGATTTTTGTTCGCAGCGCGCTGCGCGAGCAGGTCCGAGCTCTGCAGGATAATGCCTTCCTGGCAGCCTCTGCCCCTCAGATCTGGACGACGCCACGAGATAGCGGAGGTGTGTTGCCTTCCCTCTTCTACATTTTCACATCATCTCTGGCATCTGGAGGCCACCTCCCAGCCCCAGGGTCGTTGAGTTAAAGACCCGGGATGAGAAGCCTGCCCCGTGGGAGTGGCCAGGATTTCCCACGAGGGAAGCCTCTGGGAGGGGGCCTCTGCCCCGTGAGGAGGCCGCGCCCAGCGCCACGCCGTCCGTTTCGCTGCGGGCCGCCAAGGGCAGGCAGGGTCCACCGAGCGACAGGAGAATTCGGGGTGGACTGCGCCGACACTCGCGCGTGAGCCTCTCGCGCAGGTTGGCGCGTGCGCACCCTCTTCTTCACGCGGTGTGCAACGCTGGCGGCCCGCGCATGCCATCTCGCGTGAGGCCCTTTTCTTCCAGTTGCTCAATTCGCCAAGGGGGGGGGGGGGGCAACACTCACCCCTGATCGCCCATTCATCGCTGATCTGAGGCCTGGGGGCCCCAGCCTGCTCAGGAACGTGTGGCTTCGCTTTCCCGCCTGGGGCCTACTAGCCGGTCTGTGTCGACGGTGTACATGCTGCCAATTCCAGGACGACCAGCCCTCCCCGCAGACGCGGCAGCATCCCCCTCCTCGTCCCAGAGCCTCCACCGCCCTCCGCAGAGATGCTGGCTCAAGCCGCGTATAACGTTCTATAGACTCGGCCGAAGCAGCCCCGGCCTTGGCTTCCGGACTGTCGTGTCCGTGACATGAAACACACACCACCTTACCTCTCCATGTGTTGCTTGCCCCTCCTGCTCGCCTCCGCTGGCGGGCTGGTGGTCCTGCCGGGCGGGCTGGCCGTGGCGCCCTCCAGCGCCGCGCCGGCGCCCTCGAGCCAGGGCGCCCTCGGCGGAGCAGGGCGCGAGCTGGCCCCGGACGGCGGCCCTGGCGCGCGCCGCGCCGGGCGCAGGACACTGGGGCAGTGGCGGTGGCTGGTCGGCGCGACGTCGGTGGTGCTCGCCCTCGCCCTGGCGGTGGTGCTCAGGGGAGGAGAAGTTAATTACCCATACCTCCACCCCTCCGCCCGCTTCCCCGTTGCTCGGCCTCCTGCAGGACGCCCTCGTCGCCACCGCTGGATTCGTCTCGCAATCCTGGTCAGAAAGCACCCCGGGAGAGGTCCGGGGAGTAGCGGTATTGGTATCTTGAGTTTTTTTTTTCAGATTGCGCTACCGAGGAACCCCACATACTTATATTATGGCTGGAGTGATGATAGCTGAAAAGAAGCATGTGAGAATGATGTTGGTGGCCGTTCCCTGCGCGCCTGCTGCGCCGTGCGAGCCTGCAACGGATAGAGACCGCACCCCACGCGCACCCCCCTCTGTTATCGAGACTTTGCCATGCCTGCCGCGCCCTGCACGCCTGAAACGCATAGAGACCGCACCCCCTGTGCACCCCCTCTGGTGTCGAGAATTCCCACGCCTGCCATGCCCTGCGCACCTGCAACGCATAGAGACCGCACCCCCTGCGCACCCTCCTGGTGTCGAGAAAATGCCGCGCCTGCCGTGCCCTGCGCGCCTGCAACGCATAGAGACCGCACCCCCTGTGCACCCCCTCTGGTGTCGAGAATTCCACGCCTGCCGCGCCCTGCGCGCCTGCAACGCATAGAGACCGCACCCCCTGCGCACCCTCCTGGTGTCGAGAAAATGCCGCGCCTGCCGTGCCCTGCGCGCCTGCAACGCATAGAGACCGCACCCCCTGTGCACCCCCTCTGGTGTCGAGAATTCCCACGCCTGCCGCGCCCTGCGCGCCTGCAACGCATAGAGACCGCACCCCCTGCGCACCCTCCTGGTGTCGAGAAAATGCCGCGCCTGCCGTGCCCTGCGCGCCTGCAACGCATAGAGACCGCACCCGATGTGCACCCCCTCTGGTGTCGAGAAAGTGCCACGCCTGCCGCGCCCTGCGCGCCTGCAACGCATAGAGGCCGCACCCCCTGCGCACCCTCCTGGTGTCGAGAAAATGCCGCGCCTGCCGTGCCCTGCGCGCCTGCAACGCATAGAGACCGCACCCCCTGTGCACCCCCTCTGGTGTCGAGAATCCACGCCTGCCGCGCCCTGCGCGCCTGCAACGCATAGAGACTGTGCACCCCCTCTGGTGTCGAGACCGCGCGCGCCTGCAACGCATAGAGACCGCACCCCCTGCGCACCCTCCTGGTGTCGAGAAAATGCCGCGCCTGCCGTGCCCTGCGCGCCTGCAGCGCATAGAGACCGCACCCCCTGTGCACCCCCTCTGGTGTCGAGAATTCCCACGCCTGCCGCGCCCTGCGCGCCTGCAGCGCATAGAGACCGCACCCCCTGCGCACCCTCTTGGTGTCGAGAAAATGCCGCGCCTGCCGTGCCCTGCGCGCCTTCAGCGCATAGAACCCCACGAAGCATGTGGGGAATAAAAAACCAAAATTCTGGCAAGTTCACTTGCATGGACAGGGAGGGGGCTGAACCTGAAGCAGGCCGCAAACGACTCGACGTGCGGACATCAGGCAAGTCGACAGGCCTTTGCACGCTCGTGTTCAACTGAAGAGGGGCGAGGGGGGGTGAGGTGGGGGGGCGAACGGCATGCAAGTAAGTATGACTGAATCTAAAAGAAAAGTATCGGGCGACAAAATCTATACAGATCCACTGCCCCCTGGCTGGGCCCTTCCTGGGCCCAGTCGCTGTGTATACAGTCTCCTGGCCAACCCAGGAGGGCGTGGCGTACACACTGCTGCTGGGTGCAGGGTGGCCCTGGCCAGTGAGCAGTGGATATGTAGCTGCCGTTGCCCTGACGCAGGCTCCCCTCCTGGCCCCCCCCCGAGGTGCAGGCTGCGCTCTTCTGCGCCCCGGCCTGGCCCTCCGAGCCGGGCCCGAGCGAGCAGGCCCGGGGCAGGAGGTTGCCGTGCTGCGGCCGCCGGCCACAGGGGAACGAAGAATGACACACAGTGGGGGCCCATGCCAAGAAACACCCTGCTCGCCTCCAGGGTGCCCTGGGTTTCTTGGGTTTCGATGGCTTTGCTATGGGCAGCGTGGCGTTCCCACGCCGAAAAAACAAAGGGGCGTCCGAGGGTCTCAGGGTTGGGTTTCTTGTGGAGGGTCTCTTGTGGACGGGCCCCAACTGTAAACATAAAGACTTGGAGTTCCGCGCGGATTTCTCGGATCGGTGCTGGACTCCCCCTCCCTGGCGCGCGGAGCGCGCCATGGGCGGCGACTGGAGGCGCCGCCAGGGGGTCCAGCGCGCATCCGAGAAATCCGCGCGGACATCGGAGTTTTTATGTTTACTCGTTCTCTTAGGCCAGGCTCCCGCTCCGCAGCGGCCGCGGCGGCCTCGTCCGGGAGCCTCGCCAGCGCCTCGGAGGCGCTCTCCAACAGCCTCGCCGCCGCCTCGGAGGGGTCGCTGATGCGGGGCGACCGGGCGGCTGCCGCGCTCTGCGCGGAGCTGGTGGTGCCCGACGGATGCACGCTCCACTGCGGAGTCCCAGAGGCTTCGCTTCACTGCACATACGACCCAGACCCCCTCGAGTCATGAACAATCACGACGGGCGGTTTTTCACCTATTCGGCCTCTGCGGGCCTTTGCCGGGCCTCGGAAACGATTCAGGATGGAAAGCCGGTCCTGGGGAACAGGTCGAGACCTCGGGGGGTCGACGTCATGACAAAATCATGACGTCGGGGGTCTGGGACGAGTGTCACTCCGCTGACGTGACCTTTGGTGCGCGGCTTTCGGGGCTGGCGCCTGCGGGGGGGCCTTGAGCCCAAGCGCGCATGCCACTGCTGTGCATCGCACGCAGCGGGCGTCAAGCCGCGCACCAAAGGTCCCTCTTTCCCGGGGCCACGCGCGCGTGTGGCCGAAGGCTGTGTGCCACAAGCGGCAGAACACGGTTGTGAGCGTGCACAGTCTAACGGTGCCCGGCGGGACGTCGCTATTCCAGGCCCGCTTGGCAGAGTGCGACCTGGCGGACGTCTCGGGGGTGGGCATCCACCTGGAAACCCTGGGCGGCGGTAAGAAGTTTGCTTTCCTGTCTACGCAGGCGATCTGGGCCGCTCCGCGGGACCGCCATTGTGAGATGGAAATCGTGAAGGCCTCTGGGGCGAAGTTCGCGACGATCATGAAGACCAAATCTGGGGTTTACACCATCGCGCGCGGAGCGGATACGCTGATAGTCTTCAGGGGCAATTTCGCCAAGCACGATGTGCAGGTGTACAGCTCCCTGGGCCAAAGAGTCGCCAAGGTGGGTCCCGGCGATGGCATGTACGAAGTGGTGGTCTACACGAGCGTAGACGCTGGGTTGGTCATTCTTGGCTTGCTCGCGATCGACAAGATGGAGATTATGCCGACCTAGGCAACACCTTGTAAGGGACGACCTGAGGCGAGGAGGAGGAGGAGGAGGAGGAGGTGGAGGAGGACGAGCAGCAGGAGGAGCAGTGGTCTGCTGATATGTTCAATTACGCATCATGGCAGTGATTCCCGCAGTGGGGTGGAGAATACAGTGTTAATCGCTGCAGATCCAAGTCCGGTTGTTGGTGGAGTTGCTTGGCGTGGCCCCACAAGCCTTGCACGCTGTTTTTTTTATCATATGTATGGCTTCTTTTTGCTCGGTCTTGAGCAATACGTGTACTAGGGCTGTCTGAGTCAGGAAGGTGAACAGGGGTTGCCAGCAAGCATTGTTTATCAAGTAACCCTGAAGACTCGCGTGACAACCACGTCTTCTGGACCTTTGAATACCAAGTCCTCGAATTGTGAGCTGAGCTATGATGTCTCTATTGTGCGTCATGTCCTGAACGGGACTGGGTAACGCCTCATGATCAGAAGCATCATTGTTGTCTCTCTCTCTCTCTCGTTCTGTCTCTCTCTCTCTCTATCTCGCGCTCTTTCTTTCTCTCCATCTCTCCCTATCGCTCTCTCTCTCTCTCTCTCCTTCTGTTCCCATTTCACGGTGCGCAGACTAGAGGCCGACCTCGTCATCTAGGTGTGTGTCTGTGTGTGTGTCTCTGGGTCTCTCTCGATCTCCCGCTCTCTCTCACTCTCTCTGTATCTATTTCTCTCCACCTCCCTGCCTCCACGCACGCACGCATTTGCGCAACCGTACGGCTCTCTCTCTCTCTCTCTCTCTCTCTGCCCCCCCCGCTATCGACCACATGCTGCGCCCACATGCATGAGCAATGGAGTGCCATGGCATTCTGGCCCGGGACCGCCCCCGGGACTCCCCCCCCTCAGGACCCCCACCGGGACCCCCCCCTTCCCACCCCGGGGACACCTCCTCGGGACCACCCCCCTGGGACGCCGCCCGCCCCCCCCCCCTGGCGGGGAAGGGATCCAAGGGAAGGGGCTTCCCTTCGGCTCGATTGCGACGTTGCTCGATTTCGTTTTGGCTGGCGCGCATGAGGAGGAGGGCCCAGGGAAAGGGGAGAGCGGCGACGGCCCAGGGAAAGAGAGGGAGCGGCGACGACGACGACGACGTCGACGAAGGCGAGTCAAACGGAACAGCCTCTTCAACATGCCGACAGGGTCGGCGGATTCTGTCTCGAATGTACTAATATGTCATATTATAGCATGCTGCGTTTTGCTCTGCTTAGATATCGTTCATACTGGTCTGGTATGCAGAATGCCAACTCATTGCGGTTTTGTTCTGCTCTCGTTGTAATGAGTGGTAGTGGTATTCGTAGTAGCACGGATCTTGTGAGTAGTAATAACAGTTGGTGGTGCCAATGGCAGTATATGTAGTAATCGTCGTAGTGGAAGTAGTAGTAGTAGTGGTGGTAGTCAAAATAATCGAAGTAGTCGCAGCCGTAGTCGAGGCAGCCTGGGCCTGAATCCCAGCCAACACGCCCGGCGTGAGATAATTGCGACGCCAGGGCTCCCATGGTGGGTCCTCTCGAGACTCCAGACATCCGGCGTCTCGGGCCCCCGACCTCGCGACCATTTCCCCCGGGCCATTTTCTCATCCCGATTCGTGTCCTGGCGGTCCCAGGGCCCGGCAAGGGCCCCGAGAGGCCGAAACCGAGGAGCAACATCCGCCTCGACGCTTGCGAGGCGCCGGGCGTTTGCTGAGGAGGGGGCCCCCTCGAGCCTGCGGCCCCGCAGGCCGGGAAGTTCACCCACACCCTCGCCGGGGTGCACCGGCCGGGCAGCTGGGAGCGCCTGCGGCTGCGGGGGCGGACGCTGGAGCTGGAGCACTGGCAGGGCACCGACATGGCGCGCGCCCTCGCCGCCCGCTGGGGGGGGTGGCCAGGGGTCTCCGGCAGAGCCACAAGTCGGAAGCTGGGCGAGGGCTGCTAAAGCCGTGGCTGCTCAAGCGGCCCTCCTGGAGAAGAAGAAAAACAACAACTTCCCGGAAGGAGGCGCGGCACGCGACACAGTCAACGGGCTTCTTTCCAGGAAGGACGACGAAGACAGCTTCCCGGAGGTCGACTTTAGCAGCCACGGATTTCGCAGCCCTTGCCCGGCTTCCGAACAAGCTTACGTAGCGTTTGTCCTACGATCGGGGGGTTGCTAAAGGTGCCCCGGGCCCCCAGGTGCCCCCAGCTGTTCGCTCGATTCTTGAGGCCCCTCGTGGGGTCCTCTGGGCCTCGTGAGGGGTGCTGTGGAGCCCGTGGGGGGGGCTCCTGGGAAATCCTGGGGGGCACCTTGGGTCGAGGCACTTCTAGCAACACCCGATGCGAATTGTGTGTTTGTCTTGTACCCGACGCGGGTCCGACGACGTGGACTCGGCATCGATTCGGCGCTGATTCGACTTGCTCGACATGGGTTCGACACAGACGGCTGGCGCGATGGGACAGAGAAGGCCCCCCCAATACATCCACAGGCCGAAAGTTTTTTCCTCTTGCATGGGAACGCATGGATCCATTTGGATCCAATTACGTGTGTGCGAGAGTCACGTGGATCCAATTTCCGTGTCTTCTGGATCCAAATTTTTGGCATGGAAGTTTCGTGGATCCAATTCTTTTGCTGAAGTAGATTTATAATGATATGTAATACAGGGGGCCTAAGGGGAAATGGATCCACGGAGCCTTGGACCTGCAGCCCAAGCTATGATTCTACGGGGGAGGGGTTTCCCTACCGAGGAGGGAGGTGGACGACGAGGGAGGACGGAAGAGGCGGATCAGGGAGGATGGAGGAGGAGGGAAAACGACCGCGGTGCCCAAGTCGGGAGCTCGAGCGCCACAGCCGGCCTGGCCACCTCTCCGAACCCCTCTCATAACATGTCGTTGCTCGAGCGCCACAGCTGCCTCGGCCAACTCCCGCAGCCTCCATAATGTGCGGGTGCTTGAGTGCCACGGCGGGCATGGCCAACTCCGGCAGCCTCCCACAACATATGCCGCACCCCACCTCGACGCGAGCGCGATATGATCGCTGCGTCCGCATCCGCTAAAGCCAACGACACTTCGCATGTGTCATGTGGGCCTCAAGAAGAAAATCGTTCGGCCTGCTCAAGTGGGGTTTTGACCCCCGTCTCCCCCGCAAACACGCGCAGCGTGTTGACGGGCAGAAACGGGCCCAAAACTCTTCAGTGGGGTTTTGACCCCCGTCTCCCCCGCCAACACGTGCAGCGTGCTGAAGGGCATAAAAGGTGTGCACCATTTTTCAGTGCCAAAAGTGTTTTCCTCTTGCATGGGAACGCACGGGTCCATTTGGATCCAATTACGTGTGTGCGAGAGTCGCGTGGATCCAATTTCCGTGTTTTCTGGATCCAATTTTTGTTGGCATGGAAGCTTCGTGGATCCAATTGTTTTGCTGGAATAAAGTTACAATGATATGTAACACAAGGGACCCAAAGGGGAATGGATCCACGAAGCCTTGGACCTGTATCCAAAGCTATGATTATGAGGGGGAGGGGCTTCCCTACCGAGGAGGGAAGCGGACGAGGAGGGAGGACGGAAGAGGCGGATCAGGGAGGAGGGAGGAGGAGGGAAAACGACCGCGGTGCCCAACTCGGGAGCTCGAGCGCCACAGCGGGGTTGGCCAATTGTCCGAACCCATCCCATAACATGTCGTTGTTCGAGCGCCACAGCTGACCCGGCGAACTCCCGCAGCCTCCATAACGTGCGGGTGCTTGAGCGCCGCAGCTGGCACGGCCAATTCCGGCAGCCTCCCACAACATATGCCGCACCCCACCTCGACGCGAGCGCGATATGATCGCTGCGTCCGCATCCGCTAAATTCAACGACACTTCGCATGTGTCGTGTGGGCCTCAAGAGGAAAATCTTTCAGCCTGTTCAAGTATGCGGCGTAACCAAGCGGCCCCAGACGCGCACCGGACGCACGCGGACGGCCACAGATCATGTCAGAGCCCCGAATCATCAGGGGTAGCTCGGGTCAGGGATAACTCGGGTTCGTTTTTCGGGATTCCGAACCCGAGTTATCCCGGACCCGAGTTACCCCGGATAAATCGGGCGTCCAAGAGCCCCGAATCATCAGGGGTAACTCGGGTCAGGGATAACTCGGGTTCGTTTTTTCGGGAACCCAAGCCCGAGTTACCCCGGACCCGAGTTACCCCGGATAACTCGGGCGCCCAATCATGCCCACGGGCCCTCCAAGCGCAGAAAAAGTTGTTGTTTCGGAGGTGTTTTTCCGTTTTTGGGCGGTATTCGGTCCTTGGGTCTTCCGGGCGTCCGAGGCTGAGACCGCCCAAGAGCCCCTGGAAACCGCCCAAAAACGACCCAACGGGGCTTGCAGAGTCCAAGAGCGGCCCAGGACCCTCACAAGAAGCTTCTAAATTTGGGTCGTGAGACCCCACGAGCCATGGAGGAGCCCACGCAACAAACAGCTGAGGAGGGCAGGGAAGGGCTCACAGGGTGTGGCGAGAACGCACGAGGAGTTTTTGCCGTTTCGCCTGAGACACTTCTCTCTCGTCCCGCCCGCATGCTGACCTCGAGGGACCAAGACAAGGTGATTGGCGCAAAGCGCCAATTACACATGCCGATATAGTTCTACATCCTGCATGGACGCAAACTCGGATGTCCCCCCCCCGCACCCCGAAAATCCCAATGGCCTCTCGGACGGTCTCCCCCCACCCTGGGGTCACCTTTCTGACGGCTCCCCCGGCCTCCCCGGCCAGCCGTCCGCAATCTTCTGAACGCCGCGGAGGCCCCAGAGGCCTCGCCGCGACACCGAAGATGGACAAGAGAGCTCCGGGACTGCGCCCAAGTGGCCCCAAGATGGCTACATCATGGTCCAACAGGCCCCCAAGAAGGCCCGATGAGAGCCCCACGAGGGGCCCCAGAGGCAAAAACCGCTGATATCCCAAAAGTTTTGCAAGGATTTTAGGGTTTTCCCCATGTCGAGCTTCCGACGGCATGCGACGAACCCAGGGGCTTCACAGATCGCCCCCGGAAGGCTGCAGAGGCCTCCAGCAGAGGTCTCCGACAGTCCCCCCGTTGTAGTTGCCCGACGTGCAACCTCTCAGGGGCCTGAAGAGCCCGGGGGACGGCTCCCGAAAAGGCCTCAAGATGGCCACAAGAGTTGGTTTTTCCAATATCCAAAGGATGGGCTTCCTGTTATTATCTGACCGCGCCGGACCCCGCATCATCATCATCATCATCATCATCATCATCATCATCATCATCATCATCATCATCATCATCATCATCATCATCATCATCATCATCATCATCATCATCATCATTAGCATCAGCATCAGCATCAGCATCAGCATCATCAGCATCAGCATCATCATCATCATCATCATCATCGTCATTATTATCGTCATCATCATCATCCCTCCCCGCCTCTCTGCACTAGACGATGATGACGAGTACCATGCTGATGACCATGGTATCGTGAGAGTATAACGTGAGTATGGTGGTGATGGTGAATGATTGATGAACATGATGATGGATGAGGATGAGGATGAGGATGAGGATGAGGATGAGGATGAGGATGCTGATGATGATGATGATGATGAGGATGAGGATGAGGATGAGGATGAGGATGAGGATGAGGATGAGGATGAGGATGATGATGATGATGATGATGATGATGATGACGATGATGATGATGGTGGTGATGATGATGATGATGATGAAGAAGAAGAAGAAGATGATGATGATGATGATGATGTTGAGCAAATGAGCAGATGAGCAGATGAGCAGATGAGCAGATGAGCAGACGAGCAAATGAGCAGATGAGCAGATGATGAGGATGTCTCGAGCGGCTTGCTGGCTTTAGCACTCCTAAAGGGGGGGGGCGCCAGGGGGTACCTCACGGCCTCCGTTCGTGCCAAAATGGCGGGGATGTCTCAGGCGGTTTGCCTGTTTTGGTCGCGAATGTCCTTCGTTTTCGGAGCAGATTTGGAGGATGTCTCGAGCGAGGCGCTCAGTTTCGCCCCCCCAGGGGGGGGGGGGCGTTTTTTTTGAGGATATCTCGATCGGTTTACCTGATTTGGTGGCCATACTCGTGGGCACAGATTCTCCCCATGCTGCCACAGGAGGCTCCAGCAGGCTCCAGGAGGCCCCAGAAGGCCACATGAAGTCCCAGGAGGCATTGGGAGGCCACAGGAAGACCCAAGAGGCCACAGGACGTCCCAAGAGGCTCCAGGAGGCCCCAGGAAGCTCGAGGAGGCCTCAGGAGGCCCCGGAAGGCAACAGGAGGCCCCGAGAGGCCCCAGGAGCAGGAGGCCTCAGAAGGCAACAGGAGTGGCTCCAATCCCATGTGTGTTTACGTATGCTCCTGGAGATTGGGCCTCATCTGGAGCATGAATCCTTGATGTTATACGTATGTTTCTATCGATTGTCCTTCTCCTGTGTATACAATCCTACATGTTTACGTATGTTCCTATATATTGGGCTTCCCCTGGGGCACGAGTCCTTTGTGTTTTACGAGTGTTCCTATACCTTGCGCTTCTTCTGCGGCTCCGATCCGCAATGTTTTACGTACGTTTGTTCCTATATATTGGGCGTTTCCTGGGGCACGGTTCCTCCCTAGGATGTCCCAGGAGGCTCCAGGAGGCCGCAGGAGGCCACGCGAGGCTCCAGGAGGCCTCAGGAGGCCACTCGAAGCCCTAAGGTGCCCAAGAGGCCCCAGGAGGCCCCAAGAGGCGCCTTGATGCCCCAGGAAGCCCCAGGAGGTTTCAGGAGGCCCCAGGAGGCCCCAGGCTCATGCGCAGAGACACGCTCGTACTACTGAGACTCATTCACACTCCAATACATTCGCAGTTAGATTCATGACCAGAGCGTCATAGCTCAAGCCCGCTTATATTCGACAACTCTTGCGCCTAGACGCTCACGAAGGACAGGTCCATGCGAATAGATGAACAAGCGGGGAGCTCCACGCAGTGAATAATCTTTCGAGCCAGGCAAATCTACTTGCATGGCGTTCGCACCCCTCCCCCCCCACCCAACCACCCACCCACCCATCCCCCACCCCCCACCCCCCCACCCCCTCGCCCCTCTTCAGTCAAACACGAGCGTGCAAATGCCTTTCGAGTTGAGAGATTTTCCGCACGCCCATGCAAGGGCTCCGACACGACCCAACTGACTCCCAAAGAAGGCCCCCGAACACCATGAAAAGGGGCCGCCCGAGGGAAGCACCCCTGATCTTCCAGAAAGGTTTGGTACGGATTTGGGGGGTTCTCCCCATGGCGAGCTTCCTGGGGCCCACGACGAGCCCAGGGGGTTACTAGATCGCCCCCTAGACGGCGGCAGGATCCTCCAGGACGGCTTCAAAACTCCCCCCCAGACTCCCACAAGTGACCTGCGAAGACGTCCAGGACGCCCCACGCAAGCCTAGAGGGGGCTCCCGAGACGGTCCCGAGTGACCGCAAGACGGTCCAGGATGGCACTGGGACGGTGCCCGCGGACAGTCCCCCGACATTGCCCGACGCGTGCCCTCAGGGGCCTGCAGGGAGCCCAGGGACCGCTCGCAAGTGGCCCAAGTTGGCCACAGCACAGCCTCACAGGCTCCCGAGAAGGCCCCCGAACGCCCCGTCAAGGGGCCGCTCGAGGGGAGCAGTTCTGACGGCCCAGGAAGGTATTGGAAGGATTGGCCCAAGTTGGCCACAGCACAGCCTCACAGGCTCCCGAGAAGGCCCCCGAACGCCCCGTCAAGGGGCCGCTCGAGGGGAGCAGTTCTGACGGCCCAGGAAGGTATTGGAAGGATTTCGGGGTCCTCCCCATTTCGAGTTCCGATCGCCCCCCCCAGCCGGCTGCAGAAGCCTTCAGGATGGCCCCCAGATTGCTCAGGAGGGCCTCCAGACGCCCAAAGGTGCCCGAAACTGGCATCCAGGTTGCCTCACGCAAGCCTAGAGGGGCTCCCGAGACGGTCCCGATGGGACCGTAAGACGGCCGAAGATGGCCCTAGGACGATGCACGCGGCCTCCAAGATACCCTCTTGATGTTTCCGACAGTCCCCACATACTGTTCAACGTGCGCCGTCAGAGGCCTCCAAGAAGCCTTCGAGGGTCTCCCTAGGCCATCAACAATCTCTTGAGCCGCCTCCGACAAGGCAGTACGTCCTGCTGCTGCTCGTCGTCCTCCTTCTTGTCCTCTTTGTCCTCGCCGACCTCACTGCGTTCCACTCTCATCTGCGAGACGTCCCAAGACACCCACAAGGGCCCCAAGACGGCGTCCAGGGAGCACAACGAAAGCCCCCGGGGGGTCCGAGACGGCCCCAGGGAACCGCAATAATGGCCAAAGATGGACACCGAGGGCCACTAACATAATTCAGGGCCGTCGAACAACGTCTCGGGATGACGAGCCAGTCCTGGGAAATCGACAGTGAGATGAGAAGCAGAGTTCGGCAAGAAGTCGCAGGTCTGGGTGCCAGCGACTCGACAGACGCGGATCGTCGTGGGCGTGCGCGATTCTGCAGATATCGGAGGTTGGGGGATGAGATCGAAGTGGAACGGAGAGCCCCCGACCGGGAAATCGGTTTCGGTTTCGGGTTCGTGTCGTGCGTGTGGGCGATGCGAAGTTGCGTGGGCGGGCGAGAGGAATGACTCCGCTGTGGCTACGGCGGGTCAAGAGCCGATGACCGCCCCTTCTCCCTCCCCGGTGGGCAGGCGGTAGCCCGGTTGTCCCGCCGTGGTGTCCCGTTGGTGTCCCGTCGGTGGCCCGTCGGTGTCCCGTCGGCGTCCTGTCGGCGACCCGTCGGTGTCCCGTCGGTGCCCCATCAGCGTCCGGTCCGTCGGCGACTCTTCGGTGTCCCGTCGGTGTCCTGTCGGTGTTCCGTCGGGGTCCTGTCGGTGTCCCGTCGGTGTTCGCGTCGGTGTCCTGTCGGTGCCCCGTCGGTTCCCCGTCGGTGCCCCGTCGGTGCCCCGTCGGTGTCTGTCGGTGCCCCGATTAGTGTCCCGAGTGGTGTCCTGATGGTGTCCTGAGTCAATGGTGTCTCGATGGCGCCCTGCTGGTATCCGGATAGGTGCCCCGATTGGTGTTCCGATGGTATCTTGATGGTGTCCCTGTGGTGTCTGCATGGTGCCCTGGTGGTGCACCGATGGTGCCCCAGTGGTGCCCCGATCGTATCCATGTATTTTCCAGCGTCGCTAGTGATATCGATAGTGAGATTTGGGGGGTGATATTGCAGAGAACCCGATACGCCAAACGGTTCTCAATGTCGCCATCATTAGTGAGATCGATCGTGAGGTTGATCGTGAGAACGATAGTGAGGTCGATAGTGAGATCGATCGTGAACAGATCGTGAGATCGATAGCGAGACCGATAGTGAGATCGATAGTGAGACCGATCGCGAGATTTATAGTGAGATCGATCGCCATATCGATAGTGAGTTAAGTTCAATAGAGAGATCGATCGTGATATCGATTGAGTGAGACGTTGGTCCTCCCCCCGAACCTCTTTATCACCCGAAGGGTGGTCGTATAGGTGGATGTACAGTGAAGAAGCTTAGTGTTGTTTGCCTTTCCAGCCGTTCTTTCAGGAACCTATGTATAGCTCAGCAGACATGACTGTGACCCCCCTCGCGGTCATCCCGTTGACCCCTCTCGCAGTGCAATTGCACTTGTAACCTGTCAACATTATGGCGAACACCTCACTCACAGTTTCCCCTCTCATGAGGCTCACCGTTGGAACCCTTCTCGGATCATGACTGTCACCTCCCTCTCTCGCGGTCATCTCATCGCATGTTGGTCCCATTCATCGGCTTCGAGGCCATTGCCCAGGTCCCGTTTTGCCATGACCTTTACCCCGCTGGCGATCATGGCGTATGCACCGTTGACTTCATAACCGTCACCCTGTTGGGGTCAGGGCTAACACCGGCATCGCTGTCCTCACCTACGCCCCCGTCGCAACCATGCCCATCCCCCATGGCGCGAACAAGCACAGAGGTTCCATCCAGCCCATGAACCGCACCCGCCTCCTGGCCATTACCTTTCCGCTCCGACGAGTCCCTCGACAATGCCTCAACGCAGGACCAATACTTGAGACGAAGCGAAGCGAGCCCCTAAGTCTTGTGTACATGTAATGTATGTGTACATATATATATATATATATGCATGCAGACATGTATAATTAACATTCATGTATACAATGGTGCAAACATATACAGATATGCATACACCTATATCTATCTGTATATACACATATATCGAGAGAGAAGGATGGGGAGGAAACAGCCCTCCTTGACACGCTGGACGGCCTCCTCCTCCTCCTCCTCCTCCTCCTCCTCCTCCTCCTCCTCTGGCCGCTCTTGCTGCATGGCTCAAAGCCGCCTCGGGCCACGGCCGCATTCCCACATGCACCCGTGAGCTGTTGTGAACGGCATCGTGGGGCGCAAGTTGGTCACCCCCTGCTCCTATCCCAGCAGGGCCCATTCCGATGTGATCGATCCGATGCGATTTCGAGTTCGGGGGCCTCGATCCGATTCGATCTCGGCTTCTGTTCGGAGATCCCGTGCAGCCCGGTTGCACAGCGCGCAGTATACTAGTGCATTTCCGGCGCAACCGGTCCGACTCGTGTTTGGCAGCGTGCCCATACGCTGCCTGATTCAGCGTACGCTCCGATCCTCGACGAAGACAAACCAGCATGAAGATAAATTATCGGAGATCCACCTTGATTTTGTTGGATCGGCGCTTGGAACCCCTGGCGGCGCCTCTGGCGCCGCTCGTGGCGCGCTCCGATATCCGCGCGCATCTCCGACAGTTAATGCTTTTGCTGCTTTCCCTGTCCCTGGACCTGAGCAAGATTATCCTCTGGCGCGTAGCAGCCATTACTTGGGCCACCCACCCACCGAGCCCCGGGCAATGGTAACGACCGTACGTAAGGGGGGGGGCCCACTCCGCACATGGTGGTGCTCGCGCGCGCGCATGCTGGCGATCGCTGCGAACCCCCGCGGCATGCACACCCCGAGCGAAGGGGGCCCCCACGAGGCGGCACGGGTGGCAGCGTGGCGCAATCTCGGCAAGACCCCGTCGCCCCGTGGGCGCCCACGATGCGCCCACGAGGCGACGGGGTGAGAGCCCAGAGGGCAGACAAGTGACAGTAAGACCGTCGAGGGAGAGCCCGAAGTGCCCCGACCTGCCCCGGCACCCGGCAAAAAAAGAGGCACGGCGCGGCGCCGCCCCAGGCGGCGTGCAAGCGAGAGGCGGAAGAGCAGGTCGGCCAGCGCGCGGCCGGCCTGCCGAGCGAGGGCGCCCCCCCCGCGGCCGGCCGCGGGGGGCCGGCCCGCGACCGGTGCGGGGCCAAGCGGCGACTTCGGTCTTTCAATACCCCCCGAGGCGCCACCGTTGCCCAAGGCTCCAGTTCGGCGGCGGGCCCCGAGGAGCCCACCAGAGGCACCCCAAGAGGCCCCCGAGAGGCCCCAACACGGCCCCAGCACGGCCCCGGGGAGACCTCAGAATTGCCTCCCAGAGGCCCCCAAGAGGACCCAACACGGCCCCCAATCGGCGAGGCGATATGGGCCAGCGGAATGAGCGAAGCGATTCAACAACTTGGTTATTCCGACCCCCCAAGCGCCACCATTACCCACGGCTCCATTTCGGCGTTGGGCCTGGAGAGGAAGTGGGAAGAGGCGGGCCTTCTCAGAAGGCTCGGAAGTCCCCCGGCCTTCTGAAAAGTTTCCTAAGCCTTCCCCGAAGACACAGAAAACTTCTCAGAAGGCGCGGCAAGGGCTTCTGAGAAGTCCCGTGGGCTTCCGAGAAGGCCTTATCCTTCTCATTCGCCACCCCTCGTTCGCCGTGGACCATTCCCCCCTCCTCTCCTGGGTAACGACCGCCGCCAGAAACAATTACAGCTATCTCAGCACTATGGCTTCCGATCCGACGTTGCATAGCCCCTGCCCTGCCCGGCGGGGCTGGCCCTGGGGCCCACAGACGGTCGTTTCACCAGTCGGAAGCGCACGTCGCTGTCCTTACGATTGGTATCGGCTTATTTCGATGCTGAACGTAAGGATCCCCTCAGCTTTTGAGGGCGCATCCCTAAGATTGGCATCGGTTCTGGGCTTGTCAATCTTAGGGATAGGCTAGTTCGAGGCCGGTTAGGTCGGGGACAGCGCTTGCCCCCTTTGCCCCTTGGCCTGAGGCTGGTTAGGTCGGGGTCAACGCTGGCCCCCGCCCCCCCACTGCCCCTGCGGCAGGCCGTCGGGATGGGGCGCCTGCACTGATCGATCGAACCTCTGCAGGGCCTGGCCGGGGCCGGTGCCGGCGCTGGAACGGGCGGCACCCTCCGGGGCTCGCGCCAAGAATCGGTGCGGTCGGCACGAGGATCGCTGTTCATCTTTCGGCGATGTAGCTCGGGTCATACCCTGTGGGGGATGGCAGGGAGGTGCCGGCCGGTGTCCCCCGGCCGCCGGTGGGGGGTTGGGGGCGTGGGCGGGTGCCCCCGCGCGCGCCAGTATTGCGTAGCCCCTGGGGACCTGCGCAGCCGAGAGCGTCAGGTTATCGGGAGGGGGGGCGGGAAGTTGGATGGTCGGGGGACCGTAAAAGCAATCGGCTTCATGGGCTTAAGATGTCGGGCGTGTCCCTCTACAGGGGGAATCTTCACACATACTAGAAAAAATAGTCTGGGGACGATGTTTTAAGATTTGTTCTCGAAACATATGTTTGAATCTTTTTTTCGTGCCGAAAGTTTGCCTGTAGGGGGAGATGCCCGACTTAATCATGGGTGCGGAAGGAGGGGGCACGAAGACCGACAGCTGTTCCTGGCTCTTTTGAGCAGGGCTCGCTGTCGGTGTCCCCGCGGAGGTTGTCCGTTTGAGACAGGAGGCCGCCTTTGCCCAGCAGCGGCCGCTGTTGGTTTGGGGCAAGACTTGTTGTTGTTGGGGATCGTACCCACGTTCTGGTCCGTACCCATTTTTGGGGCGTCCAGAATGAGGGACGCGGGCTTTGCAGGGAAATGCGGGAGAGAACAGGAGAGTTACAATGACGCGCTGCCGTTGGGAGCCCGTCACCGTGTTGCTCCTTCGTTCCTGGCCGACGACCTTGCGTTTCTCGCCAACACTCGCACGCTGATGGTTCACCACGGCGGCGTGCCATTGGTACTGCCCGTGCTCCTCAGATCCTGGTCCGCAGGTTTTTTTTTTTTTTTTTTTTTTTTTTTTTTTTTTTTTTTTCTCGCTTCCAAGGACCTTCGCGGGCCCCTGGGTCACAGAAATCGACCAAGGACGACAAACTGGTCGTGGGGGAAGGCCCCAGATGTTCAGGGCCCGCTTCCATCAGGGCCTGTTTCAGTCACGCCAGGGGGGCGGCGAAGAGGGCGGTGAGGTGAGGACTGGATGGCCGAGGCCATGATATCTTCCGGGTTCCATGGCCCCCTCTTCTTTGTCTTCTTCTTCTTTTTCTTATTCTTTTCTTATTCTTCTTCTTTCAGCACGCTCTTTGGCCCGCCCCCTCGTCCGCGCGCGTGCCCCTGGCCATGATGAGCTAGCCCCCCTGTTCCTGGCCACCCTCCTCGTCGCACCCGATACACGTGAGAGTGACCTCGGCGTCACCCCAACATGCTAATACTATGTGTGCGTCGCCCCCCCCCCCCCCAGGGGCGACGCGCGCACCGAGAAATCTCCTAGTATGTGCGTCGTGGCGGGCGCTTTCTGGCCACACCCACAAGATGGGTATACTAGATGTTCGGGTCGGACGCGCGCCTCCAAGGAGGACATATAGTATTAGCATGTCTCTGTGCGTCCCATAACCCATAACCCTTCGCCAGAGTGACTTCTGGCGCGCTGCTTTCGGGGGGGGCGGGGGGGGCGGCGCTGGGCGCTGTGAAACCAGAGGAGGACAAGCGGTACCGATGCGGCTGCCCGCCCCTCGTCGCCACGGCTTTGACCCGCTCCCTTGGAATCTAGGCCATAGAGGGCGCCCCCTGGAGAGGCCTGGAGAGTCGCGGCATCCAGCACCTCGAGTCATCCCTGCACGTCTCCGGGCCGGCATCTCACTCGGAGTCGCTCGGGCCCTGCTCGAGCCTGCTGTTCGTTGTGGACTCTGGTAAGTTCACTTGCGTGGACGGGGTGGAGGGCCTGAACCTGAAGCAGGCCGCAAATGACCTGACGTGCGAAAGGCACGCAAGCCGAAAGGCACCTGCACGCTCGTATGTATTCGATCGAAGAGGGGCGAGAGAGGAGGGGGGAGGAGGAGGGGGGGGGGGGGGGGGCGAACGCCATGCAAGCCAGCTTGCCCGAAGCTGAAGAAAGGCAGGCTCCCTGTCTCGGCACGCAGGGCCCGCGGGCCGGCGAGACCACATGGTGCCGGCGCGCGCGCCCCTGCTCCTCCTGGTGGCCGCGGGCCTCGCCGCCTCCGAGCAGGCCGGCGGCGGCGAGGGCGGCCTCCGCGGGGGCGCCGCCGCCTCCGCGGGGCCCGCGGCGCCGGAGCAGCTGTACTACCACCGGGGCGGCAGCCACGCCGTCGGCCCGCACGGGGGCAGCCACGTGGTCGTCGCGCACGAGCGCGGAGGAGGGCCGGGTGCCGACGACGCCTCGGCGGCCCTGCCGATCGGAGCCCCTCGTGGTGCTCGCTCTCCTGCGCCGTGCCCTCGTCGCCGCGGCGGCATCCGCTCGTCCTGCGGGTCGGGATGGGCCCCCCCCGGGAGGGGTCTTTTGGGCGGGCGAAGAGGTGCGGTGGTGGCGTGCGTGAAGGAAGGTGCCCAGGGGCCCTCAGGCCCTGGAGGATTCCTGACCTGAGGGGGGCGGCGGTGCTACCCATGGCCAAGCCGCGATTGGCGTTGCACCGTCTTTCAGACCCTGGATTCCTGGGCCCAGGGGCTCCTTACCCGATGCCCTCACCGTATCTGCATCCGCGGCCTCGCGGGTCCGGCGCCTGGGCTGCGGCCTCGCAGATGCGGGGCGTCTTTCCGCGGATGCCCCGCGCGGGACGCACCCGGAGGCGACCTCGTATCCGCGGGCTCGCGCCCCGGAGTCCAGACTGCGAGGGCGCGGATGTGGAAGCGTTCGCCGCTCATTGTGGGCGGATCTCAGCCGGGTGGAAGGGCCGTTGTTGTCGCAGCTGGTCCTCCTCCGAGCGAGACTTACGGGCAGCAGGTCAAGAACGCGGCGGGGGCCGCCGTCGTCGGGGTGATCTTGGTGCTTCTGGCATTCCCAGTTATCTGGTTCAACGAGAGGCGCGAGGTCCACATGGAGCAGGTATTCGGGTACGCGCGCAGGATCCTCAAGGAGGTGGGGTCCGAGAAGGTGGACTACAGCAACGAAGGCTGCCTCGTGAGCGTGCAAGGACTTACGGCTACGGATGAGCTGCTTTGCGACGCAGATTTCAATTTTCGTTTCACCAATTGCGCCAAGATCAAGCGGGCTGTTGAAATGTACCAGTGGGTCGAGTCCTCGACGACGGAGGAGAGAGATACTCCAGGCGGTGGCAAGGACAAGGTCACAACGTATTCATATGACATGCGGTGGGTGGGAACCCACAACGACAGCTCGACGTTTCACGATTCATATTACCAGAACCAGAACCCACCTTTCCCGATCGGGGACAGAGAGCTGGTGGCGATGAGGGTGTCGCTTGGCGCTTTCAGTCTGACGAAGAAGCTCATTTCGCAGATGGTGGATTGGCGGGCGGCGAACGAACTGCCGCCCAGTTGCTTTGCGGCAGGCCGAAGCTTCAGGCAGCAGGGGAGCAGCGGTGTTTACATGACGAACTTGGAAGGCCAACCCCAACTGGGTGACATGCGAGTCACCTTCCAGCAGGTCGAATGTGGCAACGCCACAGTACTGGCGCTGCAGCACGATAACTCCTTCACGGAGCTGAGCTACGCGATGATCCCGAAGCGTTGCTCCTGGCCGTGGTCGCCGCCTCCAGCCAAGGTGGATCTCAGCCAGCCGCTGCTCGAGCACGGAAAGGACAGCTTGCCAACGAACCCTTGCTGTTGCATTGGGAATTGCATCCAGAGCGGTGAGGAGCTCAACGAGCTGGCCGAAGCCCACCTCAGCGCCGGTGAGATGATGGGGCGAGCCGAGGGCAAGCAGAAGTGCATTCACCTCGGGCTCTTGACGCTCGGGTACTTCATGTTCTTCATCGGGTTCCTCTTGCAGTTCCAGTTCGTCCCAACACTTTTTCGCATCGTGCCTTGGATCGGCACGTGGGTCCAGTATTTCGGGAATGCAGTTGCGTTCGTGGGTGCCTTCTTCTGCGGTTGTTTTTGGTGGAGCGGTACTCTTGCCTTCTCTTGGCTCTTCTCACGGCCCATCCGTGCCATCCTGCTCTTCTCTTTCGCCACTGCCATGGTGGCTGTCCCTACCGTTCTGTCGCAGGGGCACTGAGGGCCGGGCGGGCCGCTGCGCCTGGACATCCTCTCCGTGCGGCGGCATCTGTGCTTCGTCTGTCTGCGGTGTCGCACACGGGTCCGTCGTGCTCAAGCGAGAGCGCCGCTTCGTCACATCTTGCGATACGTAGCCGCGTGGTTTGATCCGACGTGCGGCCTCACGTCTCGGGGAGGGCGACGCGGGCACCAGGGCGAGCGCCGCTTCGGGCGCGGTTGGCTCGCCTTGGGTTTGCCGCGATGCCCGTGTCGTCTGGTTTGGGTACGGGGCGCTGGGCTTGCCGTGGGTTTGCCGTGGTGTCGGCGTCGTCCACCTGGGCGCGTCGAGAACGAGGGGCGCAGCGACACGTGTAAATCAAGATGTGTTCCTGGTTCCTGAGCAGGTGCCTGCACTTAGGTCGGAAACTGGAACATATACATTACCAGTGGCGGGCTGCTTTTCAATCCCAGGATTTCTTGAAGGTCAAGGACGACGCTGGGGTGGTGTGGTGCATACGTCTTTCCCCGCTGCCCCGGGGAAATAACTAAAAATGTATACACCAGGGTCCCGTAGACACCAGGATCCGCTCGCAGGTGCAAATTCCAATGCAGGGCCGGAAGAAGCGTCGGTGTACAGAGTTCGACTCCCGACTTATAGGGGTCTCTCACAGGTCTGTCAGGTAATGGAGTCGGTGTTCCAGGTTCTCGCCGGTCGGGGGTGGACAGAACCCCCAACAGTGACACGTCGATTAGTGGATTGTCCGTTTTTGGTTCTCGAGAGGGCGCCGTGGCCGTTATTTTCCAGGCTTGCGCCCGCCAGGGTTGGGCCCCAGGTCGTTTTCACTAAGCCACGTCTTCCTAAAGGGAGGTCTGTCCATCCCCGAAAGAAGCGTCGGTGTACAGAGTTCGACTCCCTACTTTTAGGGGTCTCTCACAGGTCCGTCAGGTGATGGAGTCGGCGTTCCAGGCTCTCGCCCGGCGGCTGCCCGTGCCCGCCTCGTGCACGCTCCGTGCGCCGGTGGGGTGTGCCAGGGCTTCGCCTGTTGCTCGCTCGTGGGTTCTCCGGGCAAGGGAAGAGTCGGCTCTAGCGTACTCGGACATTATATATTCGAACCTTGTTGCCCAAGATGCCCCCCAGACCCCCCGAAATTAATATTGATGGCGTGGCGGTGGGGGGGGCGTGAGCGGACAGAAGTATTCGAGCCCCAAAGCACCGCCTTTACTGAGATCAACATTGATGTCGGGGGCGCGGGGGTGATTTAGAATTTTTCTCGAATGTGAAAAGGTTCGAATATATTGTCCATCTATTGTGGCACCCTGTTACCCGTGGACATTTTGGCCCCCCCGGGAGAACCTGCAAATTACATGATTCCACCTTGCCTCTCATTCCCCACATGAGTTCATGCCATCCCAGGGCGGCCGGTATCGACCCCCCCCCCGTCCCTGTCGAATGATACCATGTGCGAAAGTTCGTGTATCGCCAAAGGTCATGTCTCAATAATCTTTCGCAAACAACTGTCTAAAGTCCACACGCGCGCGCACACGTCGAAATCACATCAATCAGATCTGTTCTGCAGCCATTCCAGAATACAGAAACCACAGGCCTCAGGCTTTCCATTACGAATCTTGCAACTGTGCCGCCTGCGCGCATGTGCTTGAATCGTGAGGCAGAAAGATGATGTCAGCAACTTCGTCCAGAACTCGCATTCTCGTCTCACCACGCGGTGCACCCGCGTTGATCTAACATGCGCCCAGTGATCGAATCCGTATCAAATAGTACCATGCGGGCCCCACGCGCGAGCCGCCACTCGCGCGCGTGTCGAACTCTTTCCACAACCATAGGTTTTCCAACCATTGCAAGATAAGGCTCTTCAAACGCATATGGAAAACCACATGTTTTTCAACCGAACTTCCATGGCCGCGCGAGCAGTTCCTCACCATCACCCTCATCAGTGCTGCCAGGTCACGTCAAAGTCATCGATAATCGTCGCCATTGCCGCCATCATCGTTGTCACCAGCATTGGCGCCGTCATTGGCTTTGCCGAGGTTATCGTTATCATAGCGCGCCCGCCCGATACCTGCCCACATTGAAGAGCCCGCGCGCCAGTGCGTTCTTTGAGACGCGTCGGGGAGTTGCCATCGGTAAGCGCCATCGCGGCCGCATCGGTTGTGCCAACCTGTCTGGTCGTTCTGCGCGCGAGCTTGCACGCGCTAGCGCAGCCGCATTGATGCGTCAGCCAGCACCAAGGAGTTAGCGCAATCGCGGCCGCATGGGTTGTGCAAAACAAGTTGCGGGTGGGAGGGTAGGACGACTGCGCGAGCAGTGGAGTTCACGAACCACTAGTACGGGTATGCCAGAAGTGGTCCACTTGCTGGCGCTTCGAGACAACATGAACATTACATCCCATCGTGTGGACTGCGCGTCGAAAGGTCATGGATGTTGTAGCGCATCAGATCGAAAGGGTGCGTTATCATGCGTGCCACACCACGTTGAACGATAGGATCGCAGCTGGCTGGCACGACAGTGCGTACAGGCGCGCGGCACCCGTCGCGCGGCACCTGCCACAGTGAACCCGCTGTCGTTGTTCCAGTTGTTCGCCATCACATGAAAAGATATGAAGCCAAGGATTGGGGGGCGGCAGCGTCACTCGCAATGGTGCCCTTGGGCGTGTTGCCGGTGTTGGTCCCGTCGATCGCTCACTCTATATCCATCGCCGTAGTCGGATCCGCTATTTTCTGAATGCGCGCTCGCAATTTTGAGAATGCAGGAGGGGCGGCAGAGGAAGTCAACTTTGGAGCACGAGGACGATGTCGGATTGTGGAAGTGGAGGAGACAGCTTCACCTGGAGGAGGATGGGAGGTTTGGACGACTGTGTGGTGCGCCTGACGCCGGGTAAGTTTTGGGATTGTGTGTTGCACTCCTTCCCCCGTATAACTACTCCCGTGCTCCTCTCGGACTCCTCCGGCGGGTCGCTCCCTTGCCCTGGGCCGCTGGTGTATACATGAGTGCATGTGTGAATGTTGTATCTCCATGCCGCGTGATTTGGGCTGGCCCGCGCGCGTCTCTCGCTCGACCATGGTTATTGGCGCAAGCTCTCCCGAGGGCGCATATATGGAAGAAAATGTGTAAATTGAAGCGCCGCTTGAGGCCTGCTTGACAGGGCCCCCAGATGTCTGTTGCGTGTGGCCATGCTCTCTCGCGGTTCTGTATGCGAGTGTGTCGGCGGCGTCTAGTTGCGCTACCTTGTCGGTATCCATGGATGCGGTGTTAGCAACGACCCACAGTCAGCAAACGGTTCGATGAGGGTTCAACCAGTGCGAGATGAGATGATGTTTGGTTGTGAAATGTGTGCGGCACGCTTTGCGTACCTCATCGTCGTCGGCATAGAGCCGCCGTTCAGTGTGCCCGCCATGCTTGGCCCGAGCGTGCGTCAACATGGCTTAGTGCGTAGCAAAACAAAGTGAGCACTGCACGCACGAGAAGGAAGCAACCTCACCACTGCCAGTGGTACCTCGCGACGACTCACAAAGATACTCCAGGAAACGAATGTCATGAATAATGTCTATCCGCTGCTGACCATTGCCAACCTTGAGGCAGCGCCATGGGTTCGAATCCACTGCGGGAGCAGGCAGGCAATCTCGCGCAGCACTGGAAAATTGTAGCAGGACGACAATTCTTCCGACACCTGCTTGACCCAAGGCATCACTTGACGAGAGCCGCTCCCTCGGTCACACCCTTGAGACAACAACACTGACAACGTACGACCATCTGAGCGGAGAAAACGAGCAAAGTACAGAAGCCTCTTCTGCCAGTCGTAACAACTTAACAACACCATGTTGGCATGCTCCCGGGCATGGATGTCAACACCTGCCGCGCCATCAAAGTTCATGCGATCGCCTACGTGACGCACCACACGCATGTACACAGCTTTGAGCACGCGCACCTCTCAAACCCTCAGGACTCCCAGTGCGCGTTATACAGGTGCTCCGACAGTATCTCGACACGACAACGTGCGGGCCGGAACTCGGAGGGCCCGGGTTCCTAAACTTTTTTCCGGGTTATCGGCGCGTGCGAAGATAGCGTGCTGTTGGCCTTCTGGCTCGCGTGTGGGACTTTTTGACCTACAACCCGCTGGATTAATTATCCAGGCGGAGGACCCAACCATACGCAAGTGTGAAAACCGCAGGGCAGGTGGGACGAAGCAAGGGGAATTCCCCATGGGGCCACGAACCGTGTGAGGGGTGCACCAGACTGGCGCGGGGCCGCCATGCGAACCCTGCCACTGGGGCCTTCGGTGGAGCTCCCCATGGGGCCACGAACCGCGTGAGGGGTGCGCCATAATGGTGCGGGGCCGCCATGCGAACCCTGCCACTGGGGCCTTCGGTGGAGCTCCCTATGGGGCCACGAACCGTGTGAGGAGTGCACCAAACTGGCGCGGGGCCGCCATGCGAACGATGCCACTGGGGCCCTCGGTGGAGCTCCCTATGGGGCCACGAACCGTGTGAGGGGTGCGCCAAACTGGTGCGGGGCCGCCATGCGAACCCTGCCACTGAGGCTTTCGGTGGAACCCCTTCTGGGGCCACGAACCGTGTGAGGGGTGCACCAAACTGGCGCGGGTCCGCCATGCGAACCCTGCCTCTGGGGCCTTCGGTGGAGCCCCCTATGGGGCTACAAACCGTGCGAGGGGTGCGCCCAAATGGCGCGGGGCCGCCATGCGAACCCTGCCACTGGGGCCTTCGGTGGAGCTCCCTATGGGGCCACGAACCGTGTGAGGGGTGCGCCAAACTGGCGCGGGGCCGCCATGCGAACCCTGCCACTGGGGCCTTCGGTGGAGCTCCTTATGGGGCTACGAACCGTGTGAGGGGTGCGCCAAAATGGCGCGGGGCCGCCATGCGAACCCTGCCACGGGGGCCTTCGGTGGAGCTCCATATGGGGCCACGAGCCGTGTGAGGGGTGCACCAAACTGGCGCGGGGCCGCCATGCGAACCCTGCCTGTGGGGCCTTCGGTGGAGCCCCCTATGGGGCCAAGTACCTTGCGAGGGGTGCACCAAACTGGCGCGGGGCCGCCATGCGAACCCTGCCCCCGGGGCCTTTCGGTGGAGCTCCCTATGGGGCCACGAACCGTGTGAGGGGTGCACCAAACTGGCGCGGGGCCGCCATGCAAACCCTGCCACTGGGGCCTTCGGTGGAGCTCCCCATGGGGCCACGAACCGTGTGAGGGGTGCGCCAAAATGGCGCGGGGCCGCCATGCGAACCCTGCCACTGGGGCGTTCGGTGGAACCCCCTTTATGGGGCCACGAACCGTTTGAGGGGTGCGCCAAAATGGCGCGGGGCCGCCATGCGAACCCTGCCACTGGGGCCTTTCGGTGGAGCTCCTTATGGGGCACGAACCGTGTGAGGGGAGCGCCAAAACGCGGGGCCGCCATGCGAACCCTGCCACTGGGGCCTTCGGTGGAGCTCCCTGTGGTGCCACGAAGCGTTGTACTGGGTGGGTGAAACGCAGGGGGAGGAGGGGGAGGAGGAGGAGGCAGCAGGAGGAGACGCGGGGCACCGTCTCTTCAAAACGAGGACCCAACACCACAGGATGGTTGGGAACACATGAAGACCATTAGGATCGAGGAAGACACGACTGACCTCCCGTTAGGCCGCGGGGTCATGTTGGAGCGCCGGGCCGACTTGGGAATTTCAATTGCATCTCTCATCCTTTTTTGCATTATAACGGCCAAGTGGGGTCAGCGTCTGAAAGTGCGATTCCGCCCGAGCACTCCTCAAAATTAGCCTGGCGAAGGACCCAACCATATGCAGTTGTGAATGCCGCAATTGTGCTGGGTGGTGGCGGACGCATGCGGGCGGTGCCACTGGGACCTTCGGTGGAGCTCCCTATGGGGCCACGAAACGCTGTATTGGGTGGGCGAGACGCGGTCAGCAAGGGCTGTGCTGCGTGGTGGCGGACGCATGCGAGCGGTGCCACTGGGACCTTCGGTGGAGCTCCCTATAGGGCCACGAAACGCTCTACTGGGTGGGTGAAACGCAAGCAGGGAGCAAGGGCTGTGCAGGGTGGTGGCGGACGCATGCGGGCGGTGCCGCTGGGACTTTTGGTGGACCTCCTTATAGGGCTACGAAGCGCTGTTCTGGGTGGGTGAAGCGCAGGGAACAAGGGCTGTGCTGGGTGGTGGCGGACGCAAGCGGGCAGTGCCACTGGGACCTTTGGTGGAGCCCCCTATGGGGCCACGTAACGTGCGAGGGGTGTGCCAGAATGGGGTGTGGAACCGCATGCCAGCGCAGCCACTGGGGCCTTCGGTGGAGCTCCCTATGGAGCCACGAAACGTGTGAGGGGTGTGCCGAAATGGGGGGTGGAACCGCATGCGAGCGCAGCCACTGCGGCGTTCGGTGGAGCTCCCTATGGGGCCACGAGACGTGTGAAGGGCGTGCCGAAAAAGGGGGTGGAACCGCATGCGAGCGCAGCCACTGGGGCCTTCGGTGGAGCTCTCTATGGGGCCACGAACCGTGTGAGGGGTGTGCCGAAATGGGGGGGGAACCACATGCGAGCGCAGCCACTGGGGCGTTCGGTGGAGCTCCCCATGGAGCCACCCACGAAGCGTGTGAGGGGTGTGCCGAAATGGGGGGTGGGACCGCATGCGAGCGCAGCCACTGGAGCGTTCGGTGGAGCTCCCTATGGGGCCACGAAACGTGTGAGGGGTGTGCCAGAATGGGGGGTGGAACCGCATGCGGGCGCAGCCACTGGGGCCTTCGGTGGAGCTCCCTATGGGGCCACGAAACGTGTGAGGGGTGTGCCAGAATGGGGGGTGGAACCGCATGCGGGCGCAGCCACTGGGGCCTTCGGTGGAGCTCCCTATGGGGCCACGAAACGTGTGAGGGGTGTGCCAGAATGGGGGGTGGAACCGCATGCGGGCGCAGCCACTGGGGCCTTCGGTGGAGCTCCCTATGGGGCCACGAAACGTGTGAGGGGTGTGCCAGAATGGGGGGTGGAACCGCATGCGGGCGCAGCCACTGGGGCCTTCGGTGGAGCTCCCTATGGGGCCACGAAACGTGTGAGGGGTGTGCCAGAATGGGGGGTGGAACCGCATGCGGGCGCAGCCACTGGGGCCTTCGGTGGAGCTCCCTATGGGGCCACGAAACGTGTGAGGGGTGTGCCAGAATGGGGGGTGGAACCGCATGCGGGCGCAGCCACTGGGGCCTTCGGTGGAGCTCCCTATGGGGCCACGAAACGTGTGAGGGGTGTGCCAGAATGGGGGGTGGAACCGCATGCGGGCGCAGCCACTGGGGCCTTCGGTGGAGCTCCCTATGGGGCCACGAAGCGTGTGAGGGGTGTGCCAGAATGGGGGGTGGAACCGCATGCGTGTGAGGGGTGTGCCAGAATGGGGGGTGGAACCGCATGCGGGCGCAGCCACTGGGGCCTTCGGTGGAGCTCCCTATGGGGCCACGAAACGTGTGAGGGGTGTGCCAGAATGGGGGGTGGAACCGCATGCGGGCGCAGCCACTGGGGCCTTCGGTGGAGCTCCCTATGGGGCCACGAAACGTGTGAGGGGTGTGCCAGAATGGGGGGTGGAACCGCATGCGGGCGCAGCCACTGGGGCCTTCGGTGGAGCTCCCTATGGGGCCACGAAACGTGTGAGGGGTGTGCCAGAATGGGGGGTGGAACCGCATGCGGGCGCAGCCACTGGGGCCTTCGGTGGAGCTCCCTATGGGGCCACGAAACGTGTGAGGGGTGTGCCAGAATGGGGGGTGGAACCGCATGCGGGCGCAGCCACTGGGGCCTTCGGTGGAGCTCCCTATGGGGCCACGAAACGTGTGAGGGGTGTGCCAGAATGGGGGGTGGAACCGCATGCGGGCGCAGCCACTGGGGCCTTCGGTGGGCTCCCTATGGGGCCACGAAACGTGTGAGGGGTGTGGGGGAGGGAACCCATGGGGCGCAGCCACTGGATGTGGAGAATTCACGTCTCGTCTTTCGATGCCTGGGCGAGGTTCAGATCGAACTTCCTCACATCCGAAAGAGTGGCGATATCGCTGGTGAATTCCTCACAGGGTATTTCCCGGCCGCTTTTCACGCCACCAGAGAGTGGCGACTTCGTTGAGGCTGTCCTGACAACCGCGCGTCTCGTCCACCCCTGCGTCGCCGTTTTTCCGTTCGGGTCACGAGTCTGTTTGGGAGCCATCTTGGGAAACTACTGAAGGTCGAAGCTTGAGGCTCTATCAAGTGGCGAAGACCCAGGGGTTGTTCCCTCGCGTAGTGCCGATCACCACTTTTTAATTCAGGGGGCGGTAGGTACTACAGTCGCGTAACCAATGTGCTTGTACTCAGACGCCACGCGCAGGCACGCACCACCTAGCAAGGGGGAATCCGAGAACCCCTTTGGGCACAAAGCCTCGTGTAGTGGTCGGCCGCACACATCCCGCGAAACTCCACAAAGGCTTCGGTGTTGTGCTTCTCCAACTCAGGAGCAAACAAAAGGACGAGAAGATCTTCACGACGACCTCTAACAACGCGCGGGTGGCTTCCCAGAGCAGGTGGAGCGAGCATGCGAATAACACCGCGCACGAATCGACAATGAAGTCAGCTTCGACAACGTCCTCCTCGTGATGGCTCTCTGCGGCGCTGTCCGCGCAAAAAGGGCCTTCACGGCGTTCCAGGAGCAATCACCCCAGAGCCATGCAGCCGCGATTTCAACACAATAACAGCAAGAGCGTACACGCCGGTCGTTGAAAGTAGGCAGTGGGGGATGTTCGGATCCCAATCTACTTTAGGTGTTTTCCTACTTCAATGATGGAGTGGTTACACCTCTTCCTTCCTCTTTAGGTGGCCGGCGGAGAACCAATATCATTCCAACGCCTTCCTATTTCATGTTTTTATTTACTTCTTCCGACCGACGTGTAAGCATTGTTATGAAGATCTCTGCAAAGCTTGCAGCCTTGCCTCCCCCCCCGTCAGGGTGCACACGGAAGTGTCGCACTTTGGGCATTGGAACCAGGACTTCTAATGCAATGCGTAAATGAGTGCTGATACCTCCGGGTCGACCCCCATTTGTTGAAACGCAGTGCCATTTGATCCGATGGTTATCGTTTTCTTATTCATTGTTTTGCCGATCGGCGCGGGCCCTCGCACCCCCCCTCCTCCTCCCCTCCCTGGAGTAGCTCTTGGCTGTTTTGGGGCGCCTGCGTCGAGCAGGTGGAGACTTCCCCATAGGATGCACTGCTGCAAACAGTCGCATTAAGCAAAGGTCCGGAGCCAGAACCCCACGCCTCCCTCCTTTTCCACCCAATGTCGAAACGCCGAATAAGAGAACGCTCAACCCCGACACCTCTGGATAACAACCACACTTGACAAGGTACTCCGTCCCAGAAGATGTGTCGCTCCGAACGTCACGCGGCCGACCGAAAGCGAGCCCGCGCAAGATTTTCTCAAAAGCTTTTGTGAGCTCTACCAACAGCACAGACACGCCCAGCGACGAAGGCTTTGCAACATCAAGACAACTCAGCAGGAAGTGGTGGGCAAAATCGGTATTGCAGCCTGGCGCGTCGCCGTATTGGGACTTTGGCACGAAAATGGCGTTCGCCTCATCGATAGCGTCCTTAAGTGTGACAATCGTCGCCTTGCCCACGTGATTCGAAGTCAACGGCCTTCTGCTGTTGTCTGCGTCAGAAGTGCCGCCAATTAACCATGAGGCAGTTTTTTCCACTGTGCGGGCTTCTTTTCGCCCTTCACCACACGGTCACACATGTCAAACGGTTTGCCTGACAGACTGGCCCCGCCCGCTGTCTCGGGGCCCACAGCTTTGTTATCGCTCAGAGCGTTAATCGACTCCAGCACGCACGTGGGACTCATAACAAACGAAGGCTCAGTCCGCCTGCCTGAGTGCGACACGAGGTCACTGTAGCTTTGCACCAGACGTCCCGCCACCACCTCCATGAAGCGATGTTGTCATTGGTTTTACCTTCTCTCTTTTATCATGGAGACGCTCCCATCATTCAACTTCACGGCTTGAGGCGGGCGTATCTTGTTATTTGCAATCGCTTTGACTATGCCATACGTGCCTCGACCATGTCCTACGCCGCGCCGCGCGCGAGGCCGCGACGCCAAAAAGTGTGTTTGTGTGTGTGTGAGTGTGTGCGCGCGCCTGTGTGTGTACGTGTGCTTGAATGTGTGGGGGTATTCGAGGTCTCCTTGAGCTGCCGCCTCTCTGTCCCCAGGCCACCGGCACGGACTGCTCGCCGCCCGATCCCCTCAGCGCACCCGTTGTAACCAGCGCGTCGCCGCCGAGCGAACGGCTGCCGAGGAAAAGTGCGTGCGTGTGTGTGTGTGTGTGTGTATGTGTGTGTGTGTGTGTGTGCAGGCGGGCGGGCGGGCGGGCGGGGGCGGCGCGGGCGGGCGTGTTTGTGTGCGTGTGCGTGTGCGTGTGCGTGTGCGTGTGCGTGTGCGTGTGCGTGTGCGTGTGCGTGTGCGTGTGCGTGTGCGTGTGCGTGCGTGTGCGTGTGCGTGTGCGTGTGCGTGTGCGTGTGCGTGTGCGTGTGCGTGTGCGTGTGCGTGTGCGTGTGTGCGTGTGTGTGTGTGTGTGTGTTTGTGTGTGTGCGTGCGTGCGTGCGTGTGTGCGTGCGTGCGTGCGTGCATGCGTGTGTGTGTGTGTGTTTGTGTGTGAGTGTGTGCGCGCGTGCGTGTGCTGCAGCGCTGGTCTCCTGCCGCTTCCCTTCCCGCGCCTCTTCCCTCTCCTCCGCTGCTTCCCTCGCGACTGTCTCTTGGCGAGTGATGCTCTCCGCACCAGGTCGTTCTGGGAGCTCCCTTGGCGGGATTCCATGTTGAATCCCCTGGTAAGCTTCACTAAAGAATCCTAGCGCAATCCTGCACTAAGGGGATCTTGCTGCACTCATTCCCCAATCAGAGCTTGCCTCTGTAGGGGTCCTAGCGGATTCATATGGTTAGGTTCGGTTTGCCGCCGATTTTCACCGCACGCCCGGGTGCCCGGGGGTGCCCGGGTGCCCGGGCGTGCCCGGGGGTGCCCGGGCGTGCCCGGGGGTGCCCGGGGGTGCCCTATAGGCCTATAGCCCTACAACTCTACAGCCCTATAGCTCTATAGCCCTATAGCTCAATAGCCCTATAGCCCCCTAGCCCTATAGCCCCCTAGCCCTAGAGCCCTGATTGGGGCTTTTCTCCGGTATCATTTCATCAAGCAGAAAAAAAGTTATTCTATTCAAGTGGCCTGCGCCATTCCGCCGACCCCACACGCAGCGAGTGTGTGTCACGGGGCTGGTTAAGGGTCTCTTGGAAGCCTGCGGGGGGGACGCTGGGGAGATTGTCACGGGGCTACTGGAGGTCTTCTTCGTGGCCTCAGTGGAGGTTTTTGAGGGCTTTGTGCCGGTTGGTGTGGACTCGTGGGGGTGCTCGGGAGCTTTGTGGGAGCGTGTTTGGTTGATGTTGCGAGTCAGTCGTCATGAAAGCAACATGGCCCCCAAAAGGCGTACATGTTTGCCACGATCTTGGAAGTTACATAGGGGTCTCTGCCCACCCCGCCACAGTACTTCGGCTGTTGGTCAATAGCCTCCTGGATAATTATGAGTGCCTCTTGGGATGCCTCTCTGGAGCCTCTTGGAGAACTCTTGGGGGCATCTGGGAGGCTTTTCCGAGCCTCGTGGAGGCCTCTGGGGGGATTGTTGTGGGCGCCTTGGAGGCTCTTGGGGCCTCTTGGAGGGGCCTCGGGGGCCTCTGGGGGGCTCGAGGGGCCATCTTGGTGGGAACTGCTCGACATGTCAGTTCGTATTCGCCCTCTTAGGCTTCCTTGGAACCCTCTTGGGGCCCTCCAGGGGCTGTCTTGGGCCGTCTTGGGGGGCCCCTTGGGCTATCTTTGGGCCTTCTTGGGCCGCCTTGGAGCCTTCTTGGAGGCATCATGGGCCGTCTTTGGACGATCTTGGGGGCCGCTCTGTCAAAACGTAAAATGCGAACGTGCTGAACATGTACGTTTTTCCTGAAGGATCGGATGCTTTTGACCCCTTCGGGCACTCTCGGCGATCATCTGGAGGCGCTTTTGCGCCGTCGTGGGGCTACCCTGGGCCGCCATGGCGCTCTCCTAGACTGTCTTGGCGCCCTATCTGGGCCAACGGGTCTTGGGGCTTTTTCTGGGTGCTCCAGGAACCCCGGAGGTGCGTTGACAAGCTCGCGCGTGAGCTTCCTCCCCCCCCCCCCAGAATGCGACCGCGGCCGAGCGCAGCCACTTCGGGCAGATCGTCGACCATTTGGTGCCGAGCACAATCAGTTGCGATCGGGCCGAAGTGGCTGCGATGTTTTCGAGCCGCTCTGAGATAGTTTTGCTTAAAACAGGGTCTCAAGAGCGCTTCTGGAAGGAGCGGGTTCCTTTTTAAGGTTCCCAGTGGGATTGGGCAAAAACTGTTGCGATGCGACCGATCATCGACGGTTCGACACCTCGGCCGCTATGACTGCAACTCACACGAATTGCACCGCAGTGTACGTCAAGATTTTCAAGGTCTCAAGACCTCAAGACCTCTCATCATACCGCAGGTGCATGGTGTTTGGTGCATGGTGTTTGGTGTGTTGTGTTTGGTGTATGGTGTTTGGTGCATGATGTTGAGTGTATGGTGTATGATGTTGGTTGTATGGCGTTTTGTTTTTTTGCGTTTGGGGTCAGTGGTTCGTTGTTTGGGGTTTGGTGTTACGTGCTTTGGGGTTTGTGTTTGGGGATTGATGTTTAAGGTTTGTTGTTTGGTGATTGGGTTTCGGTGTTTGGTGTTTGGTGTTCGGTTTTTGGTGTTTGGTGATTGGGGTGTTGATGTTTGGGGTTTGGTGTCGGAGGTTTGGTATTTCGGGTTTGGGGTTCCGGGCATGGTGTATGGTGGTGAATAATGCATGGCTTTTGGTGTATGCTGCATGGTGTTTGGTGTTTGGTGTATAGTGTTGGGTGATTGGGCATTGGTGTGTGGTAGTTCGTGTTTGGTGGTTTGCGCTTTGTGTTTGGTGTCTGGGGTTTGGGGTTTGGCGTTTGGTTTTTGGTGTGTGGGGTTTGGGGTTTAGGGTTTGGTGTTTGGGGTTTGGGGCTTGGGGTTTGGGGAATGGCGGTTGGGGTTTAGGGTTCGGTGTTTGGTGTTTAGTTATGGTGTTGGATGCGTGGTGTACTCCAGGGGAGGGGGAAAGGGGAGTGGGGCCGCCACATGCCTTCTACGCCGCTGGGGGAGGTTTGTAGTATTCATTCGCCCCAAAAAGCAAGTGTATCGCAATCCTCCGCACAAGAAATTGGATTGTAGTCCTTCGCAAGAGGATACCGATTGTAATCCTCGGCGGACGGAATTATAGCGGAACCCTTTACAAAAGAAATCATACAGTAATCACCCACAAAAGCAATCCGATTGGAATCCTCCACCAGAGGAATCCGATTGTAACCTCCCACGAAGAAATCCGAGTGTAATCCTCCACAAAAAAGAAGGTTGTTACAAGCCTCCTCCAAATTAATCCTATTGCAACCGCCCTCGAACGAAATCCAAATTTAATCTTCTGCATGAGGAATCCGAGCGTAACCATCCCCAAAACGACTGCTGATGAGGTCCTCTACAAAGGGAATCCCACCGTAACCCTCCTACACAAGGAGTCCCATTGCAATCCTCCACGAGGGGAGTCCGACTGTAGTCCTTCACGGCATAATTTTTTATCGTATTGAGTTATCATTGAGGATTCAGGGGTCCGGCAGATCTCCCCAGGTTCGAACTTGCCAGATTATCAAACATATTATGCATTTCCTCCAACCACACCTTTTTATCCCTCTTCTCTCCGGCCTCCTGCATGCTCATCGTCGTCGCCTCTCCTGCCATCACTCGTCGTGCTCCTCGCGGGCCTTCCGTTTGGGGCGAGGAAGGTGCCACTGTTGAGGACGAGGGAGGAGGATGCCGACGAGGATGAGGATGTCCACGACGATGGCGATGATGGTTAAAATGAAAAGATAGAGGATGAGGAGGAGGATGAGGAGCAGGATGGTGGCAGGAGGGCGAGGAGGATACTGACGAGGATGTGGCGCAGGGCGCAGAAAGGAATCCGAAATGTTGGAGAAGGGAAGGCCCCTACCCCACCAACCTCGAGATCATGACCCCTCCCCTCATCACTATTGTCGCATATGCTCTTCGGGAATGGAATCTGATATGGTTTGCGAGAAGCAGAGACGGCGGATAGGGATGGGGATGAGGAGAAGCAGCAGCAGGAGGAGGAGGGAGAGGAGGGAGAGAAGCATGAGGAAGCAAATTGGGGAGGAGGAAAAATAGAGGGAGGATATTAATCCGCAGTCGGTTGTATCGTGTGTGCATGTGTACGCGTATGCATAAATGAGTCAATGCATGTCTGTATGCGCACGTATGTATATAAGTACATCTGCAAGTTCACATACAACAGCGATGCCAAGAGGCCGGTCGCCATTCCGATCATCTCAAGCATCGTTTGGATGCGGCCTGTGCGACCAAGGGGCCCCACCTTTTGCGCGCTGTGGTGACTTCACTCGACCGCTGGAGGGACAAGTTTGTGTCTGTGCGCGTGTGTGCGCGTGTGTGCGTGTGTGTGTGTGTGCGTGTGTGTGTGTGTGTGTGTGTGTGTGTGCTTGTGTTTCGTCTGTCTGTCGTTAGTCGTCTGTCGCCCGCCGTTCGTCTGTCTTCTGTCGTGCCACAGGGCTCCTCCGTGCTGATAGAAAATATGTTTGCGCGTTCCTCGCCCGTTGTGTCGCTTGTCGTGCCGCCCGCTCTGTCGTTTACTACGCCTGCGTGCGGGGCCCCCCCCCCGGGCCAGTGGTCGGTTCGTCCTCCTCTTCTCCTCGCCATCCACGCCCAGGTGGCATGTAGCACTGCTTCCCGATTCCCTCTGACCCCGCGCGCGCGGGGCCCCGGCCGCTGCACTTCATTCTCTTCGCTTCGACGTTGCACGCGAGGCCGCGAACCTCCAAAACAGTTTGTGTGTGTTTGTGTGTGAGAATGTGTTTTGTGTGTGTGTGTGTTGTGTGTTGTGTGTGGTGTGTGGTGTGTTGTGTATTGTGTGTTGTGTGTTGTGTGTTGTGTGTTGTGTGTTGTGTGTTGTGTGTTGTGTGTTGTGTGTGTGTGTGTTTCGGCCGCGTCCTTGCCCCTCCTCCTCCTCCTGCATGGTGGCACAAGTCGCCCTAACGGCACCCCCGTTTAGGCCTGTCCGCCTTTCCGCTAGCGCAGACGATCCTTGACTCGTGTGTGTGTGTGTTGGTGTTGCTGCGACCGTCCGCTTTGCACCTTTAAGTCGGCTGCGGCTGGCGAGGTCCGAGACAGTCTCTTCTCCCTGCATCTGGGCGTGTGCCCTGCGCACACAGGCACTTGCACGGCCCCCAGAATGTTCTATGTGTATCCGCTCTTGCGGTTTCTCCCTGCGTGCGTCAGCCTTCGGCCTGACCCCCGTTTGCAAGGCCAGGTGGTCATTGGACTAAGTGCGGTCCGCCTTAGTACAAGTTGCAGTGTGTGGAGCGCCTTAGTACCTGGCCGATGGAGGAAAGTGTGTGTGCGTGTGTGTGTGATTTGTTGTGTGTGTGCGTGCGAGCGTGCGTGCGTGTGTTTGTGTGGGCGTGTGCGTGCGTGCGCGTGTGCGTGTGCTTGTGCGTGTGCGCGTGCGTGTGTGTGTGTGTGTGCGTGTGTGCGTGTGCGTGTGCGTGTGTGTATGGTTGTGTGCGTGTGCGTGTGCGTTGCCGTATGCGTATGTATATACGTATGCGTGTGCGTATGCGTATGCGTATGTGTATGCGTGTGTCTATGTGTGTGCGTGGGTGTCGGTGTCGGTGTCGGTGTGGGTGTGGGGGATGGGTCGGCCTTTGGTCACATTGGTGACGATGGCCACAACGGCAACGACCGCGACTACAAATGGCGATCATGTCGACGGCCACAACACCAACAAGGGCGACCGACGACCTCGACGGCCACCACGACGACCGCGACGACGACCAGGACGCCCTTGACCACCCGCCATGAAGGCAATGGGTCCTAAGGGAAGCGGGTCCTAGAACAAGGGGTTCTCCCCAGAACCAGCTCTTCATCCCGAGTAATTTTTGACGGCCCAAGGGCGTGTGTAGGGCCCAAGAAACCCGAAAGTGGCGAAACGCGTCCAGGACCCGTTTCCCTTTGGATTTCCTCCCAGATATGTCGCGCTCCGAGTTTCTCGATGCGCAGGCCGCCGCGGGCCCAGGGCCTCCCGACCCCTTCCCCAGAGCCGGTTGCTCATGCATCCCGAGCCGTTGTTGAACGGTCCCGCAGCCCGAAAGCGGCGTTTGGAGGCCAAAAACTGCGACTACAGTGGAGACCCATGCCAAGAAACATCCTGCTTGCCTCCAGGGTGCCATGGTTTTAGGTTTCTATGGTTTTGCGATGGGAAGCGTGACGTTCCCACACCAAAGATCTATAGACGCCCTGGGGTCTCAGGGTTGGGTTCCTTGTGGAAGGTTTTTTTGTGGTCGGGCCTCCACGGTAGCCGCCGCCTTGAATTTGTTCGAGGCCGCGGATGCCAGGGAAGCGACGGCCCAGACCTCCGAAGTGTTGCTTGTCTTGCAGCGTGGACCCCCAGGAGGTCGGAGCCCCTTCCAGGAGGGGATCGGCGCTGCATACCCGACCCGTTGCCTGACGGCCACGGGGCCCGCCGAGGGCCCCAGGAGGCCGACAAGTGTAACCACCACCCCGCCATGATATCTCCACGACGCAAGGTCATCGTGTTCTTCATCGTTGTTTTGCCGATCGGCGCGGGCCCTCGCACCCCCCCTCCCCCCCATCCCCCATGTAGTGGATCTTGGCTGTTTTGGGCGCCTGTTTCACGCAGGTGGAGGCTCCCCCATGAGACGCACTGCTGCAAACCGTCGCATTCAGCAGAGGTCTGGAGCACCCCCCTCCCCGTGCCAGCGACCAGAACCACATACCGGACACAGCCTCTTGGGCCTCTTGGGGTCTCCTGGGAGCGTCCTGGAGCCTCCTGAAGCCTCCTGGGGCCTCCAAGTGCTTCTGGGGCTTCCTGGGGCCTCCTGGGCCTCCTGGGCCTCTTGGGGCCTCCTGGGGCCTCCTGGGGCCTCCTGAGGCTTCCTGGGACCACCTGGGGCTTCATAGGACATCCTAAGATCTCCTTCCAAGAGGCCTCCAAGAGGCTCCCAAAATACCCCCAAGAGGCCCCAAGAGCCTCCCCGAGGCACCCAATACGGTCCAAGATGCCTCCAGGACCGCCATGAGGCCCCCAAGACGTCCCAAGAGGCGTCCAAGAAGTTCCCAAGATACATCAGAAGAAACTCCGAGAGGCATCCAAGAGGCCTCGGGCCATTTTGCTGGCTGGTTTCCTCCCCTTCTTCCGCCTACTCCTCCTCCTCTTCCTCCTCCTCCTCCAATTCCTCCTCCACCATCCCACTTTTGGGGTAAGACGGTTTGCCCAACCCTTTGTTACTCTGTATGCTCCCTCACTTCCCTGGTCACCTCAATTCGCCTGGGCATCGTTTATGCATGGGCTGGCGGGGATACGCGTAGCGTCAAGAATTATGAAGGGCGCGCCGCGAAGTCAGGGGCATTTGGGGTAAGACGGTTTCCCCAACCCTTTGTTACTCTGTATGCTCCCTCACTTCCCTGGTCACCTCAATTCGCCTGGGCATCGTTTATGCATGGGCTGGCGGGGATAGTTACGCGTAGCGTCAAGAATTATGAAGGTCGCGCCGCGAAGTCAGGGGCATAGCATACTCACACATCGTACACACGACATGTCAACAGTATGTGCGCCTGCACAAACATAAACACAACACACGCATACATTGCGGCTACAATATCTGATTATATGCATATATGTTTATATATATGAATGTGAATATAGCTCTGGCTCGAGTTCTCGGAGTCCGCCAGAGCGTGGGCGATATGCCCACTGTCCTGAAAGTCGGGCTTCTATGTCACACACTGACAGTCTACATGCGTCTCATTTCTTGGAATCCGATGTCTCTGCAAGACTACGACAAACGCCTGGGTATTTCTAAGGAGCTCGAACACATAGATGCCGTCCTCCTCTCCGGAACGCAGACCAAGACCACGTCCTCCTACGAGACGCACTCGACGGCGGAGTTTCTCATGCTGAAGTTTGGATGGCATCGCAGTAATAAGAACACGACAGGCAACAAATCATGCGGCACTGAGATTTGGCTGAGCAGACGATGGTTTCGGAAGACACACATAGTCAAGATCTGGCAGCCTCCACCCGCTATTCGCGGCCGTGTAGGCGCTACGCGCGTGAAGAGCGCGCTGTTCGACTTCACCTTCATTACAGCCTACTTCCCTCCGAGATCGCAGCGCATCGCCACTGCCTCCAAGAACGAAGTCATCATCGACAAAATGCTCTGCTATCTGCACGACATTTTCTCGAACTTGCCGAATCGTACTTGCGTGTTCATCGGCACCGACCTGAACGACAGCCTCGTGCGCACCCACTCGACAGAGGACGACGACGCCACCATAGGTGTCCATGCATACGGTCAGCAGCACTACGCGGGCGAAGCTTTCCACACGTTTCTGAAGGACTACGCCCTGTGCGCGTCGAACACGCACTACCCGTGCGGCCCTACTTATCACGGCCTACGAGGGCACTCAAGCTACATCGATTACCTGGTGATGCCGATACGCTATCTACCGCGAGTACGTCGCCATAACATCGCTTACCGACTGACCAAACGACTCCGAGCATTTCCGTCTCAACGACTACTGGATCACATGATGCTGTACATCGACGTGGACTGCACCCTAACTTACGACAAACCCCAGACAACGCCGCAGTGGGACTACACACGCATATTCTTGGCCTGGAAAGATGAACAATTTCCCGAATGGGCGAAGCAGCTACGCGACGACATTGAGTCAGACCTGTCTAACTACCTCAATGAGAACGGCTACCGTGATATGGCAGACTGGGCAGAAAGACGCACGGTGGAATCTGGATGGCAATTATTGATATCTAAGATTCTAAGATACGCGCACGAGCTCTTGAATATTTTGAAGCAAGGAAGTCCACGATCGAGCTAGAGTACCAGCAGCTAGCAGAGCAACGTCGTCAAGCCCTACACGCACGCACACATGCTCGGCAGATTTTAACAGACGACCTAGAGGACGCGCTTGCTCTTCACCGTTGCAGCGCTGCCTGCAAAAAACTTCGACGTCGATTACGTGACCTCCGAGATGAACAGCACTTTCACGAACTACAACAAGCTGATGAGGCAGGACTGGAAGCAGAGGTTTGGCGAGCTTGTCGACGCCTTGCAGGCAATGGAAAGGGCCCTGGCAAACGTTGCTACTTCGATCTCCCCGACGCTCGCCCCTCTGTTCAGACATGGACTGAAGATATGGCACTTCCTGGCGCGGAAGGAGGAATGGTGGCGGCACCGGTTGATATCGAGCACTTCATCGACACCGCTGCGTCGAACGACGAGCGCTTCTGCCCTTCTGCACATCAGTGGAGACACGCCCAGTACGACTTCGACGCGATCAAACGCCAGCTACGGAAGCATTGCAAACGCCGACCAGCTGCTCCCGAATGGTCGCTACCTGCAGAGATCTGGTCTCTTTTGCTCGTCGATAGAAGTGAAGATCGTAAAAAAGACGGCAGCCGTGAGTACGACCACGCGATGATCTTCCCTGGCCCCCTCCTCAGCGATGCGATTCTCGCCCAACTTGCTGCGGTTCGTCAACACCAACGGCTCAATGCTTGGTGGAACCTCTCTCAGACTTATCAAGTAAGCAAGGTGAACAATAAACCACGTACTCGAGGCACTCGATTACTACATGGATTATGCACGTTCGGAAAGGCATGGGTTGCTTCAAGACAGCCACTCACATCCACACCATTGCATGATACTGAGCACGGCTACGCGCGAGCACGATCACGCCCAGCTGCGATTACAGTCGGATTAGCACTGCAGTGGCGCCTCACCAAGCAGCAACGAAGCCACATCGCCACGAAGCACGACATGACGAACGCTTTCGCTTCAGTGAATCATTCCCACCTCGACGACGCCGTGGACAAGATATATATCCCTGGCGACTGTACGATCATGAAAAGCAGACATCGTCGAGCAGCATGTGTGATTAGCGACGGGATCGACACTCAGGGATACCAGAACACCGTCGGTTGCTTCATGGGAGATGCCGATGCTGCGAACAAGTTCCGCGTGGCCTTCATGCAGCCCACTACCGAATGGAATGATGCACTTACTACCGATACCATCACATCGATGGTTGCGGGGTGCGAGTTCACTGGCACCAACGTCGACCTCAGCGTTCGCAAGTACGCCGACGACCTCACCAAGACCCACATGTGTCACGATGCGCAGATGGCGGCCTACAAAGTTCAACCATCCGACCAGATCCTGAACGACAAGCTGCGTACCATCGGACTGCAGCAGAATGCGGGGAAACAAAGGCTCTTCTACCGACGTTCGTCGGCACTGGCGCTCACAGATACGCACGCGCCATGCATGATCGCAAGATACCAGTTGACGGCGAAGTCCATTCCTCGACCCTGTTCTTAGGCTCCATCATGCAGGCTAACGGCCACAACCGCGCCGAGGTTAAGGAACGGTGTATCGCTGCGGCTCGCGGATGGCATAGTATGGGACGTTTCTGGAAGAATTGCCGATATCTGAGACGTCGCAAAATGGTTTTCAGACGTCAGGTACTATCGGCTGCTACCTCTGGACTCGAAGCACGTGTACTGACAAGAGCACAACTCGATCAGATAGACGCCTGCGTAGCTCGTTACGCTCGAGCCCTACTCCAGGGCACCGCATATATCAAGCAGTCCGCCGACGACGACGCCACCTCTGGCACCGCCGAAGTTGTTCGCAATATCTCATCTCATGCAGTCTGGAAAAATTTGAAGTTGGCACCGCCTTCCCTGGACGCAGATCGTGCGCATCAAGCGATAGCAACGCGTTGCACGCGAACCTGACCATCACGCTCAACTACTAGCCTGTGTTTTTGGCAAACTACTCTGCGAGTTCACGACGACGTTGGACTTCCCCTGGGCCCCATGTGCACACAGCCTCTACATACAACGCCCGTGGCTCCCCAGATGGTAACGGCCCCACACATATGATCAATCCTTGGCGCAAGCAGTTCCTTGATGACATGAAGTTGCTGAATGTATTTGCAGACGGACGAGCATGCCTAGACGTCATTGGCGACGATCTGCTCGACATTTTTCGACCGACACCTGGTCGAGACGTGTTTATCAAGCTAACGATTGCACGTGCACGAAAGTGGTGGATTGCACAGCCCGCCCCACCACCCCGCAGTGCTCCAGATGCAACGGTCGCCTGGAGTAGCCCCCATACGCGTGGCCTTCTACGTGCGGATGGAGCGCTATGCCTGTTCACGGCCGAAACAAATCAAGCGCTCCGAGTACATTACGATGAGTGGGGAGGGAGGCGAGCACGGCCGAATATGCGAACATACGAGATTCACGATTACGAACCAATGCCCTAACTGCCGATCGACTTTCGCGAGCCGACAGACTGCGATTAATCATCTTGCTGCTGCTTATCGTTCTGGGCGATGCCACAAACACCGCTCTGTTTACAACTTCGAGGTGAACGACCCTCCGCAGCTGTTTTGCCCAAGTGACGTCTGCGAGCTCACCTTCGCTACCCTTGGCGAGTTGCAAGCCCACATTGCGACAGAACGCCTTCCCGAACCTCGCCCTCATGTCGTGGATGAGCTCACTGCCCAGCGCTGGAGAGCCCGCAGGCGCAGCCGCGGCAGAAGCGGCACAGCCTGCTCACAAGTCCCGACGCCGCCAGCCCACCGGCCGTGGAAACCAACAGAGCGGGTCGAAGTCCAAGCTGGTGGACCTGAAGTCGCTCGTCCTGGAGGAGATGGAACTGAAAGATATTCAGCGCATGTTCCCCATTGTCATGAAGCTACTACTCAACGTGGCGATGAGGCAGCGCCAGACCGACGCCATACTGATCAAGACGTACCTCGTCTCACCTGGCACGAAAAGCGTCGCGGCGATCCGAGCTCGCGTTCGCGCATGGGTAAAAAGAGCCGAAGAGATACGAAGTACGACGACGGCACCACAGATCGATGCGGAGATGGCGAAGATCGGCACGATCAGCACCGCAGCCTTCGCAGGTCTGCTCGAAGGTCTCCATCAGGAAGGCGCGTCCGTCGGCGGCCTCAACCAGCAGAACCTGACAGCGCTGGGCGAGAAGATGAAGACCATGGACATCAAGCAGGTCGTCGAGCTCGTCCCGCTCGCGAAGGCCAGCGACACGCACGACGCCCCGCAGTGCAAACTTCAGATCCGCCTCAACCCCGAGAGCGACGTCGACCTCAGTGTGATTCACGACTCACTCATCCAGACGGGAGCGATCTACAAGCCAGGCCAGGGACCGATGGTGCACATGGAGAGGATCTTTCACACGAAGCTGACGCAGTTAGAGGACGTGATCATGGGATAGATTTCTACGCCTTCAACTGGGCTAGCCATAGCTGTGCGCAATGGGACCCTTGTATTCCGAAGAATACTGTGACGACAGGCAAGGGGAGCTTCTCGCCTGCTTCTGGGCATGCGCCAACTCCTACGCCAACTGTTCAGGGCATGGGAAGCCCACCACACGCATCTACGAATGCGCCTCCTTCGATGCCAGCAGTTCAGGGCATGGGGTGCCCACCTTCTGCATCGCAGAGTGCGCCTACACCATCAGTTGTTCAGGGCATGGAGAGCCAACCCTTTGCTTCACAGGGTGCGCCTACTTCAGTTGTTCAGGGCATGGAGAGCCCACCTCTTGCATCACAGAGTGTGCCGACTTCTACGCCAACAGTTCAGGGCATGGGAGGCCCACATCAAGCATCGCAGAGTGTGCCCACTTCTACTGCAGTCGTTCAGGGCATGGACTGCCCACCTATTGCATCCACGAGTGCGCCCACAGCAGTTGTTCAGGGCATGGGAAGCCCACATCGAACACCTACGAGCGCTACCCCTTCGCGTACTCGTACTGAGATGTGGACAGCTTCGCTGTTAGCACGCGCCCGCGCCCTTGCCCAGGCTGAAAAGCAGAGCCTCTCTGAGGACCCTGAGCCTAGCCTGCCCAGCGCCCCTGAACCCCCTCCTTCGTCCTCTGAGCCTCCTCCTGCTCCTCCTCCTCCTAAGAGGCCCCGCAGGCCTTCCGTCCCACCGCCAGCTCGCACTACTTCTACATACAATTCCCGTGGCTCGTCTTTTCCTCCCACTGCTGCCAGTCAAAGCACAGGTGGCGATTCCAGGACGATGGATGCCATCATGAGACTTGTAGGAACGAGCAGGCGCTAAGACCTGCGTTTCGTTTCCTGTCAGTGTGTGACCTTGCGGTTTATTTTCGGGTGTAGCCCGATCCTAGAGGCACTCAGCGTCAGAGGCATCCGTACTGCTGCCTCCGAGGGGTCCGATCCGATCCGATATATATATATGTATATATATTTATGTATATATGTGTATTACACATATACATTTACATACATTAATAGTACTGTATGCGTTTAGATGTATACATATATTTACATAGGCTTCACCCACATCGATTCACAATCATGCATACGCCCATATCCATACACATGTGTATGTCCAGCACATGCGCGCGGCGTGAAGGAAGCGTCGGGATACGCGCGGCAGGCCGCGCGCGAGTCTTGAGCCAATCTTGTTTTGTCGTTGCTGCTCTGGGGCCCGGAGGGGCCAGGAAACCCTCGCGCGCCATCGTGGTTCGGAAGCTCCGAGAGAGCACTGGAAGTGCCAAGGGGAAACCTGGAGGTCCCAAAAAGAACCGCGCGGCGTCGGGAAACCCCAAAAAGCCCAGAACCTCGAAGTGCTTTATCGCCCAGAAGTCACAGAGATCTGCCAGAACGGCCCAGGACAGCTGCGGGAAGCTTCAAGAGAGGGCCCCAAGGCGCCCCGAGACGGCCCTGGGCGAGGGGGGGTGGACGCGCCCATAAGCCACCCAAATAAGTGAACCAAGACCTGCTCGTTCAGAGGGCCGTCGGTTCACTTATTTTCGATGCCCAGAGGCCCCCGGAATCTGCCCAGAACAGCCCGCGACAGCTGCGGAGAAGCCCCGGAGAGGTCCCCGGGGCGCCCCGAGACGGCCCTGGGCGAGGGGGCGGATGCGCTCATGGGCCGCCCAAATAAGTGAACCAAGACCTGCTTGTTCAGAGGGCCGTCGGTTCACTTATTTTCAGTGACCCGAAGTCCCCGGGATCTGCCAGGACTGCCCAGGACAGCTGCGGGAAGCTTCAAGAGAGGGCCTCAGGGCGCCCCGAGACTAGCCCCATGAGGGGAGCCCAAGAAGGCCCGAGAGTGCTCCAAGACGACCACAAGGAGGCCACCCGAACACATGCAACAAATTTGAATTCGTCGCGGATCCCAAGGATTCCCCAAAATTCCGGAAATCAGGTCGCCTAGAACGTGGGCCGTCCGCCGCAAGAGAGGACGTCCGCGCCAGCAATGGGCATCCGAAGTGCGTCAGCTTTAGTCCATCGCCCCCCCGCCCCTGTCCTCCTCGCCTCCCCCCTCTGCTCCTCCTCCCCCCTCGCCTTGGGCAGTGCAAGCGGACGTGGGTATGTACCATGTTTCACATGTTTTGACGAACGTGCCAACGTGCACAACTCGTCTTGCCTATGCGTCCGCCTGGGTGCACGGCTTGTGACTGAAACTTTTGAAAGTTTTAAAACTTTGAAATCCCTGGACCCTGGATGTCCAGATCTCCAGGATCCCCCGACGATCAGGAATCCAGGGACCCTCAAAGTTTCAAAACTTTTAAAAGTGTAAAGAGTTTTGAGAATTTTTGGCGCCCTAGAACTTATACATTTTTTTTAGAATTTCAAAATTTTTGAAAATCCATGGACCCTGGATTCCCAGATCTCCAGGATCCCCCGACGATCAGGAAACCAGGAATCCCCAAAGTTTCAAAACGTTTAATACAACTTTTAAAACTTAAAAGTTTAAAACTTTTGAAAATCTCTGGACCCTGGATTCCCAGATCTCCAGGATCCCCCGACGATCAGGAAACCAGGGATCCCCAAAGCTTCACAATTTCTCAAAGTTCTTAAAAGTTTTAAACGTTTTAAGCGCCCTAGAACTTTTAAAATTTTTAAAAGTTTCAAAACGTTTGAAACTTCCAGGGCCATTGTTCCCCAGAATTCCATGATTCCCTGGCGATCAGGAAACCAGAGACCCCCAAAGTTTCAAAACATGTTAAAAGTTTGAAAAGTTTTAGGCGCCCTAAAACTTTGAAAACTTTAAGAGTTTCAAAACGTTTGAAACTTCCAGGGCCCTGGTTCCCCAGATTTCCATGATCCCCTGGCGATCAGGAAACCAGGGGCCCCCAAAGTTTCAAACCTTTGAAAGTTTTAAAAGTTTTAAAAGTTTTAGGCGCCCTAAAACTTTGAAAACTTTAAAGAGTTTCAAAACGTTTGAAACTTCCAGGGCCCTTGTTCCCCAGATTTCCATGATCCCTTGGCGATCAGGAAACCAGGAGGAGGATGATGAGGAGGAGGAGGAGGAGGAGGACCTGGAGGAAGACGACGAGCGGGCGGGGTCGACCGTGCCCTCACCCCGTGTCTGGTATGTGGTTGTGGTCGCCCGTACCCCCCCCCCCCCCCCCCCCTCTCCCCCCCCCCGCCGTCCGCCCAATGTCGAGGCGCCGAAAAACAGGAGCACGCTCCTCAGGGTGGACTCCTGCGCTCTGGCCCGCGCCCACGACGACGACCCACGGGGCGGCGGCGCCGGCGAGGGCCCCCGGCCTGGCAGGTGTGCAGGGCCCGGGGGCGGCGGACCGCGGCCGCCCCCGCCGCCGCCGGCCCCGCCTGCGGCTGCCCCGGCGGCATGCGCTGGTGCGCGCGCCCCTGGGGCGGGGGGGGCGCGGCGGGGGGGGGGGGGGCGGCGAGGGGGGGGCGGCGGGGGGGGGGCGCCCGGGGCGGGGGGGGGGCGGCGGGGGGGGGGGTGCCGTTGCGAGGCTGCGGATCCGGCCGTCCTGGCGTCCGGAGGAGGTCGAGGTGGGGTGTGTTCTCACGGTTTTGCGGCCCCTCGGGCCCCTGCCGGGGGCCTCGGGTGGGCGTCACGAGAGCGCGGCTGGGGAGGAGGAGCCGGTCTCGGGGCAGTGGTCGGGAGGTCGGGGGCCCGCGGCTGGACGGAGGGCGAGGCGCTGGATAGCTGGGGATTTTTTGCCGTACTACAGTCAAGACGCCCGAACGAAGACCCCTTTGTGCTTATGGGTGGTTGCGGCTTTACGGCCCCAGGACGGTACGCCTATTCGTGACCGAGGCTCGCCAGGGTCAGTAGAGCCGCATCCTTCCTTATCCAGCGTCCCTTACTGTCCCGGGATAACACTATCCACCGACCCTGCGGAACCGACCTGCTTCCTGTGTCTCTGGTACGCTCGCGCCCGTGTGGCCCAGACGAGTGACACGTGCCTGCCCAGACCTACCGAAAAGCCATGGTGAGGCCACTGGTGGGCTTGCCATATCTTGCGATTGGACGACATGTTGAGAATTCACCCTTGTGGGCATCACTGGGAACAAAAGCCGAAGACTTGGTTGTCGAGCAAGTCTGCACAACAACACTGAAAGACATTACGTTGTGTAAAGTTGTTTGCATGGTTGAATACCTACACAGGAAATCGTTGAAGCAAACAATTTGTCTCTAACAGTTATGTGCGCCACCATTGAACTCCATTCTATATTTGACGTCTTCGTGTCAGACTGATGGGAACCCCTTCTGACTTGTTTTAACCCTGCTGTTGCGATCTGTAACAGGGGCGCGCCGGATTTTCAGAATTATGAGGATGTCCCGAGCGAAATGGACAGAAGTTTCGCGCACGGGACGGCTTCACCAATACTCGCCTCTGACCTCCATTCTCTCGAAGAGGCGCATATGAACATGTATCCATGCCCACCGCCCTATGTGGCTCCCTCGGCGGTGGATCATCATGCATAAGCTGTGGCCTAGCGGCTAGCAGTCTCTGCCCTACTGCTCCCATCGAGGCACTTTCAGGGTGCTCTCGATGCCAACCAGGGTGCCTGTATGTATTTCTTTCCAACGCTGGTCCTCGAAAGTTCTCGGCGCCGACTTGTTCTAGCCCGACAAGTCATCAGCTGTACGAAATCGAGTTCTCCTGGCAAGGGCGCTGAATACCTGAATATCCTGAGCAATAGGAGGGAGATGCCGACCGCTCTTGAGAGATGACATGGCCCATACCCTGATCTTCTTCGGGGCGGGCGCTCTTTCGGCCACTCTGCTGGAATGTGCCCGAATCCCTTCGCCCACTCGGCTGAAGATCAGTAAGGGAGACGCCGCGCCTGAGACGTGGCCCCTGGGGGCGAGTCTTGGCCCGACCGCCCCCCTCGCCTTCCTCACGGGCCTCACGGGCGCCCCGGTCATGCCGCGTGTTTGCGATCCGCCTCGCGGACACCCTGCGATGTCCAGGCAAGGGCGTGCCCTCCAAGGGCGAGGGACACTCACCAGCGGCGCTCCAAAGGGGGCAGCGCAAGGGGGCCCGCCTTCTGAGGAGGCCAGGGAGCATTGCTTCGTAGAAGCCCTCCCTGCTTCTAAGAAGCCAGCTTCGAATCTTCCAGGTGCTTCTTCGAAGGCTCCTGCCTCCTATGAGCCCCCCTTGCCCCCCTCCCGCCACCCACCGTGTGCGCGCCACCAGCCCTCTAGTGCGAGGCGTGTGAGGCTGCGCGAACGGAGCCTTGGAGGTTGCTCCAGCTTTCAGTCGGGCACGTCCCTCTGCAGGAGGAAGGTTCAAAAATAGGCAAAAAATAGTCTGGGGGACGATTTTCGATTAGTTTTGAGCATTTTTGATGCTTGTCGGGGGGTATTGTTTATTGTTCATCCAAAATCCGCCTGTAGGGGGGCACGCCCGACCTAGCTCCAGCTGGCTTCAACAGGCGCCAGGGTAGCCCAGGCGGTCTCGATAACCAGCGCGGCCACCAGCAGCGGTCTACGGGACTCTCCGCGTCTCGTGGTCGGGATGCCTTGTGATATGTTCGTGCGCATCCCTACGCGCGCGTCCTCTTCCAGGGCGGCTTAGATATGGTCAGCAGAGTTGGCTTAGAGCGTCTCGCGGCTGGTTCTGGACCACCACGCTCCAGCGCGACACGCTAAGCACGCCATGGTCCCGAGGCCTCAACGTTCCGAGCTTTTCCCAGCATCCCGACCAACGGAAGCAGACCGACAGGCGACGCGTCATCCGCTTGCAGGGCACAGCGCGTCGCAGGGGGCAGTCGCCGCAACCCGCTACGCAAAAGTCTCTGACTTTATTTTCCCCCTCAGCCTGTCCACCGAACACGGGCATGGAGAAGATCTGGTTCACCTGCAGGGGCGTGAAAGCAGCCGCGTTTCGCGGCCAGGCCTGGACAGGTGATCTTCTGAAGGGGGCGGCGCGAGGGCGCGCAGATAACCCCCCTTTCCACGACACGCGCAGCACGACGCCAGTTCATGTACATATATATATATATATATATATATATATATGGATATAACGACCTACATACTTATATATGTGTATATACACATGTGTGTCTGTATGCACGTATGCATGCATGTGTGTATGTGTGTATGTATGTGTGTACGCATGTGTGTACACTTGTGTGTATGCATGCAGGCAGGCAGGCAGGCAGGCAGGTATGTATGTGTGTATGCATGTATGTTTGTGTGTATGCACGTATGTATGTATGTATGTATGGATGCATGCATGTGTCTATGTGTGTATGGATGTATATATGTATGTCTGTCTGTCTGTATGTCTGTATGTCTGTGTGTCTGTGTGTCTGTGTGTCTGTATGTCTGTATGTCTGTATGTCTGTATGTCTGTATGTTTGTATGTATGGTTGTACGTATGTATGGTTGTATGTATGTATGGTTGTATGCATGTATGTATGTGTATGTGCAGGTGTGTATGCATGCATGTATGCATGTATGCATGCTTGTATGTATGTGTGTGTTTGTATGTATGCATGTACATTCATGTATGTATGTAAGTACGTATGCATGTAGATAGGCCGGCAGGCATACAAGTATGTTGGCATGTACGCATGTTTGTTTGTATGCGTAGTTGCATGCACGTATGTATATATGTGCATGTGTGTATGCATATAGGTGCGTATATATAGATGTCCGCATGCATGTATGTCTGTATGCATGTATAGTTTTATCTATGTGTGTATGCATGCATGTATGTATATGCACATGTTTGTGTATGCATAGATACGTATGTCTATGTATGTAAACGTATATATGTACACACACACATCGATAGGATGTGGCGTTCTCCGCAGCTCCCGCGCCGGACGCCCGAGCTTCTCCGGCCCGCGAGATCCGCCTCCCAGGGCTGCCCCCCCGAGCGACGCAGGGCCAGGGTGACCGCGGGGGTCGCCTGCCAGGACAGTCGCGCGCCAGCTGCCCGCGCACGGCCGCGCAGGCCAGCGGCCTCTCATGATCCGCTCTGCGTGAGCCGCGCCAGCGGCCCGCGAGACAACCACCCGCGAGGGCAGGGCCCCTGCCGCCCCTCTGCCGCCCAGCTGGCGGCGCGTGGGAGCAGGCATGGGCGAGGGGAGTGGCCTCATGTTCCTCGTCCTCCTCCTCCTCCTCCTCCTCCTCCTCCTCCTCCTCCTGCACCGCCTCCTTCTCCTGAGCCGCCTCCTCCTCCTCCTCCTCCTCCTCCTCCTCCTCCTCCCCTCCTCCTACTCCTACTCCTCCTCATACTCCTCCTTCCCCTCCTCCTCCTCCTCCTCCGCCCTCCTCCTCTCCTCCTCCTACTCCCCCCTCCTCCTCCTCCTCCTCCCCTCCTCTTCCTCCTCCTCCTTCCTCCCCTCCTCCTCCTTCCCCTCATCCTCCTTCTCCTCCTCCTCCTCCTCCTCTTCCTCCTCCTCATCATCATCTTCCTCCTCCTCCCACTCCTCCTCCTACTCCTCCTCCTCCTCCTCCTCCTCCTCCTCCTCCTCCGGCTCCTGGCCCTCCTGCGCTTCAGTGGGCCTTCGTCTCAGACCCTGGATCTGGCATCGCGGAACAACAGCAGCGTCGTGGAAGATCACGGCCAGAGCCTCAGACCGCCCATTTTCCTTCTCTTGCACGCCGGCCAATTTGCCATTCGGTTGCCCCGAATTGCCACACGCTGGAGCGGACCGCCTCTGCCTCGCCGCCGACGAAAAAAGTTGTTATTGCATCTTCCGTGCTGGATCGACCTGCGAGGGCCCCAGGGCCCAGCATCGGGGCCACCTCGTCTTGTGCGAGACTTGCTGGAACCGAGCAGTGTGCGCCGGACATGTTTTTTGTGGTGGTCTGTGGTGGCCTGTTTTTGCCGAACAAGCTGGAACCAACCGATGTCACAGTATAATTGGGGCCGAATGTGGGGAGGAACGAGGTTCGGCCCCTCCAAAAAAAACACGAAAGGACTGAGAACGGTGACGATCGCACGTAGAGGGGGGGGGAGGCTGGACCTACCCCCGTACATGCTGGTGCTCGCGCGCAGACTGTGGCGATCGCAGCGCACCCCCGCTCCGACGTGCCCCACCCCGCCCAAGCCCGTTACCTTGGGCCTCAAGCTCTCCCTGCCCGGGATAACGACCGCCATCGGAAATACAGTGAGCGGCTTGAATAAGGAACACCTCCTTTTCAAAAGGGGCTCGGTCGTTCCTTAGATTTTGCATGCGTTATTTACAGGTCCTTATGCGTTATCTATCATTTATCGTTCCTCATGCGTTATTCCTTGGGATAAAAAGGGGCTTCGTTCCTTATTTATCGTTCCTTAGGTCAGGCCGATGACTGTAGCAACAGAGCAAGAATCTCCTGAGCAGCATCGGCCGATGGCCCTCTGCGCACGCTGGCACAAGGTGGCCTCAGGCCCGCGCAGCACCGCAGGCAGCGCGCAGCCGGGGTCTGCCCTCGCCGCCCAAAGATGCACACAGCAGTTCATGACCATAATTTCGTCACCGGTCCACACGGGTATGTTGGGTGTTGGGTCGGCACTGGTCGGCGGCGAGCGAGGGGGGGAAGCGGGAAGAAGAAGGCCTTCTCAGAAGGCGGCCGGGCGTCTCAGAAGCCCTCGCGCCTTTGAGAGGCTTTCTGTGTCTTCAGGGAAGGCTTAGAAAACTTCTCAGAAGGCCTGGGGGCTGCCGAGCCTTCTGACCCAGACCCCCGGCGTCGTGTTTTCGTTCGCAAAGTCGACCCCCACAGGTCTGGACCCCTTCCCCGGCGCCGGTGTCTCGTTCTGAGTCTTTTTGTTGACGCTCCCGGGCCCAAAATAGTGAAAGACCTCATGTCGTGTTTTTTTTCACTATTCGAGGGGGTCTGGGTCCTGACTCACCCGACGGTCCCCGAGCTCGCCGAGCTCGCCGCCGCCACACAGAGGTCCTGCGCAGCGAGGGGCCCCTTCCGAGAAGGCCCGCCCCTCCTCACCTCAGCCTCCCCCCGGGGCGCGCCGCCGACCGGCAGTTCCTGGTGCGCCTCCTTGGGGCGCCGCCCCTGCTGGCGTGAAGTCGGGCGTGTCCCTCTACGGAATGAGTACTGAAAGCTCAAAAGATAGTTCCAAAAGATAGTCTGGGGATGATCTTTGGACCACGTCTGCCCATTCTTGAATCTGTCTCGAGTGTCTCTCTCGTGTGTCGTCCAGAGTCCGCCCGTCGGAGACCATGCCCGAGGCCTACAACACTGGCGCCCTCCGAGGCGCCAGAGAGGTGGAGCTCGAGGCCGCCCGCCCAGGACGTCCGCGCGGGCCGCCGAGAGCGACAGTCTTCGTGCAGCGGTTCGTTCCTCCTGGTGTCCTTGCGATCGTTCTCTTGCTCACCGGTTTGCCGATCGGCGCGGGCGCTCGCAGCCCCCCCCCCCGCCGTTCCCCCCCCCCCCCACACTGGAGTAGATCTTGGCTGCTTTTGGCGCCGGCTTCGAGCAGGTGGAGTCTCCCCCATAGGACGCACTGTTGCAAGCAGTCGCGCTAAGCAGAGGTCCGGAGCAAGAACCCCGCCCCCCTCCCCCCCCGCCCTTCCGCCCAATGTCGAAACGCTAAGTAAGCAAACGGTCACCTCCTCTGGTGTCCTTGGTTCGCGTGAACTTCGTGGTCGTCCTGTCGTCGTGGTCGCCGCGGTCGTCTTGGTCCTCGTGGTCGTCCTGGTCGTCCTGGTCGTCCTGGTCGTTCTGGTCGTTGTGGTTGCCGTGGTCGCCGTGGTCGTCCTGGTCCTCATGGTCGCAGTAACGCACTTCTGGGGATCCTCGAATCCGGCTTGCCAGTCTTCACATAGCCTGGCCAGCCCCAGAGGGCAAAATCCACATGAGTGCTGTTACCGGGATATCTCCAGGGCCCTTTGTATTGGGAAGACAGGGCGTCGGGAGGTCTGGATTGGTGAGCACCCCGCCCGTACCTGGTTGGGCTCGAGCCGGGATCCTCGCCTTCGAGCGACGCCCGCGGGCTCCGCCCTGCAGTTGCCGGACTTGGAGGCGTAGCCAGCCAGCCGTGCACCCAGCGCAGCATCTAAAGGAGGCTGCCGGCACGAACAAGCCAGGCAGCCAGGCCAGACGTCCGCTTCCGCGCCCAGCTGCCATGTGGCTAGGACTCGGGAGGGGTAAAGGAGTACCAGTGTCACGCGCGTCGGCTTTCAAGCCGTCCGTGTTGCGCATTCGTGGTTCGAGAAAAAACATTAGGGCATCCCTCAACAGTGACACGCTGATAGGGGGGTCGTCCGCCAAGCTTGCCGTTCTACCATCTCTTCTGCCTTCCGAAGGATGCTGCCGAGCAGAGCCCATCGGCGACCAAGCGGAGATGATCAGCCCTGCATCCTTTGCGGAGCGGCAGCCCTGGGCCGGCGGAGGAGCGAGGAAGACCAAGCCATCACGAGCAGGAGCGTTCGGAGGTCCGCGCGGATCTGTTGCATAGGCGCCGGGCCCCCGTGGCGCGCCTCCCGTGCCGGCCCGAGAGACCCGCGCGTGCGCGGCGGGGAGTTGTCTAGAGTCACCGCCCGGGAGATCGATCTTCGGGGACCCCTGCAGGCCATGGACATGGATACGTTCGGCCCCTGGCGGGGGAGATGTATCCACATCCACCGCCGGCCAAGGTCCCCGAAGATGGACCCCCCAGGTGGCGGTCGCTCAGAGGAGACGCAGACACCCCATGCGGGGGGGCGGCCGGCCCCTGGCCGGTGGCACGCCTGCGTTTCGTACTTTGGGCAACGTTCGGGCGTGCCACCTTCCAGAGGGCGCCCCCCTCCCCCCCCGATGGGATCTCCGTTGCGGTGCTATTTGCTCCTAAGAGGAAAAGGAGGAGGATGAGGAGGAGGAGGAGGAGGAGGAGGAGGAGGAGGAGGAGATGTAGCGATACCGCTACCTTTCGGTCTTTGCTCTTCCTCGCCCTCCTCCGCTGCCTGCCCTCCTCTTCTTTCTCCTCCTCGTCGACGGTGACGGCCGCGCACGCCCGCAGGCGGACACAGGCGCGCGGGGCACGTCGGCGTCAAGGCTGCGAGACAGACGCACGGCCGGGGGCCCTGCGCCACAGGTCCCCCAGCTAATTAGGCGCGCGCGTGCACCCGACGGAGGCAAGGAGCGGGAAAGGAGAGGAGGGGGAGAGGAGGGGAGGAGAGAGAGACAGAGATCTGCTAGAGGCAGTGCCCGCAGCGCTGGCTGGCGCAGTCAGGTCAGCCTGGCAGCCCGGCAGCGCTGCAGGGCCAGCTGGGACTGGACAGCACAGCTCAGGACCCGAAGAGCTCCCGCGAGCTCGTCGGGCTGGTGGTGTGCAGGCAGAGTCCGCACCTGCCAGAGGAGCCACCGTTTGGCTTCCCCCCCCGAGGCCACCGACGAACGGTGTCAGGCGATCCCCCCGGGCACCTGGCGTGTCCACGTCCTCGGCCGTCGGGCGGCGGACCGACACGCGTCGATCCAGCGCCGGCCGGCCCCGCCGTTGCCCCCGACGTCGAGGGCTGCGCGCTCGAGCAGGTCCGCGTCCAGCGGGGGGCCGCCGGCACCCGCTGCTCCGTCAGTGGCTCTTGGCGCAGCCAGCGGCGAACCAGGCCAGCCACCCCGCGCTCGAGGCTGCCGTGGTCGGACGCAGCCAGGAGGGGTCCGTTCCAGGGCGCTCCGGCACGCCCTCAGAGCCCTCTCGGAACGCTCCGAGAAGTAGCCGCGACGCCCGAGAGATCCTCTAGATCCGCAGGCTCCCAGGGATTCTCGACGTATCCGCACCCGATGCAGGCCCCCGACGTCATGATTTTGTTCTGATGTCGACCCCCAGAGGTCTCGAGCCATGAAAATCTCGCGACGGGCGGTGTTTCACCATTTTCGGCCTCTGGGGGCCCTGGCACCGCGCCTCGGGGCCGTCAACAGAACGACTCGGGATGACACGGAATACGTCGAGACCTCTGGGTGTCGACGTCCCCAGACCTCCGACGTCATGATTTTTTCATGACGAGGTCTCGACCTATTTTCCGGGACCGGTTTGTCATCCCGAGTCATTTCTTGACGGTCCCGAGGCCTTGTACGGGCGCCCAGAGGCCGAAGAGGGCGAACCGCCTCCCGTCGTGATTTTTTCATTGCTCGAGGGGGGGTCTGGGTCTGCACCATATATATATATATAATAATATATATATTATATTAGATATTATAATATATATATATATTATATATAATATATTATAATATATATATCACGGGCGAGCGACGCTCTCCTGCATGGGGGGGCCGGCGGGCCACGGGGGGCGCGGGGCGCTCCTCGGCTCCCCGCGAGCGGTGCCGCCTGCTCGCAGGGAGGGCGCCCGCCGGGCCGCGGCGCCTCGTGCCCGCGCGCACCGGCCAAGGCCAGAGGGCTCGCCCGGCGGAGCTCCAGGTGCCAGGCCCCCGACGTCATGATTCCTTCACGACCCCGGCCCCCAGATCCCCCCCTCCCTCGAGCAGTGACAAAAATCACGACGGCAGGTGTTTCGCCATCTTCGGCCTCTGGGCGTCCTTGCCGGGCCTCGGGACCGTCAAGGAACGACTCGGGACGACAAGCCGGTCCCGGGAAACAGGTCGAGACCTCTGGGGGTCGACGTCATGAAAGAATCAGGACGTCGGAGGTCTGGGGACGCTGCCTCACGGCAGCGCCCTTTTTGTGGCGCAGTTTGCGCTAGGGTTCTGCCTCGCCGGGTGTGCTGCAGGGCGTCGATCCGGCGAGGAGGCGGCCGGCGCGGGGTCCGCGCCCCGGAGGGGGGGGGGGCTTCGCCCGCGCCTCGGAGAGGGCCTCGCCGAGTCGCGGCGCCGCGTCCAGGAGCTCGAGCAGCCGAGGTCCGCAGCCGCGCGCGGGGCACACACGCGGGCCAGCCGGCCCAGGAGGCCGCGGGTCGTCGCGTCGCGTGGCCCCAGATCCCCCTCGAGCATGTCGAAGACTGACTACGACGGGAGGTTTCTCGCCATGTTCGGCCTCTGAGGGCCCTTCCCAGGCTTCGGGACCGTCAAACAGCGACTCGGGATTAAACACGGGTCCCGGGGCGGAGGTCGAAGCCTCTGGGGGTCGACGTCATGAAATGGTCCTGGCGAAGGACCCAAACATATGCAATTGTGAATGCCGCGTTGTGGGTACCACTTTCGGTGGAGCTCCCTCTGGGGCCACGAACCGTGTGAGGGGTGCGCCGAAATGGGGCAGCGGTGCCATGCGGACGCCCCCACTGTGGCCTTCGGTGGAGCTCCCTATGGGGCCCACCGAGCATGTCAGGGGTGTGCCGAAATGGGGCGGCGGTGCCGTGCGGCCGCTCCCGCTGGGGCCTTCGGTGGAGCTCCCTATGGGGCCACGAACCGTGTGAGGGGTGTGCCACAATGGGGCGGCGGTGCCGTGCGGGCACTCCCGCTGGGGCCTTCGGTGGAGCTCCGTATGGGGCCACGAACCGTGTGAAGGGCGTGCCAAAATGGGGCGGCGGTGCCATGCGGACGCTCCCGCCGGGGCCTTCGGTGGAGCTCCCCATGGGGCCACGAACTGTGTGAGGGGTGGCGGCGGTGCCATGCGGACGCTCCCGCCGGGGCCTTCGGTGGAGCTCCCCATGGGGCCACGAACGGTGTGAGGGGTGTGCCAAAATGGGGCAGCGGTGCCATGCAGGCGCTTTCGCTGGGGCCTTCGGTGGGGCTGGCCGCGAACTGTGTGAGGAGTGTAGCAAAATGGGGCGGCGGTGCCATGCGGGCGCTCCCGCTGAGGCATCCAGTGGAGCTCCCCATGGGGCCACGACCCGTGTGAGGGGTGGGCGGCGGTGCCATGCGGACGCTCCCGCTGAGGCCTCCAGTGGGCGTCCGTATGAGGCCACGAACCGTGTGAAGGGCGTGCCAAAATGGGGCGGCGGTGCCATGCGGGCGCTCCCGCTGGGGCCTTCGGTGGAGCTCCCTATGGGGCCACGAACCGTGTGAGGGGTGCTCCAAAATGGAGCGGCGGTGCCATGCGGACGCTCCCGCCGAGGCCTGCGGTGAAGCTCCCGTTGAGGCCACGAACCGTGTGAGGGGTGTGCCGGAATGATGCGGCGGTGCCATGCGGCCGTTCCCGCTGTCGGTTGAGCTCCGTATGGGGCCACGAACCGTGTGAGGGGTGTGCCAAAACGGGGCGGCGGTGCCATGCGGGCGCTCCCGCTGGGGCCTTCGGTGGAGCTCCCTATGGGGCCAAGAACCGTGTGAGGGGTGTGCCAAAATGGGGCGGCGGTGCCATGCGGACGCTCCCGCCGGGGCCTTCGGTGGAGCTGGCCGCGAACTGTGTGAGGGGTGTGCCAAAATTGGCGGCGGTGCCATGCGGGCGCTCCCGCTGGGGCCTTCGGTGGAGCTCCCTATGGGGCCACGAATCGTGTAACGGGTGTGCCAAAACGGGGCGGCGGTGCCGTGCGGGCGCTCCCGCTGGGGCCTTCGGTGGAGCTCCCTATGGGGCCACGAACCGTGTGAGGGGTGTGCCAAAATGGGGCGGTGGTGCCATGCGGGCGCTCCCGCTGGGGCCTTCGGTGGAGATCCATATGGGGCCACGAACCGTGTCGCCGGGGCCTTCGGTGGAGCTCCCTATGGGGCCAGGAACTGTGTGAGGGGTGTGCCAGAATGGGATGGGCATGCGGAGAGCAGAGGCAATTGGATGGGAGGAGGGAGGAGGGGGAGGGGGCAGCGGGAAGTGAGGTGAAGTGGCGCCCCACCTCGCGGCGTTGTCTCTTCAAAACGAGGACCCAACTCCGTAGGATGGTTGGGAAAAATCCTGACGTCGGGGGTCTGAGACTGCAGCCCCGCGCCAGAGAGCTGGAGCGGAGTGGCCGAGGAGCGCCCGCGCCGGCGCCGAAGGCGTCCAGGGGCCGGCGGGCGAGCTCCTCCCAGTAGCCCGCGGGAGCGGTGTCGTATAGCGCGCCGCCGCCTCCTCGCCGGGCACCTCGCAGCGAAGGGCGTGCTGGCTTGCAGCGCAGCAAGCTCCTGGCCGCTTGCATCGGGAGGTCGCGCTCGCCGACCACGCGCTTCCCCAGCGGCTGGAGGGCGTTCCAGAGTTCCGCCGAGCGCTCGGCCGCCATCTCGAGGCCGCTGTTGTGGCCCAGGTCGATGGGGCCCCTCGGCCACGTCGCTTCGCGCGAAGTTCTCTCGCGGAGCTCCGGGGGCACAAGCAGGCAGCCCAGTCGAAGACCAGACAAGGCCAGTCTTCTCCCCCTCCCCTGCGCTCTTCCCAGCCAGCCGAGCGAGCACAGGCGGGGATGCTGGCGCACCGGCGCGAGAGCCAGCGCGATGACCTGTGTTCTTTTCTTCTCTCGGCTACGCGTAAGATTGACTCTTCGCTGGAGTGACCTTTGGTGCGGGCTCACCTAGGTCCCCCCGATCGCTGAGGGCCATGCGATATCGGCTGTTTGCGCGCGATTAGGCCACCTTTTGCTCCCGTGGACCGCGCACGAAAGGTACGGTGGGGGCGTTGGTTGAGGAATGTGCCCAGGAGGCTTCAGACCCTGGAGGATTCCTTGTCTGATCAGAGCGGCGGTGATATCCATGGCCAACCCACGATCGAAGCTCCACTGGCTTCGAGACCCTGGATTCCTTATCCATTGGTCCCTTATCCAATGCCCTCACTGCAACTCTCGCCTAGGGTCACTCTTACGTGTGGCCGATTCTTTCCTGTCGCCATGGCGTTCGTTCTCCCCGCTGTGCTCGTGTCCTCTTTGCCGTCGTCCTCCGATCCTGTTGGAGCCGGCGCGAAGTCGTCCCTGCGCCGACGGCCAGCGCCACCTCCACAGTCTTCCCGCGGTGGCTCCCGCGGCGCCTTCGCCCGACTACGCGCAAGAGTGACCATTCGCCGCAGTGACCGTTGGTCCCAGACCTCCTCACGTTGTGAACAAAACATCGCGACGGGAGGTTTTTCGCTGGTGTCGGCCTCCAGGGGGCCCTTCCTGGGTCTCGGGGCCGCCAATAAGCGGCTCACGATGAAAAGCCGGTCCCCGGGGAAGGGGTCCAGACCTCTGGGGGTCGACGTTGTAAAACAGAATCACGCCGTCGGGGTCTGCGGTGCGGGCGCACTGGGGTTCCCAGATGAGCTGCACAAAAAAAACGGGGTCGTCTGCGCCGACATTGGCGCACAAGCTGCCCGCGTGAGGTCGCGCGTAAAAGCGCCCTCGTCTCCAAAGTGGCGTGCCGCGCCGGCGGCCCGCGTAAGCCACCGCGTAAGGTCGCTACGCCATCTCGCGTAAGACCCGTTTTCGATCGTCGTTCAGATGGCCGAAAGCGATGCGATAGCATAGGCTCGTGCGCTCCCATGCAGACTCCCGCGGCCCCCAAAAGTCGCGCAACAAAAATCTAAAAAGGTCACTCTTGCCCAGGGTCGCTCTTACGTGTAGCCGACTCATGGTCAGAAACCTCGGTGGCGCGCTCAGCGCGCCAGCCCAGCGCGGGCCCGCGAGGAATTGGCCTCCCGGGAGGGCCACTGGGAATTCCCAAACCTGATCGCCATGGCTGGACTCGCCTCCAGGTTCTGGCCACACAGCAGCCCAGGAGAGGCATGGGCATCCTGTCGCTCCCCCAGGAGGAGGAGAAGAAGGAGGAGGAGGAGGGGGGGGGAGGGGGGAGGGGAGGAGGAGGAGGAGGAGGAGGAGGAGGAGGAGGAGGAGAGGAGGAGGAGGAGGAGGAGGAGCTGGAGGAGGAGGAGGAGCAGGAGGAGGAGGAGCAGGAGGAGGAGGAGGAGGAGGAGGAGGTCTCTCCTCGAAGCTGGCGCCCCCAAGATACCCAAATTTCTCAGCGTTGGGTGCCGAAACGCACGACCTGAGCTTTTCCGTCGGCGTCCGCGCCGACGCCGCCGAGGCATCGCCGACGTCGCCGATGCCTCGCCGCTGCCTCGGTGATGCATCGACGATTCGGCGTGACCCTCCGGCCCCATCTGCTCCGACCACACCCCAGAGTGGACCCTCAGAGGTCTGGGGCCCCTCCCCGGGGACGGGGTCTTCCTCCCGAGCCGTTTTGGTGACGGCCCCGAGGCCCGGGAAGGGCCACCGGAGGTCGAAAGCAGCGAAGACGTTCCGTCGCGATGTTTTTTTTCGCGACGCGAGGAGGCCTGGGATCGGGGAGGCCCCCTCGGCGCCTGTTTTTCCGCGCAAGCCCTCTCCACGGAGGCGCTGACCTCCGAGTGGGCTCCGCGTCCGCAGAGAGAGAGTGCCTCCTCCCTCGGAGGAGGGCCCCGGGGCGCCGACGAGGCGGCGCGCCCTGGCGCCGGGGAGAAGGGCTTCGGGGTGCTGCTCAAGGACCGGGGTGCCCCAGGGCGGCGAGGTGAGCACAGCGTGGGGCGAGTCGGAGCCCAGAGCCCCTCGAGCAGTGAAGAGAAATCCCGACGGGAGGTGTTTCGCCGTCCTCGGCCTCGGAGGGCCCTTACCGGGCCTCGGGAGCGTCCAAGAGCTACTCGGGACGAAAGCCGGTCCTGGGGAAGAGGTCGAAACCTCTTGAGGGTCGACGTCATGAAACAATTATGACGTCGGGGGTCTGGAGAGGGGGCTCTCGCCAGGAAGGGAGCGGGCCCTGAGGGCAGATTCGGATGCTTTTCGGCCGCTCCTGGAGGTTCTCGTCGTCGCGGCTGGGCGCAGCTCGAACGTTTGGCCAGGGTGGGCCTCGAGATGGGTACGGGAACAGGTGTAAACGGTTGTGATGTTTCGCCACGGCAAGAATGGGTCCTGAGGGAAATTGGCCCTGAGATTTGCGTCCGTGTTTTGCCTTCCACTGGGTCCTCCGCGCTCTGGGGATTGTCCGAGAACGACTGTCAGGACGAGAGACGGGTGTTTTGGGGGAGGGCCCAGGGTTCAGGACCCGTTTCCTTCCAGACATTGTTTGTTTCGTACCAGGTTCGGGGTGAGCGCACGGTGTTGGGATCTGGGTCGTTCTTCCAGGATGTCTCGGGCGACCGTGGCTCCCACGGGCCCCGAGCCCTTGCAGTGACGGACCGCGCGGTCGGGCGGCAGCTTCGGTATATAACTCGAGGTCCCCGCCCGGACGGCCTGCCGCCGCACCTTCTTTGCGACCCCCAGAAAAGCAAGGGCTCCCCCGAGGGCGCGAAGTTATTCGCGCTTCGCGCTTCGCGGTCCTCGTTTCTCCTCCCCCTCCTCCTCGTCCTCCTTTTGTCCCTTTGGGGGGGCGGCGCGAGAGCGCGAAGTTATTCGCGCTTCGCGGAGCGCGAAGCGCGAAGTTGGGAGCCCTCGCAGAAAAGGATGCCGTCGACGACTCCGAGCAGTTCGTGGGGGAGATCGCCGACGACACCACGGCGTGCGGGACCGAGGGCGTCCTGTCTCCCAGGACCCCGGGCGCTGTGAGCCCAGGGAGGTTCGATGTCGTGGGCATCGTCGCAGGCGCAGCCCAGGCATCGAGGAAGAAGCACGGTGGCGCAAAGACAAACGTCCTCCGAGGTTCTCGAGGAGTTCTTGAATCGGTGCTGGACCCTACTCCCTGGCGCGCCGCCCGCGGCGCGATCCGCGCGCCAGCGAGTGGGGTCCAGCACGGATCAAAGAAATCCACGCGGACCTCCAGAGTTTATGCTTATGAACTTGCTCGTTGTCTCTCAAGGCAGCCGAGCGGCCCGACTTCACAGGCTCCTGGCGCTGCATCCGGGTGGAGGGCGAAATTCATCAGTTTCTCATTGACATGGGCATGTCGCCCATAAAGTGCGAGGCGGCGAGAACTGCCCGGTACGGAGCAGGCTACCAGTTACAGACGATATCTCAGGACGGCGACCACTTTTCCGTGATTGACCATCTGAAGACGACTAACACGATGACGTGTCAAATTGGCCTTGGCCCTCAAACATCCTGCGACTTGGAGGGCAGGAAGGTCACCATCACGCCAACGTGGGACGGCCAGACCCTTTGCGTCGAGACCATGACTGGAAGTGGAAAGCTGTTTGCGACCAGCCGGCGCTTCTATGACGGAGACGAGATGGTGTTGGAAATCACATCGCCCAACGGCACCACTACAAGGCGCATCTTCTGCAAGAAGGATTCGACGAAGCCGCCTCGCGCGACTTGTTCGACACGGCTTAGCATATCGACCGTGACGTCATGAGTGCGAGTTGGAGGCTTACTCAAGGAACAACACGTGTCTTTTGATGATAATCCCGCCGCAGGCGTGCTCAATGCTTGCATGGGGCCCGAGACGGTGCCGTTCGGGGAATTTGATGAGCAGCCCGATGTGGAGACGTGAGTGGGGCTTCTCGTGGACGTCCTGTCTGCCCAGAGGCTTCGAGCCAGGCAGAGGCAGAAGTTGATCCGAGCGCGGACGCTTTTTTTGTTGCGAGTCACCGGTGGCGAGTCGCCCAGTAAGGTGGCACGCACGCCATGGCAACCAGTGCGCGCTCGCGGGGACCAGAGCCCCCACTGGTACGAGCGAACCTCGACTGAAATCGAACTTTACCCCCACCTGGTCATTACAGTCTTTGCTTCTGCAGGCTGGTGTTCATGAAATGATTGAAAGGCCATTTTGCTTTCTCTCCATGGCGACATCGGGTGTCTGACCCGACGTCGCCATCATTCCTGCGGGTTCGCATGCACTGCTACATACTGTGTGACCTCACAGGACCTTGTGCCAACAGACCTGCTAGTGTAGATATACGGGGCGACCGTCGCCGGGCTGTTCCGTTCATATTTCCTGCCTCTTGAAAGTTCTTCCTCTCTTATCTATTCAGCTACCCGAGGCAAGTACCGCCACCGTGCCAGCCCAGCATTCTGAGTGGCGATTGTTCGAGGCGTCACGGGAAGCCGCCTCCTCTGACACGTCGTGTGAGGAAGGTGAGGGTTACGAGGATGATAGGGGATATGATGGAGGAGGGAGGAGGAAGAGGAAGGCCGTCTCATGTGACACCTTTCGTCTTCACTGGGTGAGAAGCTCTCATGGATCTCGTTTGTGCCGTCTGGGGGCTGTCTTGGCCTCCTGTGAGGCGCAGTCCTGGGGGCCCCTTGGGTCCTCTTTGTGAGGAGCTCTCACGGATCTCGTTTTGGCCGTCTTGGGGCTGCCTTGGCCTCCTGTGAGCCCGTCGTGGTTGGGGGTCCCCATGGGGTCCTCTTGGGCCGTCCTGGGTCCCTCTCACGCAGTCTTGAGGCCCCTCTGGGCCGTCTTGGAGCCCTCTCGGCCGCATGGTGGATGTCTGGGGGCCGTCGGGCCGTCGTGGGGCCGCGTTGGCGCCGTCCTGGCGCCGTCGAAGGGCCTTCGAAGGCAGTCTTGGGTCCCACTGGAGGCCCTCGTGGGCCATCTTGGGGCCGTCTGGGATACCTCTTGGGCCACCGTGGGGTGCCCTTGGGCCATGCTGGGGTGCTCTGGGGGAGCTCGTGGGGCATCGTGGGGGTCCTCTTGGACCTTCTCGAGCCCACGGAAGCCTGCGAAGGAGAGATTGCGACCAGGCATAAGTCGAAGGGGAATCAATGATGTTGGTTTCTTCAGACCCTGTTAGGGGTCCTCTTGCGGACTGTTTGGGCCCGTTTGAATGCATCTTGGGCCGTCTTGGGGCCATATTCGGCCGCATTGGGGCCATCGTGGGCCGTCTTCGAGCCATCTATTGAGCCACCTTGGTTGCCTTTGTTGCCTGCCTGAACGGTCTTGGAACCTGGGGACGCGGATCCACAGTTTCTCACTCATGATCGTGGCTTCGGGAGCGCGGATCCATTGCTTGTCGTGATGGGTCGGCGCGTCGGTAATAGGGGCGATGCTCGCGCGAGTCGCGGCCGTGGGGGGCTGGGCCCTTAGATGAGTACAGAACCCCTGCCAGACAGCAGTTGCATCCTACCACGGCTCAACGTGCCACGAGGCACGGTTGCGGATCTCGCCCGCCTAGTGTCCGCTTTGCCACGTCAGCGTCTCTCATCCTCGCGGTGCGCAGGTGTTCGGTCTCGAGGGCGGCGGAAGGACTCATCACGGTGCGGTGCAGGAGTCGTTCTCGTACTCTCGCCCCCTCTGTCCCCTCACGCTCTCCTCAGGCTCCTGAAACCCGGCGGCGCGCGCAAGGGGGCGCCGCCCCCTTGCGCGCGCCGCCCCCTTATTGGAAGGCTTATCGCCGCCGCGGCGATAAGCCTTCCAATAATGCCAGGGGCTCCTAAGAATCACCGAGCGCGTTCCACTACTCGCAGAGTGCCTACTCGCAAGCGTCCGAACAAACACACATGTCTGCATCGACGTGTAATGTATCGTAGATCCCCCTATGGCGGATCCGGGCATTTGTGAGCAGTTACTTTGCGAGTAGTGGAACGGGCTTGTCTGACGAGGGCAAGACGTTTCGCAGAATCCCCCCATGGCTTCCAGGAGGGCTTCTTCTCTGAGCCCCCTGGCGTGCCAGTCCTCCCCGCCCTCTTCGGAAGCCGCCCCCCTGCCGCGCATCCCCCCCCCTCGCGCGCTCCGCCGGGGAGTTGTGCTCGGAGAGCTCAGGGCCACGAGTCCGTCCCGCCTGTTTTTTCTGATGAGCCCACGTTCTGCCACCACTGCCACAGGTTGGCGAGGGAAGAGGACGAGGAGGAGGAGGAGGAGGAGGAGGAGGAGGACCTCCTCATCCTCCCTTCTCCCCCGTCCTGCGTATGGTAGCGATGGTGGAACATTTGCCGTAATTTTCCGCACCAGAGTGGTCCACCAGCGGTGGTCTGTGACCTCGTCGGGGCCAGGCTGCCCGTGCCGCGGAGGGTGGCATCTGGTGCTGTGCTTTTGCGTGTGATATCGTGTGGCTGCCCCTCGACCGCTGCTGCCGTGTGACCACAGAGCCCCGGCTGCCAGAGCATCGGCACTTCTTGGTGCGACAGGTCACGTGGTCGCCGCAGAGGGTGCCCGTAGGCTGGACGTTCTGAGGACAACCTCCCAGCCTCCTCGACATCCCACCCCCTTGTTTCTCAAGTCCCTTTCGGCCCCCTCCTCGCTCTCTCGCTCCAGACTGCTAAGCCGAGCGTTCGTCCGCACACTTTTCGAAGCGCCGCAGTGCTCCGTGGTCTCTCGAGGCCACGTCGTCTTTTAACAGGCATGCCCGTTCTTTTAGCGCCCTTCTACACTTCGGTGAGATTTGCTGCCGTCCCAGAGCCGGTGCCCTTTATATAATCTCGTAGCACTTCTGCCCAACGTGCAGCCTCTGCAAGCGTGCGGTAGGTCAGATGTGTGCGGTGGGCGCCCTGGACGAGGCGCTCCCGCGGCCCTGCCTGCATCTGCCCTCTCCCTTCCTGGAGGTCTTCCTCCTTCCTGGCAGTCCCAGGGTGGGTCACCATTCCAGTCAGTGGACCAGTTTGCTAGCCAGAGATTTGATGAGGTGTGTCCGTCTACATCCCCAGGGCGAGAGTTGTTTCCTCTTGGGCCCGGGACGACGGTTTGGCGTCTTGAGCCGACGCGTATAAGATAACCGCCGTCGGATCCAACCAATTGTGCGAGGATCCAATTCGGGGTTATTGTTTATGTTTCGGTGGATCCACATTCCGCCCGCACGGATCCGGTTTCTGATGTTGTGGGTCCGATGTCCGTCCTGTTTGTTCACGCGGATCCGACTACTACCCCGTTAGAAATTCAAACTTATTATGTTAAAACGGAGAATCGGAAGACATATCCGCGGACCCCACAACCACAACCCGCCCGTGTTAAGATTCTAGTGGGAGGGGGTTCGGTTATCAATTTCCCAGGGTGGGTCCTGCTCTGTCTCGCGCACTCTCATCACTTCTCCGCGCGCGCGGGCCCCGATCATTGTTGATTCAAACGGCTCGCCCAGACGCCGTGCGTTCAACGGCGCCGTTGCTGCCTCGCGAACCTTTCGCCGTTTTCACCTCAAGAGGAAATCTTTCGTCCTGCATAAGTAATGACTATAGTTAGTTGAGGCCGTGGCTGCTAGCTGCCCACCCAAATCCGCCCGACCGACCGACCGAACGAACGAACAACGACGGACGGCGACGACCGACGAATGACAACGACGGCGACGGCGACCGACCGACCGAACGAATGACCGAGCGACTCAGCGGCCGAGCGACGAGCGACGGCGACGACGTTGACCGACGGCGCCGGCGTGATATATGTCAAAGTCGGCCGTGTTGAAGGCGGAAGAAAAGCCACCCGGACCGTCTAGTCCACGCTCCAGGGCAAGGCCACCTTGCGGCTGCCAGTCTCGACCGCGACCTCGCCCGCCAGGGCCCGAAGATTCCTGACCGTATCGCGCTTGCGCTGGTTTGCTGGAATCGACGCCATGGCGCGCTCTGACAGCGCGCCACTGGAGCCAATGCGGCTACGGATGCAGCGAGGTCGAGAACATGACGCTGGACCCAAGCAACTGCCCGATATCACGCGCCTCGTCAACAGTTCACTACCAACAGCAGTCCACTGAGTGCAGTGGGGGCAATCACTTCCTTCCGCGGCGAGGTTCCATGATCGCAGCCCGAGGAGGGGTCCGGGGTGTCTGGGGTCGTTGCGGAAGGCTCCGGGGTGCTCCAGGGGGCCCGCTTCCTCGAGGACGTCGCGCCTCCTCGAGGAGCTGGCGCCCCTCCTGGTGGCGACCCCCTTTTGGCGTCGCCCCGCTCCGCCCCGCTCCATCTCCTCCTCCTCCTCCTCCTGCTCCTGCTCCTCCTCCTCCTCCTGGTCCTCCTCCTCCTTCTCCTCCTGCTCCTCCTCCTGCTCCTTCTCCTCCCGCTCCTCCCGCTCCTCCTCCTCCTCCTCCTCCTCCTCCTCCTCTCCTCCTCCTCTCCTCCTCCTCCTCCTCGGGTACCTTTTCCTCCTCCTTCTCCTCCTCCTCCTCTTCCTGCTCCTCCTCCTCCTCCTCCTCCTCCTCCTACAGGGTACCTTAACTCCTCCTCCTCCTCCTCCGCCTCCTCCTCCTCCTGCTCCTCCTCCTCCTCCTCCTGGGTTAAACCGGGTTAGGATGACCCTCTCGGTTCAACAACCGCTGCCTCAAGGGTGGCCCCGATCGGCGCCACCCGCTGCCTCAGCGGTAGCTCCGACCGGCGTCAGATGGCAACTGCGCCACCGCGGGCTTCGCCTCCAGAGTGCACGCCAGCGCCTCGGCCTCCGAGCGGCCAGCCGGCGCCCGGATCCACCAAGGCCCCACGACTAGGCCTCCCAGGTGGTGTCGGAGTGGATGGAGTCGGAGGATCGCGCCGCATCGCCGATGCATCGGCGATGCGGCTCGATGTGGTGCCCAATTTTCTTCACCCCGACGTCACCGATGCATCGGGGATGCGGCGCGGTCCTGATGCCCCATCCACTCGGACCTCATCTAGGATGGGGTATAGCCCGGACCCCGTGTAAGGGGAGCCGGTTGGTGATTGGGCCCCGAGGCCCAAACAATTGACCGGAATGCCTAGGCCAGGTCTGCCTCAGCCGGTGTTTCTTCGGGCGGCAGCAGCCCCGGTTAGTGGGCTGGGGCGCGCGGGGGGGCGCCCCCGGTGCGCCTCGTACTAAACCAGGTCCCACCAAACCCAGTGCTGCCAACGCCCGATAGGAGGTCGGGCGACGAAATCTATACATATCCACTGCTCCCTGACCATGCCCATCTTGAACCCAGGAGCTGTGTATGCGCCCTCCCGGCCAAGCCAGGAGGGCGTGGCGTATACACCGCTGCGGGGTTGAGGATGGGCCTGGCCAGGGAGCAGTGGATATGTATAGATTTCGTCGCCCTAGGAGGTCTCCAGAAAGAGGAGGACAGAAGACGAGGGAGGGGAGGCGGGAGGGCGCGCGCCCGCGGTAGCCCTCGGCCCCGCTGCGGTGGGCCCGCGCCGCGGGGGCGCGGCGGTGCCGCGACTCGGTGCGGGCGCCCGAGGCCGAAGGCACCCTGGCGGTGGAGAGCCGAGCGGCCTCCGCTGCTGGGGCTCTTGCGGGAGGTCGCTCAAGACTGAAGGATCTACGGGCGGGAACTGTGGCTCGGCATGTCGCTCCGCCCGTCCTGGCCCCACCACGCCTCGGCGCGGACCGCCATGCACTTCCTGGTGCCCCCGCGTCAGCGTCCCGGACTTTTCGCCCCCCCCCCGCCCCGCGGAGTTGAGCAGCACGCCAGCCGCCATCCCCCTGGCAGGCATCGCGTGTCGCCAGGGCCGCCGCCCCGACACGCACATCGAGGAACGAATGCTGTTTTGCGGAGCGTGCGGCGATATCGGGCATTCCCCCCCAGGTAACCTGACCTTGTTGGCTACGCAGGTCCGGAGGGGGTGCGCAGTACTGGTGCGCGCGGGCATTTTTTTGGTCGCGGCCGCGAGCGAAGAGCGCAGGCGGCGAACAGGGTGTCCGGGCCGACGGGCAAGCCTAATTAGCTACAAGACGCGCCGCTAGCCGGCCGGCCCACTCACTAAGCAGCCGCGGGGCTGTGCGGGAAGCACGCGCGGGCATACGTGGGGCTACCTGAAGCGAATTGGTGGGGTTATCGGCCAGCATTTCAAACTAAATCTATGATTTCGAATACTGGCAGAAGCATTCATTTTCGGAGGTCCGCGCTGACCTCTTGGGTCGCCGCTGTGCCCCCCTCCCTGGAGCGCTCCGCGCGCATGGGGCGGCGCCAGTTGCGCCGCCAGGGGGCTCCAGCGCTGATCTGAGAAATCCGCGCGGACCTCCGAAAGTTTTCGTGCTCGCTCCCCGACTACGATCGGGGAGCAAGACGAGTATCTGTAGCACGTTGCCGTGGGAAATCCATCAGCGTGTTACTGAGGCCTTCTCACGAAAGCGAAAGAGTAACACACACTGACGGGCTACCTGCGGCAGCGTGTCATTGATAATATTTCTGCATTCCATTGAACGGTGTCGGAAACGTCCACGTCCACTCGACATCAATTTGCCGCCGTTTCCTCTTCTTGCAGGTTCGGCCTTCAGTGCTCCTTGAAGCGTGCCCTCATTCGCCTGCTTCGAGCAAGAGCTCGGACTGCTTCGTGATTAGCCCCACGAGGCCACATCTACACTTTCGGGCCCAAAGGTTGCTAGCCTCTTCGAAGGTTTTTCCTTTGCATCGTCTGCACAGTTATTCTCGACGCTTCGCGTACGTATCCCCACCAGGCCATCCAAGAAAGAGGCCAAGGCGAGGTGTCTGGAACAAATAATGAGAAGCGTATCGTAACACGAAAATGCCCGCAATCGTGCAGTTAGATACCTCTTGGGGCCTCTTGGCGCCAACTCGGTGTGCTCTTGGTGCCGTGATGGAAGCATTGGAGGCCGTCTTGAGGGCTTGCCTAAGGCCCAAGGTCCTTCTGGAGGCATTGGATGCCGTCTTGGGACCAGCCGTCGAGGAGGGCATGGATAGGCAAAGAGGGAAGATGCAATTGCCCTCTCCCCCGTCGACATCTCTTGGAGGGTAGGGGGGCGCCCTTGCAGCCTTCTGGGGGGCCTCTGGGGCCGCGGGGGCCCCTCTCTTTAGGCTCGCATCGGCGAGCTCGGAGCCATCTGGATGCCCCCGACGCCCACCGGAAGCGCAAAGGCGGGCAGGTAATCCTCGCTGAATCACGTCCGGTGTTTTTGGAGAATCCTTGGGAAGCGCCGCTGCCACCTCGAGCCGTCCTGGTGCCGTCTTCACACCTCTTGCAGGCAGGCTTGATGCCAGCTCGAACCATCGTACGGGCAATCCAGTGCAATGTATGTGTGTGGCTATCGTGAACGATGTGGGTCTTCTAGGAACAATCTAAGCGAACACAGGACCTCAGACGCCTAGCGCCCCCCCGTCCAGACTCCAGGGGATGGGGTGTGGGATAGCTCACCCCCCGAAGAGGAAGTAGAGGGTTGGAGGAGCTAGATCTGCAAACCGTGTACGCCCAGGGCGGCGTGGCGGGATCTGGTGCTGCCCCGCAGCCCTTTGTGGCGTGGCCTCACACCTAATTATCATGTCGACGCGCTGGCTGCTGAGAGTGCGATAGGTCGGCTGTGCTTGTGGGGCCGCCGTAGATGCAGAGTGCTCCAAAATCATCCCTCCCCCGTCGTGACTTCCCTCCCCCTCCCCTCCCTCGGAGCCTTTTAACTTTCAAGTCCATGTGCGGGGTCGAGCGCTCCCTGGGGGGGGGTGAGCGGGGAGGAGGGCATGCTTGGAACAGATCACGTCGTCGACGGCCGGGGGCGTCTTGACGGGGGGGCGGTAGTCCTCCTCCTTCTCCTTCTCCTCCTCCTCCTCCTCCTCCTCCTCCTCTTCCTCCTTTCCTCCTCCTCCTCCTCCTTCTCCTCCTGCTCCTCCTCCTCCTCCTCCTCCTCCTCCTCCTCCTCCTCCTCCTCCTCCCCCTACTCGCGATCTCCCCCCCCCCGCCCTCTCTTCCTTCCATCATATTCCTCCTGCCCTCCTGATCCTCCTCCTCCTCCTCCTCCTCCTCTCCTCCTCCTTCCTCCTCCTCCTCCTCCTCCTCCTCCTCCTCCTCCTCCTCCTCCTCCTCCTCCTCCCTCTTCCTACTGACGCTCGAGGGAGGGGAGGGGAGGGTTGGGGATAGGCCGTGGGGAAGGCCGAGGGGGGGAGAGGGGCCAGAACGGGAACGGACCAGGAGACGAAGAAGGTGGAGGAGACCGAGCTGGAGAAGTATGGGCAGGAGGGAGAAGACCAGGTGGAGCAGAAAGAGAAGGGGGGATGGGGAGGAGGAGGGGTCCACGGAGGAGAAGGGTGGCGCCCGAGAAGCGGGGGAGGAGGACGGTTTTGACGAGGAGCGGGGGAGGAGCACAAGGAACAGGGCAAGGAGGTGGATTGTCCAGCCTCCTCGCTCCCCCTCCTTCCATCCTGCCGGCCTCGTCGCCTCGCCCCCCCCCTCTTCCTTCCCATCCTCCCTCAATTTCCCTTCACCTTCCTCCGCGTCCTCCACATACTCCCTGCCCCTCCTCCTCGTCCTCATCCTCCCAGTCTTCTCCCCTCGCCCTCGCTGCTTCTTCTCCTCCGCTCCTTGCCCCTGCTCCTCCCCCTCCTCCTCCTCCTCCTCCTCCTCCTCCTCCTTTTCCTCCTCCGTCCTCCCATCCATCCCTCCCCTTCCGCCCCCCTCTCAGCGTCCTTGAAGCGCCATCTCAGATGCAGCGCTCGCCGAGCTAGCCAGCACTGCAAGGCGGCCACTCGGGCGCCGACATCGACCCTTTGCCCCAATCCCAGGGTCGAATTATGTACGGGGGCCAGAAGATTCGAGAGGAAGTTTCTCTCTGTCCCTCTCTCCCTGTGTATGTACATATATAGATGTTTGTATGTATAGATATGTGTGCACACGCATGTACACCTATACATATATACACACCCATTGCATGAGTGCATCCCTCTTGGGCCGTCTTGGGGCCCTCGTCGGCCGTCATGGGGCAGTCTTGGAGGCCTCTTGGGCCGTCATGGGGGCACCTAGGGCCATCGTGGGGCGATCTTGGGAACCTCTTGGTCCATCTCGGAGCGTCGGAAAGCCGAGAAGGCGAGAAGGCCAAAAACTTTAACAAACAAACGTTCGGAAAATCTGTGGTATTCGCTTCGTAGGGTTCTCTTGGGAAAGTCAAGCCGACAATGTAGCGATAACTCCTTGTTGCCTTTTCCGGCATCGCCGCTATGATAATGTTACTCGTTATCTTTCCTCCATGCTTTTTTTCCTCATGTTCGCCATACCCTGGGCATTCTCCCTATCCTCCTCAGCTTTTCTTTGCGGAGGCTCGTCCTGGGAGAGTCTCTGGGGGCCTAAAAACATGTGTCAGGCTTTCTTAAGGCCTTCTTGAGGCCTCCCGGGGGTATTCTGGGGGCCTCTGGGGGGGTTTCCTCGGGCCACCCTGCCTCCAACCACGGTCTCCCTGAACGACCGGGTCACGATTTGGAATGCTTCGGAGGGTGTCTTGGGGCCATCTTGGGCCGCCATGGGGCTCTCTGAGGGCCACCTCGGACCCGTGTTGTGCCGTTTTGGGGCTCTCTTGGACAGCCTGGAAGCCCTTTCGGATGGTTGTGGGGCGATCTTGGAGCCTCCCAGGCGGCTTCGGACGCCCAGAACACCGCCGTCTTGGAGCGTCGGGAAGCCGAGAAGAGGAGAACCCCAAAAATCACCAAAAACTATCAGAAAATCATTGCCTCTTGGGGGTGCTCTTGGAGGCCTCTTTGGGGCCGTCCTGGAGGCCTCTTGGGCCATCTTGAGGTCACGTCGGTCACTCTTGGAGGGCTCTTGCGCTGTCATGGGGGTCTCTGAGACGTCTCCGATGACCCCCCTGATCGCCCTAGTTGTGCTGGGAAGGCTTGGCAAAACGCCCTGCGAGGCCAGGGGGGCCGCTTCGAGGCCCGTCCGGAGGGTCTCAAAGCCCCAGATCCCGGGAGTCCGTTTTTTTTTTTTTGGGGGGGGGGGGGGATGGGTTTTCCCCCCGCCCGGGCTTATAAAAATATAGGAAGAGGAATATATATATATATATATATATATATATATATATATATGTATATATATATATATATCAGCACATACATACATACATACATACATACATACATACATACATACATACATACATACATACATACAACCAAACAAACAACCAACCAACCAACCAACCAAGCATACATACATACATACATGAATGCATGCATACATGCATACAGGCATACAGACATACAGGCGTACATACATGCATGCATGCATACATACATACAGACAGACACATACATACATATACATGGTTGGCTGGCCCTCGAGGATTCGCACGAAACGCTTTTGTCAACTCTCCCTTTGTGTGGATATACAATTCTCGGCCATCGGGGCTGGAGGGGATGCATCGATCCACTCGTCAGCCCGTTGTCCCTAACCCTGTTGTTGGCGCGGACCAGCTCGCTTATTGCAGTTCGGCGACTGTGAACTGTTTCCTCCTCCCCCTCCTCCTTCGCCTCACCCGCTCCTCCTCCTCTTCCTCCTCCTCGTCCTCCTCGACCTTCGCCTTAAACCGAACGATCTGGGCAAGTTGCAAGATGGTCCGTTATGATTCAAAGATGACACCTGGGGCCCTAGTAGTGCCCAATGTAGAACCAATGCGCAAGCATGACCTTGCAGCTACTTTCGTATGTTTTCTTCCAGGCAAGGTAGGTCCTCATCGGCGCGGCCGCACTACGTCGTGGCCAAGTGGCCCCAAGACGAACAAGTTCCAGGTGCCAGATGCAAACCTTCTAGGTGCCACTTCGAGCGGTGTAGGCTAGGATGGGGGACAGCCCGTCCCCGTGGGGCCATCCCCTGGCATGCGTAAACTCCTCCCCGAATTTCCTCGCGCTGCGGGCAACGCGGCGATCGGTTTGGGACAATTGTTTCCGCCTCCGCGGGAGCCTGTTTTTTTATACATTGGCAAGTATACTTGCATGGAGGAAGGAGGGCTGAACCTGAAGCAAGCCGCTAACGACTTGACGTGCGGAAATCACGCAAGTCGAAAGGCATTTGCACGCTCGTATTTGATTGAAGAGGGGCGAGGGGTGGGGGTGTGTGGGTTGGCAGGGTGGGGGGGCTCCGGGGGCCCCCGAGGCCGCGCCCAGGAGTTCTGGCATCTCTGAAGTTACTTGCATGGAGGGGGGGGCTGAGCCTGAAGCAAGCCGCAAACGACTTGCCGTGTGGAAATCACGCAAGTCGAAGGGCACTTGCACGCTCGTATTCGCTTGGAGAGGGGCGAGGGGGGTGGAGGGGAGCGAACGCCATGCAAGTAAATTCGCCTGCATCTGAAGAGACACGGGCTCCAGACTCCCGCCCGGCCCCCCGGGGCCGTCCACAGAGGAGTCAGGACGAGGAGGCGGTCCCGCGGGGTGATGGGCCCAGGCCAGCGGACAACACCGATACGACGCGGGAGCTCTCTGGGTGCCTCCGCTCTCTCTCTCTCTCTCTCTCTCTATCCGTCCCTCGGGTTTCCCGTCCCTCCGTTTCCAGACCCTGCCCTGTGGGAAGACCTCGACATCGTTGGTCTGATGATCTCCAGAAGTTCTGATCTGCGAAACGGCATCAACCCAGACCCCCGACGTCATGATTTTTTCATGGCGTCGAGCTCCAGAGGTTTCGACCTCTTCCCCAGGACTGGTTTTTCGTCCCGAGTCGTTGTTTGACGGTCCCGAGGCCCGGTGAGGGACCCCAGAGGCCGAAAATGGCGAAAAGCTTCCCGTCGCGATTTTTTTTCATGACTCGAGGGGGTCTGGGTCTGGCGCGTCGTCGACCTCTGTACCGCTCGGCTCCGCTCCCTCCCCGCAACGCCTCCTCGCCCCCCTCGCTGCGGCCCCGGCCGCCCCGGAGGGTGGCCAGGCCACCCCCGCCCCGCGCGCCCGCCAGGTGCGATAACTCCGGCAGCTGCCTCGACTTCGCCCCAGCGTCCCGCCCCCCAGGAAGACCGGCGGTCTCCGAGGAGGAGCAGCAGTAAGTCCATGTATTAGGGGGACGAATATACTGACAGAAACATGAAATAACTCGGAGGTCCGCGCGGATCTCTCGGATCCGGGCGGACCTCAGAGTTTTTATGTTTATGCAAATTTTCGTGCCAGTAATGGACTCCGATGCCGGCAGCCGCAGCCACAGAAGGGGGATATGCACGCGGCCATGCAAGGCGGCCGTCGAGAGCCGTCGAGCAGGAGAGAAAAGGCAGAGATGCCCTGGCGACGAAGCACCCCTAGAGCAGAAAGAGGGGGGGAAGAGGCGGGTCGAGGAGCAGGAGAGAAGTACGGCCAGGAAGCCCTTCTGAAAGAGAAGCAATGAAGCCGGCGGGCAGGGGGGGGAGAGCATGGCCATGCGTACGGTGCTTCAGCGCTTCGTTGGCAGGGATCTGAGGAGCCCATGTCCCACTACCACTACCCTATGCAGGACGGGGGAGAAGTGAGGATTGGGAGGTCCTCCTCCTCCTCCTCCTCCTCCTCCTCCTCCTCCTCCTCCTCCTCCTACAGTCGGCCCAGATTAGTAGGTCGACCCTGCCAAATCAAGGGTACTCTTGTGTCCTGTGTCTCGCGACCCACGCCTCGCACATTCCTGTGGCAACGTGGCCATCGGAAGGGTCTCGTGTTCTCTCGCGTGTCCTGTCCAGTGAAGTCCGACTGCACCTCTGGTAGTGGTGGTGGGAAACTGTACCTATCAGGATCGGGATCGTGGCCGTCCGGACCGAAAAAATGTGGCCGGTACCTCCCGCGAGAGGGCACGATGCTTGAACAGGTGTCTTGGTATCGCTCGGACGTGTGCTCTTTTTCTCGGCGGGGATTATTTCAGGAGCGTCCTGGATCATCCTGCGAGAAAACCACGCACGAAACCGAAAAAAACACAGGGAATGGAAGTCCGAGCGACGGGGAGGGTGCTGGCGAGAAGCCTCCTGCGAAGCGGCTGCCCGTGCGGGGCGGTCTCGGGCTCTCCCCGTCTCCCACGCGGGCCTCTGCTGTGGTTCTCAAGTCTGTTTGCACACAGCTTGGCATCGCTCGGACGTGTGGATTTTTTCTCGGCGAGAGCCATCGGGGCCCATCCTGGACCATGGAGCAAAAAAAAAAAACACGCACGAAACCGAACAATGCGCGGGAAATGGACGTCCGAGCGACGGCAAGAGAGTTCGTTTCTAATTCTCGGGAGCTGGAACATATGATTTGTTTCAACCCCACGACTTCTGGAGGGTCGGGGGCGACGTCGGGGTGGTGTGGTGTATACTTTTCCCTTGCTTTCCAAGGGGGGCAGCGAATGTATGCACCAGGATCCCGTATACACCAAGAGCCGCGTTCTTGTGCGAATGTCAGCGCAGGGTCGGAAAAAACGTCGGTGTATAGAGTTCGGTTCTTTAAATTATGCGAAAGTTCTTTGATTACCTAACAGCGAAGACTGATAGGTTTCTAGTGGGGTCAAAAGAGAGCATCTTGACTCCCCAGGGGGGTCTGGGCGGATGCCGGGGGAATCCGGGGGATCCGGGGACTCCCCAGAACAGTATCCCAGGCCACATTTTGACTGCCCGGAGCCAACAGAACACCATTCCCGGGCCACATTTTGAATGCCCAGAGCCAACTGTAGGCCACTTCGTGTTCTTGGTCTTCCCAGAACATCATTCCCAGGCCACGTTTTGAATGCCCGGAGCCAACTGTAGGCCACTTCGTGTTCTTCGTGTTCACAGAACACTATTCCCAGACCACATTTTGAATGCCCGGAGCCAACTGTAGGCCACTTCGTGTTTTTCGTGTTCCCAAAACACAATTCCTCTACCATATTTTGATTGCCCGGAGCCAACTGTGGGCCACTTCGTGATCTTCGTGTTCCCAGAACACCAGTCCTGTGCCATAGTTTGAATGCCCGAGCTGAGGCAGGCTGAGGCCGAGGCAGGCTGAGGCTGAGGCTGAGGCTGAGGCACGCCGAGGCAGGCTGAGGCTGAGGCTGAGGCAGGCTGAGGCTGAGGCAGGCTGAGGCTGAGGCTGAGGCAGGCTGAGGCCGAGGCAGGCTGAGACTGAGGCTGAGGCAGGCTGAGGCTGAGGCTGAGGATGATGCAGGCTGAGGCTGAGAGGCTGAGGCTGAGGCAGGCTGAGGCTGAGGCTGAGGCCGAGGCAGGCTGAGGCTGAGGCAATCCGAGGCAGGATGAGGCTGAGGCTGAAGCTGAGGCAGGCTGAGGCTGAGGCTGAGGCTGTGGCTGAGGCTGAAGCAAGCTGCGGCTGAGGCAGGCTGAGGCTGAGGCAGGCTGAGGCTGAGGCTGAGGCAGGCTGAGGCTGAGGGTGAGGCCGAGGCAGGCTGAGGCTGAGGCCGAGGCAAACCGAGGCAGGCTGAGGCTGAGGCTGAGGCTGATGCTGAGGCTGGCTGAGGCTGAGACAGGCTGAGGCTGAGGCTGAGGCTGAGGCAGGCTGAGGCTGAGGCCGAGGCAGGCTGCTGCCGAGGCAGGCTGAGGCTGAGGCTGAGGCAAGCCGAGGCAGGCTGAGGCTGAGGCTGAGGCTGAGGCTGAGGCAGGCTGAGGCTGAGGCAGGCTGAGGCTGAGGCTGAGGCTGAGGCAGGCTGAGGCTGAGGCTGAGGCTGAGGCTGAGGCTGAGGGTGAGGCAGGCTGATGCTGAGGCCGAGGCAGGCTGAGGCTGAGGCTGAGACAAGCCGAGGCAGGCTGAGGCTGAGGCTGAAACTGAGGCAGGCTGAGGCATCCGTAGGAATCCACGGGAATCCTTAGGAATCCCTAGGAATCCTTCGGAATCCGTAGGCATCCTTAGGAATCCGTTGGCATAGTTCAGCATCCTCAGGAATCCTTAGGATAGGAATCCTTAGGATTCCTCAGGAATCCTTAGGGATCCCTCGGCATCAGGAATCCTCAGGTTTCCTAAGGATTCCTATGGATTCCTAAGGATGCCTAAGGATGCCTTAGGAATCCCTAGGAATCCTTAGAATTCCATTGGGTCCTAAGGCCGTTGCCACTGCGACTGTCATTGCGAATGCGACTGCGACTGCGAGAACAGCAGAATTCTACAACTGGATTCTCACCTGAATCTCAAGGGGAATGCTTCCAGATATGCTTATACACGTCGCTGTTAGGTTGCTTTGCCGGGATAATTTTTTGTGGGGCCAAGATCCTTTCATTTCTGATTGTTCTATCCTGGGCCTCTTCCTGGCCACCAGGGTGCCGGGAACAATTAGAGACGAGCACAATCAGACATGAGCACGGTCAGAAATGAACAACCTGCTATGAGATCTTTCTAGTGAAACGCTATGAAGGTACAGACTCCAGACCAGATCGCGCCGCATTGCCCATACATCGGCGACGCGGCGCGCTTTGGAGCCCGCTTTTCTCCGTCCCGCCGTTGCCGATGCATCGGCCATGCGGTGCGGTTTTCCGACACCATCTATTCTGGCCGTGCTTGGGAGGCCTTCAACGTTTTGTTTCCAGCCAGTCGCCGCATCTGTCGAGTCGGAGCTGCATTGACCCGAGGCGACTGTCTGGAAGTAAAACAGACCTGCCATGTCTCTCCAGCCAGTCGCGGCGTTTGTATGACCGGATCGTTTGCAGGAGGCGGGGGAGGGGGACGCGGGGGGAAGACAGCGCTGAGGGGAAGAAGGAGAAGATGGCGGGCGACGGGAGAAGGGAGGAACGAGGAGGGATGAAGGCGGAATCAGAGCGGGATGAAACGTAGAATTCAGAGGAGAAAGGAGGAGACCAGAGGCAGAGGACGAATTGGAGGAGAGGGAGGCGGACCCGAGTGAGGCTAGTTAGCCCTGGCTACAGTCCAGGTTCCGTCCTCGTGGTGCCAGTGATCTGCGCCACATCGAGCGCCTGCTGGGAAAGGCGAGATCCCCGCAGGCCTGCACGGTGCCAGCCCAACTTGAGCACTCTCTCTACAGACATAGCTTCACCACCAGGGCTCTGATTTCTCCTCTCGGGCATACACACAGCGAACAGGAAACTCCGAACTAGGCGATCCGAATCAAAACCAGAGGTCAAAACAAGGCTCACGCGCTCAAGGATAACCTGAACGGGGACATGGAGGAAGAAAGAGAGAGAGAGAGAGAGATCGACAAGAACAGAGAACGGGTTAAGAGAACGGGGAAATGCCCAACCCCGCTTCTGCCACTGCTTCGTCGTGGCCACTGTAACCAGGCTGTGGAAGGGGAAGTGAGGGTGTGTCTGAAACAACAATTGGACCATGTGTAAATTCGCTCCCTCGATTCTGAATTGCCTGGTCACTTGCTTATATAGCGTGAGCCTTGGACTCTCGGGCTCCGTGGTTCACCAGCTCGCTAGTCTCCCGCCATCAGTGGCGGGCCAGTGCTAAGTTATTCGCTTCTGCGCACTATCATTGGTTTCTCCCTGGGCTCATCTTCCCCGCCACTGCACCCTCAAACCGGCCGATCCCGCATCGCAATTGCAGAAGAAGCTGCGAGTGGCACGCTGCTCTCTGTTCTGCTGCTGAAGGAAAGTGGCCGAAAGGAGGACCTGATGAAGAATCAGGGGGGGGTGGGGGGCAAACGAGGTGCGGATCTGATCAAGCACCCGTTGCTGCCCAGCTCGGCTCGGAGCATCAAGACGGATCAGGCCTGCAGCCTCGGGCGGCCGAGAGGTCTTGACTTTGAAGCTGCTGCACGAAGCGAGAGGGGCAGGATTTTTTGGGGGGAATTCGTCCTCCTCCACCACCAAAAAAGCCACGGCACCCGACGCAAGCGCGCACTCGCGCGCCCACATTACATGATACTCGAAGCCCTGCGCAAATCCACCGCCTCTCCCGGAAATGCACAAGCAGCCGACTGACTCTAGGATGGGGCCGGGACGGGGGATTTGGAAGGGAAGAGGAAGGGCAGTAGAGGGAGATTACAGTCGGGGCGCTGAAGAAGGAACCCTTTTCGTTGGGGAGGGGCTCCGTGTTCCTTGATTGTTTCACAGCTTGCCTCAGGATTTCCTTAGGTTTTCGATGGGAAATCGAATTTTAACTGATGGAACAAAGGGGCCTCGTTCCTTATTTAGGGTTCCTTAGGTCAACGACCCGACTGTACTTGTTTGCTCGAGCTCTGGGCGGACTGCGGCCTCAGCCTTCGAAGCTCGGCCCCCCTTCCTGGAGACGCTGGCGTCGCTGATGATTGTTGTCCAGCTGCTCGCGTTCCCTTGCAGTCGGGATGCGCTCCTCAAAGGTCTGGTACATGAGATGTCGGTGATCTGGTGGCTGCCCACTTCGCATCATTTGGCTCTTGAGATCCTCGTGGAACTCTTTGGCTGCCATCTGCGAAGCGTGCGTGTCGTTCCCCAATATCTCTCTCTCTCTTTCCATCTCTTTTCTCTCTCTCTCTCTTTGTTGTTGTTTGTTCTCTCTCGCTCTCTCTCTCTCTCTTTCTCTCTCTCTCTCTCTCTCTCTTTCTCTCTATACATCCTGATGTTCGAACTGTTTACTGTGTTTGTGAACCTTCTGCAGGTACTGGTCCACGAGGTCCTCCACTCCTTGTTTGGGTTTTGTCCGTGTGCTTCTACTGGACTTGCAAGTTGCGCGCCTTCTCGCCGAGCTCGTTGCTAAGCTTCTGAAGGCTGTCTCCATCGAGGTGCCCTGAAGCCTTTCGGTCGTCCTCAAACCTCTGGCACACGATTGCAGCAATGTGCCCCGCCTTCCGCTCGAACTCTTCGACGCGCCCGCTCTGCCACTGCAGCCGCACAGGCTCCTCCTTTTGAAAAGCATATGGTTGTTTTTGTTATCCTTCCCTACGTTCTGGTTTGCGTGGTCCTCGTTGCTGCTGCTGCCGTTCTCCAGGATCTCGATTGGCGCATGAAGGCTTGCGCGATGCGCGGATGAAGGCCATGACCAGCGCCCAGCACGTGCTTGCTTAACCTCCTTCGCCAGGGGCTCATGCCCACGATTGCGCAGCACCAGTGCTCATTGACGTGGCGGTGGCCTCTCTCTCAAGGCCCACAGCATTCCCTGCCTCTTTCTTGACATCTCCGATGCCATGACGCAGCGTGCCCTGAAGGCCTCGACATCTGCGGACGGTGCCGCCGCGGCAGCTGCAGCGACCAGCACCCTCTCGGGCAGGGAACTCCTTGCGAGCCCTCCGAACCCCCGGTTCAACACCTCCTCCACCACGCCATGTAAGGGACCCCTGGTGGCAGCGCCCCTGAACTTTCACCTCCACAACCAGGACGTGTAACCTCGTACGTTGTGGACATGACAACCTCCCAGTGGGAGGACAAGGCGCATTGAGCCGAATGGCCAACGCATTCCTCTGGGGCCTTGCCGCCGTTCTCCCCGTCCTTCGGTCCTACCTTGGCCGGGTTGTGCAGGCGGGTTGCGCATGCGGGTCGGCGGACTGCGCGTGGAGTCCAGCGCAGGCTCCCGCGTGCAAGTGTTATAAATTGTGGAGAGCCGCCCGTGCGCAACTTACATTCACCATCATCATGATCACCACGACCACCACTACTATCATCAGTGCCATCACCATCATCGCCATCATCAGCATGACCATCACCACAAGCATTAGCGCAACCCTTACCACACACATTGCTTTCACCACCAGTGCCTATCACCATCGCAACCGCCGGAACCGATCAAACCACATGTATGGACATGGCAATCACCACTACCACGAGCACAACCTCCCTCATCCTTGCCATCATAAACATCCCACCATTACCACCATTACTGGCATCATCACTATCAGCATCAACGCCTGTAGCATCCAACTACGGCCAGCATCATCACCACAACCACTACCACCACCATCGACGACAGCAACACTCTACGACTATCACCACGATCACCATCACCATCACTACCCCCATCATGCCATGAATGCCGCCACCACGCTGGCGAAATCTGTGACAGGCACCCTGATGCATACATCGCCAACGTCATCATATGATCATAACCACATATCACCACGAGCATGATATTCAGCATCGACAAGATCAGCAGTACTGCCATCAGTATCGTTAGCATCAACAGCGTGGAGCGGCAGTTTTTTGGCAATAGGAAGATCATCATCATGACCATCATTATCAGCACTAGCAGGTGCCTAGAGCAACATCACGATCACCGTTGTCATCAGCACTGCAACCGCAATACGCACTTTCATAAATGTCGCATCTTTATATTTCATAAATGTCGCGTCTTGCCATCGCCACACTCTCAGATACTGCGCACCTCAATCGCACGAGCTTGGCGGCCCTACTATCCTACATGCTTTACATCACGCAGATTCGGAGGAAGTGCTTGTTGAAACAATGATGTTTCGCGGCGAATGCCGCGGCTGTTGCGCGGTGCTTGGTGGTTTGCGCGGTGGGTGGCGCGCTGGGTGCGAGCTGGTTGCCTGTTGCCTAACGGGTTGCGCGGGAGGTCGCGCGGTGGTGTTACGCAGTGCAAGCGTGGCGCGTTGCACGGTTGCGGCCACGGCTGCGCGGTGGATTGCGACGACGATGGTGACGCATGATGACCACGAGGACAGTGACGATTCCAACGACCACCCGAGTGATTACGGCGACGGCGTCGCCGACCTCGAGGCCGACGGAGCACGCGGCGACGACGCTGACGGCGACGACGCTGGCGGCGACGACGCTCGCGGCGACGATGGCGGCGACGAGAGGCGACGACGAAGAGACCAAAGACGTCGACGACGACGACGACGACGACGACGACGACGGCGAGCCGAAGCCCCAGAGGCCCCGTCGGACTGCCCGGCGTCGCCGGCCGGGCCGCCCGCCGGACCGCCGCCCGCGCTGCCGCCGCGCCGGCGGCCGCGAGGCGCTCTGCGCCTGCCGCTGCCGCTGCCGCGGGTGCACGCCACGGCCGCCGTTGCCGCCTGCCCTCAGAGTTGGGCGTGTCCCCCCGCAGGAGGAGTGTTCCATTTTTTTTGTATGGGGGCGACTTGGGGGCTATGTTTTTGAATGCTTTTTGAATCTTTCTATTTTTCGTCCCAGATCCGCCTGGTTGGGAGGACATGCCCGACCTAACCCTCCCGCCCACCCCCACCCCCCGGGGTAACGACCGACCGTTACCCCGGAGGGGAACCAAAAACGCTCATCTGATCGCGTCGTGCCGTGTCGCGGGGCTCCGTCGTCGCCAGGATACAGTCGAGCCGAGGTGTAAGATCGAGGCCGGTTCGGGGAGTGCACCCCGTGTTTGTTGGATGTGTTTCCCCGTCCTCCTGTGTTCGGTTTTCGTCTTGAACAGAGCAGCGTGGTCGAGTCTTCTCCCCTCTCCTCCCCAGTCTCCTCTCTCCTGCCCTCTGCCTCTCTCGTGGGCTCCTCGGAGGGCGGGACCTCGCGTCTCTATGGGGGGCTGCGAACTGTGCGACCGTCGCCACGTTCGTGGGCTTCTGGAAGGCCCAGCGGAGTGGAGTTGCAGACACACCCAGCTCCCTTACGGGTGCTGCGAGCTGTACAATTGTCGCTGCTTCCGTGGTCTTCTGGGAGGCCCACCGGAGTGCAGTTGTAAACACCCAGCCGAGACCTCGCGCTGCCCTCGCGTGGGCTGGGATGTGCTCAACTATCGATACTTTCGTGGGTTCCTGGGAGGCCCGTCGGAGTGGAGTTGTGAACACACCCAGCCGAGACCTCGCAGTGCCCTCGCGTGGGCTGCGATGTGTGAAATTGTCGCAACCTTCGTGGGCTTTTGGCAGGCTTAGCGGATTGGAGTTAGAAGCGCACCCAGCCGAGACCTTGCGGCTCCCCTGCGGGGGCCGCGAAGTTCGCAAGTGTTGCCACTTTCGTGGGCCCCTTGGAGGCCCACCGGAGTGGAGTTGCACACACAGACGCACACACACAGACACACACACACACACACACCCGTAGCCATTTTGGCCCAAGGCAATGCGATCCCCGACGACCGCGAGTCCGAGACGGCGGCTTGAGCGCGAGGGGTCGCGCTTTGAGCCAGCATTTCTCGACCGTGTCGCTGTTATCAAGGTAGCAACTTTCAGTTTATTCCTGGCCTGCGTGGCCGTCGTTTGCTTCGCTCCTGTGTGCGCGACTCTCCGTGTGAGAGGAGGCTTTGGGCGATTGCGACGCGTGGAGCAGGCTGCCGTGGGGCTACCGCAGCCGGTGGCACTCGGGACGCTACACGGAGGAAGTGGTGCTGCAGGTTTTGTAAAGGCCGCGATGGTAAGCCGTTTGTCACCAATGCTCGGTTTCCGAAAGTGCAGCGTTCGTGCGCAAGCCTCCGTCGAAGCAGCCTCGACGAGCCTGTCAAATCGTTCAAAAAACCAGCAGCCTGGGGCTCTCGCTAAACAGCTCACTGCAATGGAGAAGCGCGTGGCCAGCCTCACGTCGGAGCTCAAGCAAACCAGGACCAATCCGCTGGCGCATGGGTTTGACGCTGATGCCCTGGCAGTTGAAGTGGTTTCCGGTTCGAAGAAGAGAGCAGCAGAGCTCGATGGCCTCACCAACTCCTTGGCTGCAGTCCGTCCCACTACGCCTGAGATCGAGCAGGTTCTCCAAGGATATACAGCTAAATGTGTGGCACACTCTTCCAGGCCAAACATGATGGTGTCAAGTTCAAGGAAATTAGACAGCGCATCGCCCAGGAGGCAAAGCGCCAGACGATTGCTGACCTCCAGAGGCAACTCGACAAAGGCGAGCAGCACGTCACGTCTGCGCGTGCCAGCCTCCTTGAGCTCCAGGCAGAGCAAGCCAAGCCCTGCGCAGCCACCTCCGTATTGGGACCACCTGCTGAGCCTCCTGCAGCTGGCGACGCTGCTGACAGTAGTTGGATTTTTCCAGATGGCCCAAGACCTCGAGCAGATGGGGCTGGCCACAGGCCTTCAGCAGAAGTTGCATGGCGCGGCGCCCGAGCTCCAGGCCGAGGAAACGAAGATCCAGGAGGCCATGCGTCTCCAGGCTGAGCAGGAGCGAGCTGCTCGCCAGGCTGCAAAAGAAGCCGACGCTGTCGAGGCCGGCGAGGCTACCCTCGACGAGACTCGCAACGCCGCTTCGGCAGAGGAGCGGCGTGCGTACCTCAAGCAGTGTGGCAAGGAGGTGCTGGCAGGTGGCACCGATGATGATGCTGAACATCGCGCTGCTGGTGAGCGGACGCCTGCAGCGCCAACTTGGCAGGGTGCCAAGCGCCTCAGGGCATCATGATGATGCCATACTCGAATCACAAACAGCTGGGGAGCTCAGCGCGACGGCATTGGAGTTCGTACCAGGCTCCCCCTTGCCATAAATCCACATCCCTGAAAGTGACCAGTGGCCTGGAGTGGCACGAAGAACATGTCTGCTCTCCTGATTTGCAGGCACGCTCTTCGGTTTTTTTTTTTTAGGGGGGGGGGGGGCCTTTTTGCTGCGCGAGGCGGTCTTGTGAGATGCGGCATTGGGCCCGTCGCTCCCCCTGCGAGTCCGAGCGAGGCCCGCCGCGGTGGGGCGGCCGTTGCCCTCGCGCGCGATGTTCCTCCTGGCGGCATGGTGAGGCGTCGCGACGCTCGCCCCGGCGCCCACCCCTGCCCGTCTGAGCGAGGCCCACCGCGGTGGGGTGGTCGTTGCCCTCGCACATGAAGGTCCTCCTGGCGGCATGGTCGGGAGCTGCGACGCTCGCCCCGTCGCCCTCCCTGTAAGACCGGGCGAGGCCCACGGCGGTAAGGTGGTCGATGCCCTCGCGCATGAAGACCACCCTGGCGGCCTGGCGAGGTGTCGCGACGCTCGCCCCATCTCCCTCCCTGTGAGCCCGACTGGCAAGGCCCGCAGCGGTGGAGCGGCCGACGCCCCTGTTCACGAAGATCCCCCCCAGTGGCACGGGGTGACAGCGCGGCGTTCGCCGTGTCGGCCATCTTGCAAGGGCGAGACTTGCCCGCGGAGCGCCCGACCTCGAACGCGTTGCAGAGCGAGACGGGGGGGGGGGGGGCCCGGCAGGCGCTGGCCTCGAGGGGCCCGCTGCCTGGGGCGAGGGCCCTGACCGCGCTGAGATGCTTCAGAGGGAAATGCGCCGCTGCACCCAGAACTGGAGCGGGGGCCCGCTTGACGAGCAGCTGACTGAGAGCAGCAGGTCTGTGGTGGCTGGATGGAATGGTGCGTGGCGCGCACTGCAGAGCAGCGTCGCGATCCCGCATGCGCCTCACAGTGGGAAGGAGCGGAATGGTGGCGAGAAGGCGACGACTTCCCTCGCGACGCGCGCAGGTGGAACCGCGCTCGCGAGATATGCGAGGTCGCTTGGCGCGCAGGTTTTCGAGGGCGGCAACGCCATCGAGAACGCCTTCGACGGCTACGCGGAAGCTCTGAGGCCGACTGGGCAGAAGCCGTGGACATGCACTTGCGCGCGTTCTAGCAGAATCGGGCATGGATGGGCCAGCGCTCTGGAGATCGTGCTGGACGGGCCGGCCCCTTCACCTCGGCCTCTAGATGCAGCGCGGGGCATGGTGCTCCACGGGTTGACGTGTTTTGGACGCGTCAAAGGCTTGGCCACCTCGCCAGTGACCAACCTAGATGGCAAGATTGACCCCGTTCGCTGACCTCGACGCCCAGCTGGGCGACCAGGAGGCCCTCGACCTACGATTCGGTCGCCCGTGCGGGCCTGGTCAGGGCGAGACCCGCGCACGTGATGGCCCAGCAAGGCGCGGGGCTTCGTTGGCCGATCGTGGATGAAGATCGCCGGGGCTTGCAGGTGATCGCCGTGAATGCGAACTCCTACGGCTCGCCCACCAAGCGCCTGTCCACCTGCGCGGCTGACGTCGCCATTGCCCAAGAGTCTCATGTTCAGGGGCCCCAACTACACGAAGCTCAAGGTGACGCGGTTGATGTTGGATGGACGGGCCAGTAGTTCGAGGCGACCCCAACCGCAGCAGGCGGATCAGAAGGTGGGCTTGCTGTGCTTGTTCGAGCCTGCATCCAGATCAACCGAGCCCTGGAGAACGGAGTGGTCTACCACCCCCTGGATTAAAAAGTTCGGATCGGCACTGCAGGCCCCCTTGCATCGTCGCTTCCCGATTCGTAAACATGACTGGCAAGAAGTACCAAGCAGAATCGCAACTTCCATGCAACATAACTGGGGCCGGAAATCGATTTGCGATGAAGTCCCGAGCGAAATCGCCGATTTCCGGTCGCCACTGAGAATTTCCGGTCGCGTGAAAAGCGTCCGGAAATTGTTTTGGAGGAAGTATTCGGCGGAATGCGGATTTCCGGTCGTCACCCAATTTGGCGATTATACTATTAGAGGGGGCGAGGGCGGACCGGATATTTAACCATGGCGGCCCCTGCAACATTGCGCTGGGGCCCCGTGGCCAAACGGGAGCCGAGCAACAAGGCTTATTCCCCGACCTCCGCGGTCCGGACTTTTTATTCCAGGGGGTTGCGCGCTGGACGAATGGGGGCGGCCTTAGTGCATGTTGGGCAGCGTGGTTGCATAGTCATGGTCTCGCTCTACCTGTGCGCGGGTGAGGGCCGCGCGCCTCGGAACTTTGCCATTGTGTGGGGGGTGTGCAAGTGCGTTCGCCGCGTGGCGGCATCAGGCCATGCCTGGCCCGTGGCTGGTGGTTTCAACATGTCACCCAAGGCGCTGTTCGAGCAAGATTAGCTCCACCTGATCCACGGACGGCGCTGCGCCCCCGCCGCTCCGACTTGCTTGCAAGCTGCGCCAGGCACCGCGATCGATTTATTTTTCGCGCCTAGCTCGTTCGTCGATGGTGTGCCGTTCCAAGTCAATGCGCACAGCAACGCTACCATGTGGCTGCATCAGCCCGTCCTTCTCCACCTGCCCAGGGAAGGCTACAGCTGCGGGAGCGCGAGCTGCAGCAGCCGATGCCCCCCCCGAAGTTGCGAGGCCTGGATGCGCGAGGTCTCCTGTCACTTGGGGCCCTGTCTTCCGCAGCGTTGAAGCCGCGATCCCGTTGTAGGACCTGACGAAGGCCCGTGGCCTCCTGCTCTCTGGCACTGGCGAGGAGCTACTCAACCGCCGCGACCTGATTGGCATCAGGAAGCAGGACTACGTGAGTAGAGCTGGGGCGCCAGCATTGCGGGACAAGCCTGCAGGTTGGGCCCCTGCTCGACGGCGCGCGCGCGGCGCGACGGCGTGGGCTGCGGTGGCCAGGTGGGCCCGACACCTTCTGTCTGTGCGAGGCGCTATCTATGACATAATTGCCGGCGTGAGTGCCAGCCCGTCGGATGAGAAGATCCGCAGGCACGCCCGCGCCATTTGGGAGGTTCTACAGGAGGCGCAGGCCACCAGCAGCGGCATCTGCATCAGCAACACCTATTGCAGCAGCTAGACGAGAAGGCGCAGCTTTTCTTCCAGCGGTGTCGCGGGCTTGGGCAAACCAAACTTCCAGTGGCAGGTGCAGCTGATCATCGACGAGGGCAGCGCGAGGACGGCCACTGCAGAAGCCCAGCGCCCCAAAGCCTGGCAGGGCTGGGTCAAGAGCGGCTTCGACTGCGGCGCAGGCCGCGCGCGTCGCTTCACCAAGGAGCGCAGCCCAGTTGCGGCGCCGCCAACCCACGAGACGGGGCAGCCTCACGAGCTGGCTGATCGCCAGCTTGGGCAGTGGACGGAGATCTGGCAACATCATGGGCTAGGGGAGCCTGAGTTGCCTCCAGATGCGCATGCGCGGCCGCAGCTGGGGCCCATCACGGCCGACGAATTAAGAAAGGCGTGTTTGGCGTTACCCGAGAGTTCTGCTGTTGGCCAGTCGGGCCTCCACCCTCGGCAGCTAATTCACCTGTCCGATCCAGCTGGGCTGGCCATGTCGCTCATGTTCGCAGCGTGCGGCGACAAACTGAAACCAGATGAAAGCACCAGGCTGATTGGCCCCCTCGACCCGATCATCAGAATACGGAGCCGAGTGCGACAGCCCGTATCAGCGGTTGGGACAGCAATGCATCGCAGCTCGCACCCATGGGGAACTGGGCCTGGCAGGAGCGCTTCGGCGTCAGCGTTCTCTCCCAGCCTCGACAACAAGTTTGCCGTCGCGATCAGCCGCAAGACAGTGGCGCTCATGATGGAAGTGATTTGAGCTAGTATCTCCTCAGGTCATCCTTCGTGAAGCGAAGACAGCATGGCATTCCATGAGAGTTGCGGTGGTGCTTACCCAGTTTTATGCTCAGCCTGGGACACTACGAGCACATCGAAGCGAATTGCCGAATTTCACAGCTCACCAGGGTATTGTTGCAGGCTGTTCACATGCCACCGCAGCGCTCGAGGTTCTCATGTCCCCGTCGATGAGAAGGTTGTCAGCTATATGTCCGACTTGGAACCCGAGGCAATTGGCGGGTGATGTGTCCCTCCGCTGGTCAGGAGCGCGCGTGCCCAGGAGGTTGCAGATGCTGTTGATGAAGCTACTGCGGCACTCGAGGACATGAAGCTGCCCATCCAGATTAAGAAGCTGGGGCCCGTCGCCTTCGACGCACACGCGAAGTAGGCGGTGCGCGATCCAGCGCAACGCCGCCACATACGACCTCGGAAGTGGATGAGGAACCTCTGCCGCGCACTTTCTGCAGGCAGGCCTCGGCGCGACCGAGAGGCAGCAATATGTGCCAGCCCCATGCGTCGAGTCAGAAAGCTGCGCAACCTCAAGCAAGCTGTGGGATGCAGACGCACGGCCAGGATCCAAGCGACAGGGCTCACCCCTGCGGTCTTGCATGGGGCAGCAGTAGTCGGAGCTGCTGAGCTAAAGCCAATCCGAAAGCTGGCGGGAGTCATGGCAGGAGTGGAACCCGGGCTTTTTCTTACAATGGGTTTGTTACTCCAGCCCAATGCCAAGTACGACTCGATCTTCAAGGCCACAACAGAAGTGTCGTTCCTGTACGCGACGTGGATATGGGAGGCCAGTGGTGCTCTTCATGACTTGCAAATGGCTTGACAGAGCACGCGGGCCAAGATGGCCAAATCCGACAGCTGGTCCAAGGTCAGCGGGCCCATGGCAGCAGCCTGGATGTCCCTCATGCGTATCGGCTGGTCGATGCAGTCGGCGCATGAGATCGTCACCGACTCTAACACGTATTTCTCGTTGTTGTAGGTAGCGCCGCGAGATGTTCGAGACCTGGTGGGACAGGGCGTCCATCGTTGGCAGCTGCAAACGATGCAGAACCAGACCCCCGAGTTTCAGGACGAGCAGATCTAGGTGTGCTTGGGCGGTGGTGCGGTTTGACCCTTCAGGCCGCCCTTCCAAGCCCCGTTTCGGGAGCCTGCCAGGGATTCAATCGGTACCCCGAGCAGCGAGGCACGCTGCGCTGCAAGCCGTCACGGCGCCCCTCAAAGTTGTGCGAATAGTGTCGGGCCATCTTCCGCTTGCGCAGAAAGGCCAGAGCTGGAACGTGAGAGAGGCCATGGCCGCTTCTCGCCATTCTGAGATCTGGAGGGCGCTCCGAGGCGAGGTTGAGCGGCAGGCCAGACCCCCTCCGTGTTTCGCCTGGACCCCATCACATATGTCCCTGGAAGCTGTGCTGGCTTAAGGAGTAGGAGCGCACGCCTGGCCAGGTCATGCTTGGGCGGAATTCTGTGCTTCTTTTGAATTGCACGTTGTATGCCGCAGCCCCAGCTTCCACGAGGGCCTCGAGGCACGCCTTTCAGAGGCCATTGCCAACGCTAAATTAGATTCCCGGGCTGGCGCGACGGTCTTGGGCTCGGAGCTATGGAGCCACTCCCAGCCTGAGGCCAGGGCCCCCAAGCCCCCTCCTGAACCGCCGCGTGTCGTCCTTAACCCGCGACAGCTTTTCCAGTGCAGTGGTGACTCGCGGTGTCTGGACTGCAACCGGCCGACATTGCCGCCCATCTTTGGTGAAGCAGCAAAGAGCTGAGGCCATCCTTGCAGCTGAGGGGGTCATCAGTCGTGCCCCTGCCCCTTCCTCCAGCGCTATTGCCCTGGCTCTCTCGGCGGCGGCGGCAGCGGCTGGATCCTCACAGCGCGACGATAATCGCACTGCCGCTGCTGTTGAGGAGGTCCGCCGTGAGACCAGCCGATCTCCGAGGAGGGCGCCTTCTGCCGACGCGGGGGCGGGTGGTCGGTCGCCCCAGTCGTCGTCGGTGGAAGGGGGCTCAGCGCGTTCGACGCTCGGCGCCTGCGGCACCCTTCTTGGAGGCCGCCAGCGGCTCGCCCGCTGCCGCCCCCACGCCCGCCCTGGATGGAGGAGGCGGGGGGCGGGGGGGGGGGGGGGCATCGCGAGCGGCAGGTGCGATGAGCAGAGAGCCGCGCGCGCGCCTCGCGCGCCCGCGCCCGCCGCCGCCACCGACGGCGGCAGCGGCGGCTGCCGAGGCCACACCCCTGAGGGCCAGGCCGCCCGTGCGTCTGCCGCGGCCGCTGCTACCGTTGAGGATAGGAGCGAGGAGCGCCGCGCGGTGGAAAGCGGCGGAGGAGATCGTTCGCGAACCGAGCAACGAGGAGCTGGCGCTCTGGAGTCGCCCAGTATCGAGAATGGGCATGAGTTTCTGTTTTGTCTTCCTTTTGTGTACTGCAGGCGGTGCGGAGGTGTTGCACAGGAGCAGTGCCGCCTCCTGTTCAAGCCCTGCTCTGGTGTTGTCCCTGCCCTGCACCTGCGCAGGACTCCCGCGGAGCGGGAGCGGGCTCGGCGACGGGATAACCTTTGCGGCAGGGCTCCACCCATCGGGGCGGCGCCTGGGTTGGGCTTGGGGCCGCTTGCAGGGTCTCCGAGTTGCCCCTTGAGCTCGTGCAGGCCTCTTCTGGCTTTCTCATGCGGTCTGGGGACAGCTCCTGCACTCTCTAGCCTCCTTGAGCCTCGAGAGCCCCTCTGGCTTCAGTGGCCTGTTGGGCCGGGCTGTTTCCGGTTCGCTTGTGATTCGGACTCTGCCCCTTCGGCATGCGACACACAAAAACACGCACACACACAAACACAAACACAATCACAAACACAAACACAAACACAAGCACAAACACACATACACATACACATACACATACACATACACATACACATACACATACACATACACACACACACTTTTTGCGTCGGCGGCTGGGCAGAGGGCGACTGCTCCGGTGGATTTGCAGACAGGGGGCGCCCTGAATGCAAATTGATGCCGCAGTTCGCGAGGGAGGAGGAGGAGGAGGAGGAGGAGGAGCAGGCCCCGGCGCGACAAGGGGGGAGGAAGCCGGGCCCGCTCAGGCAAGTCACCAGCTGCGGCGGGGGGGGTAGCGCCGTGGGGGGAGGGCCAGTATGTGCGAACTGCGCAAAAGTCGTCGTTTTCGTGGGCTCCTGGGAGGCCCAGCGGAGTGGAGTTGTAAACGCACCCGGCCGAGACCTCGCGGCTCCCTGGCTGGCTGCGAATTGTGCAACCGTCGCCATTTTCGTTGGCTTATGACAGACCCAGCGGGGTGGAGTTGTAAACACACCCAGCCGAGACTTCGCGGCTCCTCTGCGGTGGTCGCGAAGTCCGCAACAGTCGCCGCTTTCGGGGGCTCCTGAACGGCCCAGCGGAATGGAGTTGTAAGCGCAACCAGTCGAGTTCTCGCGGCCCCCTGGAGGGCTGCGAATTGTGCAACTGTCGCCCCGTTCGTGGGAATGGGGTTGTAAACACACCCAGCCGAGATTTCGCGGCTCCCCTGCGGGGGTCGCGAAGTGCGCAAGTGTCGCCAATTCCGTGGCCCCTGCGAGGCCCAGCGAATTGGAGTTGTAAACGCACCTGGTCGAGACCTCGCGGCTTCCCGGTGTTTTCGAATTGTGCAAGTGTCGCCATTTTCGTGGGTTCCTGCCGTGTCCGTTTGCATAAGTTGGTCCTGTGTATCGTCGTCACATGTGTACAAAGGGTTGGGTACGTCGCAGGGTAATTGTGCATACTGGGGGAAGGTACCCTCGAGTGATCTTATGGTTTGGGGTGTTCAAGCCGACGGAGGGTCTCATGTTCCTGAAGGATGGTTTGTCCTAGGTCTGGCTGTAAGAGCGGTGTGTCGGGCCCAGTTGTAGCCACTTTGGCCCCAGGCCAGGGAGCCAGGGGGAGGGGACGAGCGCGCCGCAGTTTTGCTGCGTGCAGCCTGGCGCGCACCGGCAGCTGGCAGAGATGCCTGGGGCGGACGACATTAGCCTTGCGTCCATCGCCAGCAGCATTGAGGCCTGCGAGGAGCAGGATGCGGGGGAAGAGGAGAAGATGGACGTCGAGTGTGCGGACAACGTAGCCACGGAACAAGTTGTCACGCTGGAGGAGAAGATGGATGTCGAGTACGAGCCCAACGAGGGCGAGATCCGCGAGTACGCGGAGTGGCTGGGCATGGACGTCGAGGAGGACCAGCACCTGTTCTGGATCGCGCGCAAGGGGCTGAAGACCGCCCTGCCGAAGCCGTGGAAGCCCTGCGAGTCCAGCGACGGCGAGATATCTCCGTGGCTTAGCCTTCTGCCGTCCAGGGGCTGCTCTCCTCTGGTGCACTCGTGGCCTGCGGGCGGCCGGGCCGGACGTGCATCGGGAGCAGCGGTCGGCCCCCGCGCGGCCTGGCGCAGGGACCCTCCAGACGTGCAGCCAACAGGGGGTCTCCAACCGAGTGCTTGTTCCAGCCTCCAGCCGCGTGGATCCAGCCATGTGAGTGTGTGTGTGTGTGTGTTTGTGTGTGCGTGTGTGCGTGTGTGTGTGTGTTCCAGCTTCTTGGTGGATGTCGGCCTTGGCAGGGCAATGTGCCATGTGCTTTCGGCAGTCGCTCGCGAAGGGTTGCTGGCTTCGGCGGCGAGCGAGGGGGGGGGAAGTGAGAAAGAGAAGGCCTTCTCAGAAGCCAGCGGGGTTTCTCAGAACCCTCCGGTCTTGTGAGAAGTTTTCGGCTTTGCGGGAAAGGTTTAGAACATTTCTCAGAAGGCTGGGGGACTTCCGGGCCTTCTGAGAAGGCCCGCCCCTTCTCATTTCCCCCCGGGCTCGCCGCCGATAGCTTACCCAGCGCCAGAGGTCCAGTGGCGTTAGTGGTTGGGGGCCGGGCTCGTTGTCGGGGAATCCACTCCGCCTCCCAGTGTTTTCCTTTAGGAGCAGGCCAACTTGAAAAGCAACGCAAAGCAAAACGACGCAGGGTAAAGCAAGCATATGTGATTCTACCTCTGCTCAAATTCGACTCAGATTCGACTCAAGTATTTCGGTCGACTGTCGTGCGCATGAGCGGAGCAATCGGCTCCAGGGAGGTCCCCAGAGAACGAGCATCTAAGGGATTAGGATCAACAGAGGCCAGGAATAAGCATACAATGACGTGGCCGGCCTGGGTGAGAGCTGTGTGCACGCACCCGTGGCCGGGCGGCTTTCCAGCGAATGGCCCTCTAGTGACATCTCACACCGCCCTTCCGAGTGTGTGCACAGCTCGTGGCTTCCGCATGTCCCAAGTCCAGCCATGTGTGTGTTTCCAGCTCTCTGGCACTATGAGATCAGCAGCGTTCGTGTTCGCTCCAGGCCAGCCAGCGCGCGTGCGATGAGCGATTCGTTCGCGCGAGCAGAACCCTCTCACTCCGGTGAGACACCAGGACGACTCACTGGGACAAACATGCTACACTGGACATCTATGATACCCAACTTGCGGGAAACACCAGTACACCAGACCTCCACGGTGATCAATTTGCAGGAGCGCTCATTCGCAAGTAGGATGGCCTCGCCTTCTCCTCACAGCCTGGTGGATGGTCACGCAAGGGGACCAGTGGATTCTACTTCAACCCCGACACTGGTGAGAGCAAGTGGGACCACCCTTGCGACCACGAGTTGCGCGAGCTCTACAGGACCGAGAAGGAGAAAGCGAAGCACCCGGACGCCCCCGCAACCTCCTCGGCCAGCCTCCCACGGCCAGACACGGCGCAGCCAGCGACAGAGCCAGCGGAGACACCCAGCAGCGCAGCTTCCGCGGCCACCAGCAAGCCGCCGCTGCTCACCCCGCGGTCCAGCGGCAAGCCACCACTGCTCACCCCGCTCGGCGGCGGCGGCGGCGCCGCGGGACTGCCTGCCCTGAGCCTGCTGCCCCCGCTGTCTATGCAGCGCAGCTCCTCGAAGAACCAGTTGGACCAGCCACTCGAGCTTCCGCTGCCAGACAACAGCCCCACTGGCTCGCAGGCGAGCTCCGAGGCCGCCGCGCTGCTCCACCTGCTCGAGGGCATCCCCGACTGGCCCGACGCCGACGCGCAGCAGCCGCCGTCGGCACCCACTGCGACTCCTGCCGCCCCCGTCGCTGCGGCCGCCCCCACGGGCGCCGAAGCGTGGGAACAGCAGCAGGCGAAGCCGGCGGCGACGGACGTGGTGCCACCGCCCCCCGCCCTGCTGGCAGCCCCGGCCGCCGCGCCGGCGGCGCAGCCCGCAGCCAGAGCCCCTGCCAGCCCAGGAAGCCCCGAGCCTGGGCGCGGCGTGCAGGGTGGCTCACCGTCCCCCGGGGGCTCAGACGCCGCGCCGAGTGGCCCGCCGGCGGCGGTGGCGCAGGACGGCGCGCTGGGCGGAGCCGGCCCTCAGGGCGCTTCTCCGCCGGCCGTCGAGCACGATTGCGATGCGACCACGAGCGTGGAGGCCACCGCGCTCAGCCCGCTCACGCCCACTGCTGGTGCTGTGGCGGCCACGCGGAGCCCCCGGCCACCCCTCCCAGAGGCTTTCCGGCAGGCCGCAGTGGCATGCGCCGAGAAGCCTCCAGATCTCGAGGAGGACCCGCTGAAGCTGCTCGAGCTCACAAGCCCGGAGACGCCTCAGCTGGTTTCGGTGCTCGCCGCGGAGCTGAAGCAGGAGAACTCGAAGGACAACCTCAGTCAGCTCTGGTCGCAGCTCGACGCTGGCGAGCCTCCAGCCGATCAGAAGGCCAGCAGCCCGCGAACGGCGTCCGCAGCACCGGCCACTTATTCGCTGGAGTTGTCGTCCCTCAGCGCAATCGCAGAGCAGTCGCCCTCGCCGCGGCACTGCGCTGGCGACTCGCGACGTGCAGTCGTCGAACAGCCGCACGCAGGGCATGGCTCGACGGCCAGCGGCCGCGACCGCGGCCACATGGAGGCTGACGCCTCGAAGCCTCCGCTCGCGGGCCGGCTGGCGGCGTTGGCGTTAGCAGTCGGCGCAGGTTCCGCTATGTCTTGAGAGTGTCCCTTCGCCGGAGTGACCTCTGGTGCGGGCCCACGGGCCCTCCCCAGCACTGGCCTGCGCGCTTGGAGTTGGTATCCCAGCGGTCCACTCAAGCCGCGCACCACTGATCACTCTTGCCTGGGATCTAGGCCTCCTGGATGGGGTCCGAGTGGATGGGGTCGGAGGATCGCGCCGCATCGCCGATGCATCGCCGATGCGGCTCGATGTGGAGCCCGATTTGCTTCACGTCGACGTCGCCGATGCATCGCACACGTCGACGATGCATCGCCGGTGCATCGCTGGTGCATCGTCGATGTATCGGCGATGAGGCGCGATCCTCCGACCCCATCTAGGAGGCCTCTGTGGGGTCACTCTTGTGTGTAGCCGGCAGGTGAGGACGGTGAGAAGCGAGCGGCGGCAGCGAGGGGAGAGGAGGCCGCGCTGGAGGGGACGCTCAAGCGCGGGGAGCTGGATGCTCAAGGCCTGGGTGCGTCGGGCACGCTGCCCGAGGGCCTCGGCGCGGGGGCGGAGACGCTGCGGCAGCGCTGGGGCGGCAGCGGCGGCGACGGGGGGGCTGACGCCGCGCGCCTGGTCGAGCAGCTGCAGAAGCAGCTGGGCGTGCTGGCCGCTCGCGTGCAGGCCGTGGAGGGCACCCGGCTGGACGGGCCCGTCGCGAAGCCAAAGGTGCAGCTCGGCGAGCTGAAGGTGGGCGGGGCCCCAGTGGCAGCCGAGGACGTCGCCGAGGCCGCCGCGGCATGCGCGGAGCGGCGCCTGCACGAGAGCGGCTTGGCGCTGCAGAGGGAGCGGGCCGAGCACTGTGCCACCAGGACGGCCTTGCGAGAGGCCCAGCGGGACGTCATCCGGCTGCAGGGCGAGCTGAGGCACAAGGAGGTCGAGGCCGAGCACGCGGGGGTGGAGGCCCGCCGTGCGCACGCCGAGCTCGAGGGGCGCGAGGAGGAGCGGCGCAGGCTGCAGCTGCAGCTGCACGCCAAGGACTCTGAGCTCGCACAGCTGCGCGCCGAGCGCGCCACGCAGGCGCGCCTGGGCGAAGAAGGGGCGCAGCAGAAGCGCCTGGAGCTCCAGCAGCGCGAGCAGATGCTCGCGGACTGGGAACGCTTCCTGCAGGAGAAGGAGCGCCTCGCTGCGGAGGCCGAGGTGCGCTTGCACAGCCGCGCGCGCGAGCTGCGTGCCAGCGAGCACCAGCTGGAGCTGGGCGGCTTGCGACGGGCACTGTCTGAGGCGGGCTGCGCAGGCCCCGAGGCGCCGCGGCGAGCGCGGGGCGCGCCGGCGACGTCTGGCTCGTGGGCGTCACCGCCCCCGCCATCGTTCGCTGCAGCATGCGGCGGCAATACAGGCCGTGCCGGGGTCTGCAGTGCGGAGCAGCCGACCACCGCGCGGCGGCGCAGCAGGCTGACGTCGGACGCGAGCGGCTTGGGGGCACGGCGCGAAAGCTCCGCGCCTCCGGGTGCCGCGGCCGGCAGAGGTCAGGGCCCCGCTGCGGCAAGCAAGCGAAGCAACCCTGGGCCCGTGCAGGCGGCCGGCGACGCGCACGGTTCTGCCTCCTCGACGCTGTCGCTCCGCGACGAGCTGCTAGAGCTGGGCAGCGACGAGGAGGCGGCTGCGTGCCGGCCGCACGACGCGGCGTGTCAGACCTCCGCGGCAGCCGCCGCCCTCGAGCGGCTGGCGGACGCCGGCCCGCCAGCCGCCGCGCCCGAGAGCCCCGCCGCGGACCCCGCGATCACGGAGGCCCTCCGCGCGCGGCGGCGCGAGCTGCGCCGCGAGGCCGCCGAGCTCGAGGACGAGCGCCACCGCTGGCGGAGCGACGTGCGCCGCGGCCGCCGAAGCGACGGCGCTGCGCCGCACCGGGGGCCCGCCGAGGGGCTCGCCGAGGCGCGCGCCGCCCTGGACGCGCGCGCGGCGTCGCTGAACGCGGCCATCGCCGAGTACCGCAGCCTCGAGAGGCGGCTGCTGGGGACGCACCGCCGCGCCGACGCGGCGGCGGCCGCGCCGCCTCGCGCGGCGTCGCGGTGTTCTTCGGCCGCGCGCGTGGCGTCGGCGGGCCTGGATCCTAGGGGGGGAGGAGAGAAGGAGGAGGAGGAGGAGGAGGAGGAGGAGGAGGAGGATTTGTAATTTGACGGCAACGCCCAGGCCACAGAAGAGTGCACTGCACAGGAAGGCCGTGGCGAAAAACACGACGATGGCCCACATGAACAGTGCGACGTGCTGCGGCTCCACGAACAAAATATTGACCGAGCAAAGTGAAGGATACCACGCCCAGGCTGACATACCATCTCGTAATTGCTACCCCCAGCTTGAAATGAAACATGCCACGGATCGACCAGTAAGCCACATACAACACATCGTCACGGAATGCGTCAGGAAGCCCCGTACAGAAGATGCTAAAAAAGGAGAGCCAACTCCAGTCCGGAACCAACATTCAAGAACAGAACCGCCATACAGCCGTGTCACCCACACTTATGCGTGACAGTCAGAATGTCGTCGCTGTCGTCGGAGTCAGACGCGCATAAGAATGTCATAGAACCGACACTTTGATCGAGGTGGCAAGCGGCGAAAAGGCGGCCTTCTCCAGGATCAGCAGGAAGCCTGCACGGCACCCAGGAAGAAGACGCGATGGCCGAAGCCCCTGATGACAAAGCTCGACAGGCGGACGGGAAAAACCCAGCAGCGTCTCCAGCGCAGCTGTCCGCATCCATGTCCGCAGCAGGCAGCGGCGACCCCGATACCACCTGCGGCACGCACGGCTCCTCGGAGAGGGGGACCAGCTGCAGCTCGACGTCCTCGCCCACAGAACCATGCGACGAGGGCGACTCCCAACAGCCTGGCGCGCGCCACGGGACAAACACTGGGGCCTCCACGTTCCAGACGAACTTGGGCTGCACACGGTCACCAGCCTCGAAAGCACGCCCATCCAGGCGGGGCCCCTTCTGATGAGCACGAAGAAGGTCAGCAGGAGCTGTGGACAGACGGCAACCAGGTGCAACAGCGTGAAGCGCCAGGTTCCTGCAGAGGACGTCGACGTGGGAAGGAGCTCGGCCAGCCAACAACGCGCCCAAGGCTGGCACGATGGCCAGGACCCTGTCGGCGAGGTCGGGGTCACTGAAGACGAGGCTGAACGAGTCCAGAAGCTGCTGATGCTGGTCCTTGACCAGCTGGACCTCGGCCTGTAGCTTAGCCACGAGCCGGTCCGCCGAGGCGCGCGCCCCGGCTGCCCCACGGAGGGGGGCTCCCGTCACCATTCTTCACAAGCGGCAGCACACAGTCCGGACATGCGCGGGGCATGCGGGAAGCTGGGGGCTCGAGACCGGCTTGAGCCAAAATGGCTTGAGCCAAAATGGCTACGGACGGAAGAGGAGGAGGAGGAGGAGGAGGAGGAGGAGGAGGAGGAGGAGGAGGAGGAGGAGGAGGAGGGAGGAGGAGGGGGGGGAGGGGAGGGGGAGGAGGGGAGGGGTAAGGACAGGCGACGCCACCACCACCAGGGGTGCCACCTCCGCCGAGGAGACTTCACGATGCCCCCCCGAGCTGGGCCATGGGTCACAGGGGGTGCCTCGAGTGGGGAGGGGCAGGGGCCACGGCACGAGGAGGACCCCCTCTTGGCTGCTGCCGTGCTCCCAGGACCTGGCGGCGGCGGGCCCGTGCAGCGGCCGCAGCCCCCGCGGGGCCCCGCGCGGCTCCAGGGGGCCCGGCTGCGCAGGCGGCGTCCAGACGCTCGTCCGCAGTGGCGCTCAGGTGTCGTCGTTCGGCGGAGCATGACTGAGAGAAGGTCGGAGGAGTCCAGTCGAGACATCGGCGGCCCTCCCTTGCATTTTCCGTTGGTCCTGGGCCCTGTATGCAGGCTCATCGTCGCCGGTGCTGGTTCCGCCTTGAGCAACGGGCCGGGACGGACCCCTGAAGGGGTCCGTGGGACCGATTTTGAGAGAGCTTTGGCCTAGGCGGCAAGGCCGCCGTTGTCTCAAGTGGCCTTCCTCCGACACAGGGCGCTCCCAGTGGCAGCAAGAGTATCAGGTGGTGACGATTAGGATGCTGCTGATGGTGGTGCTGCTGCTGATGATGGTGATGATGACGTTGATGCTGATACCGATGCTGATACTGATGCTGATGCTGATGCTGATGCTGATGCTGATGCTGCTGATAAGATGATGGTGATGCTAATGAAGAAAAGAGAACGGTGATGTAGAAGAAGAGCATTTACAATAATGAGACGAGCATATGTTGATGCTGCTGATGATGATGATGCTGGTGATGATCACGACGGTGATGCTGAAGGTGATGATGATAAGAAGGAGGATGATGATGATGGTGAGGAGGAGGAGGAGGAGGAATACGATGATGGTGGTGGTGATGATGATGGTGATGATGGGAAAGAGGAGGAGGTGGAGGAGGAGGAGGAGGAGGAGGAGGAGGAGCAGGGAGATGATTCGAAGGAGAGACGGGAGGACAAGCAGGCGCAGGAGGCGCCCGGAGCAGCGGGAGGAGCAGGGCGAGGAGGTGGGGCAGCAGCAGAAGGGTGACAACGATGCTTTGGTTGCTTGCGTCTGTGCGACGGCCGTTCTAGCTGAGCGCCCTGCTGCACGATGGCGCCGTGGTGGTTTGGCCCTTTCTGCGGTCGCGGAACCTCTGGATAGCGTGTCGCTCCGCCAATTCTTGCCCACCACGCTTCGGCGCGACGCGCTATCCACATCTGAGCCCCCAAGCGTAAAGTGTCTCGAGCCTTCACCGGCCTCCCGCCCCGCGGAGCGGAGCGACACGCTATCCGCTCACAGGGCATAGCGTGTCACCAGTGCCGCTGTGGCGACACGCTAAGCAAACGCTCCCGACCGTGAGTACCAGCGGCGCAAGCCTTATGATGTTCCAACCTACTGTAGCCTTGATCACCAGAAGGAGGTTCGAGCACCACGAAACTACCGAAACTGGAAGGTTTTCGCGCGTCGGGCCCTGAGGCGATACTCGTTCGACACTGCTTTGATACGTTTCTGAGTGCTCGTTTTTGTTTTCTGATACGGGGTCCTTTTTCTGTAAAGAGCGAGAAAAGAAACGATAAGCAAGCGATTAACAATGATAAACACGGTGAAACAAGCAATACGAAACATATATATATATATATATATATATGTATATATATATGTATAACGATGGGAGCAACATAATGCAAGCCGTGCCTTCGCTCTGTGGCTTCCTGGCGGCGCATCGGGAAGAAGCAGGGCGGTCACCAGTTGCTGGCCAGGATGGCATGGCGAGGGGGGCGGTACCTGCAAGAAGACAGCGCGCCTCATCGAGGCCCTGCTCCCTTCGAGGGAGCTTCCTCGGAAACAGGAGGAGGAGGAGGAGGAGGAGGAGGAGGAGGAGGGAGAGGAGGAGGATGGGGAGGGGGAGGGGGAGGGGGAGGAGGGAGGAGGAGGAGGAGGAGGAGGAGGAGGAGGGAGGAGGAGGAGGAGGAGGAGGAGGAGGAGGAGGGGAGGATAGGGAGGAGAGGAGGAGGAAAGGAGGAGGAGGAGGAGGAGGGGGGAGGAGGAGAAGGAGGGAGGAGGAGGAGGAGAGGGAGCAGGGAGGAGGAGCAGAGAGGAGGAGGAAGGAGGGAGGGAGGAGGAGGAGGAGGAGGAGGAGGAGGAGGAGGAGAGGGAGGAGGAGGAGCAGGAGGAGGAGGAGGAGGAGGAGGAGGGGAGGAGGAGGAGGGGGGGGGGGGGAAGGGAGCAGCGTCCTTCTACAAAGGGCCCCCCTGCCTCACTTCCTCCGAAGGCCGCCCCCTCGCCTCGAGCCCTTTTTTCTGGGCGCCGCCGAGAAGCTGCGCATCAACGCGTCGTGCCTCGCACGTCGAGCGTCGCATGTCGGATTCTTCCTGTCGGGATCCTTCCTTGAGAGGGGCAGGACCACGGTGGTGAGTCGCAGTCAATCCTCGTCAATCCCAGACCTCCGACGCCTTGACTGTTTCACACCGCGGGCGCCAGGACGGATTTCCGCCACGGGCCGCATTTTCATCGTCGAGGGGTCCGACAGAAATTGCATCCGGAGGCTGAAGCGTCAACACGTCGGAGGGATTTCGGGACGTCCGATTAAAGGCCTGGTTCTAATTACGTATCGCGTTATCGCGTAGAGATGCCATTTCGTAAGCATGGTATTGCCACGTTATGTGTCAGGCGCAATCGGGCGCGGGTGGAACTGTCCCAAGCAGCTCATAGCTGCCTCGAGTACATCGGGCGGAGGTCCGACAGGATTAGTCATTAGTGGAGGTGGGCTCTACAAGCGGAGGTTTGGGGAAGATTGCGCCCAGCTTGCACGCCCAATTCGCGCACGACGTCGGCTGCACGTAGGCCCTGGCAGTGTGCACGTAGTCCTGGCCGTTCGCTAATTCGCTCGCCCCAGCCGCGGGCTCTTGCACGGCGCTGTCCGAGGGCGGCGCGGCGAGGGGGAGGATGCCATCTTCTCCTGCTCCGTCTCTCGCCTCCCCTGCCCCCACACAGATACGAATACTCCTCTGATCTCTCCCGGGAGTCTGTGAAGAGGATCTCCGCCCCCCCCCCTCCACGTACTGTGTCTTGACCGCGGAAATGGGCCTAGCTGTTTTTTGTGACACCCGATGTTTTACAATCCGATTGTTGCAGGTGCTCCAGAATGGTATTCCCGCTGCAGCGTGGGCCTGATTTTCGGATCGTTCTTGGGGGCGCTCTCGCCCCGGCGTGGGCCACCTTTCTGGATCCGAGTCTTTTTTCATCTTTGTCGCCCCCCTCGTTCCCCCGTTCTCCCTGGTCCAGCTGCTCCTCCCACTCCTTCCACTCCAGTTTCCGCTGCTGCTGTCAGGTCCTCGTCAGCCTTCTTCATCCTTCGCCTTCTCCTCCTGCGTGTCCCCGTGCCCACCCGCCACCTCCTCCTGGTAGGTGCGCAGCTCCAAGGTCGTATCACACAATGGCTTGTTTCAGGTCGGGTTTGCCACGCGTCCACGGATAAGGAAAGCAAAGCAGTGCAACGGAGAGGGACGGGAAGGAGGGATCGGATCTCAAACATGGCGCGAGTGCACCAAGCTTGCTTTATCCATTCTCCTCCCCCCTCCAACCACCTGTGCCCGCCCCTCCTTGCCCCGACTCGCCCTCCTCCTCCTCTTCCTGTTCGTCCTCCTCCTCCCTCCCTCCCTCCTTCATCCTCCCCCCTCATTCTCGTCTTCATCCTTCCTCGCCCGTCCTCATCCTCCCCTCTCTCCCCCTCCTTCTCGTCAGCCTTCCTGCTGCCCCTCCATATCCTTATTATCACCTCTACCCTCCAGCGACAGCGCGGCTCACCCACCAGCCGCGCGTCGTCGACGTCGTGCTCGCCGTCGTCGTCCTCCTCCGCCTCCATACACCGTAATCGCGACTATGGGAATGCGCTTGCCAGCGCGAAGAGGCATCTACTAGCAGCTGCAGTGTGGGCAACATCAGCGGAGAAAACCACACCTTGCGCAGTGCAAACCAGCCGTTGCGCGAATGTGAGTATGGAGTATGCAGACCGGTGGACGCATGCACTCACGACTCAGGGGGCGCAGATGGGTTGCACGTTGTGCCCATCACGGGTCATCGATACATGCCCAAGGAAAGCAGAGAGCGAGAAAGAGAGAGAGAGAGAGAGAGAGACATCGACGATGGCCAAGCCCTGCACGATGCGAAAACTCGATTACAGGGGACGAGTAAGACTTGGCAGTGCGTACAGTCGTGGATTGTATAACACGTACGAATTCGATCCGAATTGAACCAGAAACACGACATCTCGAAGGAGCTCAACGAAACGACTGAACGATTTGAACACACTCTAAACAACGGAGGGTAGAATCATAACCCAGGACAGAAGAAAGACATCTCCTTTGCCTGAGGGGCGCGGGAAGTGTGAAGACTACCATTCAGCCGCGACGGATGAAGACATTGGTAGGTGCCCCCATGCGAGAGATGCGAGCACCAGGAACGTACAAGCCGCGTTATCAGGGGATTGGAGGAGAACTGCAGATAATATGTGAAGCGATGGAAGTTGCTTGGAGACAGCGTGCGGGCTTTGGGGGATCAGAGACAGCAGAAACGCCAATACCAACATGCTGAGTGCATGTGTGCAGGTAGCCGGATTGACTGGGCTGGCTACGTTCGTTCTCCACGACAGATACACCAACACACTGGACATAATCATGTGAGGACTCCAACGAACAATTGTCCAGTGGGAGAATCAGCTGGACAAGCGACGACGGAGAAACGAGATGCCACAGTACCAAACACGTCGTCAGACAATAGGGTCTGGAAAGATCAGCAGTTGCACTTCGGATGCGGTGACTCTGGTGGCACCGAGAATGGGCACTCCACCCAGGAGACGACGGACTTCTGTTGACATCTGTGTTTGGGACATGTAGGCTTGGACGCGGAATGTGGAACGCAACGGCGTATTGACGGATGGGTTTGCTCAATTTCCGCGCCTTGGACCAAGTAGGTCTTGGAGAATTTCATGGTACCAGGAACCAGCAAGGACGTGGAGTCTTGGTTCGAAAAAAAACGTAGCAATGACACAACGATGTTCCCAGCAGGCACCAGAGAGTGGGAATGATGGATAGGGGCACATGCAGGACTGCGACAGTGCGTAGCAATTGTCTGGCTCGAGGAAGCACTTGGAGCTGCAGAGGAGGAACCATTACTAGAAGAATGCTAGTGCGATTTGGAGACGGAGGGAGGAGGGGCACGTGGACAAGAGTATGGGACAGCAGCGGCCCTGGCGACCCACAGAAGAGAAATGCACACATGCGCCCCTCTCGTGCCTAGCCCCGTAGTGACGAGCTAGCACCCATGGTGTCCCAGAGCATTCGGGACGAGGATAGCCGCGCGTACAGAGCTAGGAAGGACAGCGGAATGCGTTACAAGGGCTACAGCTGCTGGGGGCACTCCTTGCAAGAACCTTCAGCACTGCCATTTGCAGTCTGTAACCACGAGGCTCAAGACCTTCTCCATTCGGGCTCGTTCACACCACCCAGGACTCGAAGGGGTAGCACGCGCAGAAGAAGGACAACATGGGCAGACCTGGAGATTAAGAAGAAGTGGAGACGAGGCAGCAAGCTACGCGGAGTGAAGGCACGAGACGCAGGAACAGGAGAGAAAGAAAGCGAGAGAGAGAAAGGGAGAGCGATTCGGCTGCGGAATTCGACTGCGGTGGGAAGCCGCACTGGCATGGCGACAGTGGATCAAGGGTCAGACAATCCCATGGGGCATTGCGACGGATGGGCCAGGAGAGACAGCGCCATGGGCATCTCACGACACTAATTGAGGGGCCTTGCGACGAGAGGGCCCCGGGGGGGTGGTGCGATCAGCGCACGGTGGCATTCCAAGTGCAAGCACATGGGCTGAATCAGGACAACGCGAAAGGGAAAAACGAGATATGACAGAACACTACGGCACCAGAAGGCCCCCAGAGGACACCCCGACTCCCGCAACAAGAGTCGAACCAAGTTTTTGCAACAGTAATCTAAACTGCAGAAGTCGAGCCCTGGGATTCTGCGTTATATGGTAGCGCGGAGATAACATGCGCCAGAGAAGATTTCTGCTGGTCCCCCCTGGCCCCTCGCTTCTTCCTCCCTCGACTTGTCCCTTCGCGTCCTGTGCCGCCCTGCTATTCCGCCCCGTCGACTCCCGTCTGTCTGCTGTCTGTCCCATCTCCTCTCTTCCGCCCTGCGCTCCTTCGGGCCCGTGGCAGAGGCTCTCCTCCTCCCTTCTCTTCCATCCTGTCTCCCCGTCGCGCCTCCTCCCCTTCGCTTCTCTGCCTGCGCACTTTCTTTCGCCCCCTTGCCTTTGGCCTGGGGGTGGCAAGCGCGGGGCGCGAGCCCAGGGGGAACGCGGCGGAGAGGAGGGGGGAAGGGGCGGAGGAGAGGGCGAGCGCGGATACGTGCGAACCCCCCCGCCGCCCCCGCCGCCGCCCGCCCGCCGCCCGCCCACGTGCTCCTGAAGTGCGACGCGGCGCCCCCCCATCCCCCCCCCCATCTGAGAAAGTTGAGAAAGTCGTCGTATATCCCCCCCCCTGCTTGGAGGGGGCCCCCCTCGCCCCAAAAGACGGCCACGGGCGCCTCCACCCCACGCGCTGGTTTTTGTTAAGCAGGGCCCCAAGAGAGCCTCTAGCACCCCCCCCACGCCCCCCCCCCTCCCGTCCGCGGCCTACAGTGGGGGCCCATGCCAAGAAACACCCAGCTTGCTCCAGGGTGCCCAGGGTTTCTTGGGTTTCGACGATTTTGCGATGGAAGGCGCGACGTTCCCACACCAAACATCGATGGACGTCCTGGGGTCTCAGGGTTGGGTTTCTTGTGTGTGGACTGGCCTCAACTGTATTTCATGATGGGCCACGCGGGGGGCGTTCGAGGCAGGCCTCTGCGAGGGGATGGCCCGCGCCCATATGTTGTCGCAAAGGCATCTGGAAAGCCACGGCCTCCTGCAGGGGTTGCCTTTCGGACTCGTCTCCAATGCGCCCTGCCGCCGCCTCGTTGCCGCCGCTGCCGCAGGTGCTGCACTCGCCGCTGCCGCTGCGCCACACCTGCCGCCGGCGCTGCCCCGCTGCACGTCGCCGCTGTCGATCTGCGGCCGCTGCCGCGGGCGCTGCCGCGGGCGCTGCCGCGCTGCACTCGCCGCGGCCTCGCTGCCACGGGCGCTGCCGCGGACGCTGCGCTCGCTGTTGCCGCTCGGTGGCCGCTGCCGCGGGCGCTGCCGTGCCGCACCCGCCGCTGCCGTCGCGGCGGCACGCCGGGAGGTGGCGCGCGGCTGCTCCGCGCGCTCCTGGAGCTGTCGCGGCGCCCCCCCCCGTCTGCGGTGTGGTTTCGCTTGCCTCTCTGCGCGCTCGTGATCTTGTGCCGAGCCGCAGTAAGGAGGGGCAGGAGGAGAAGGAAGAGGAGAAAGGGCACTAGGACGAGGACGAGAACTAGGAGGAGGAGGAGGCACCGACGGAAACTTGTTTCCAAGGACTGATCCAATGGGGGCGGTTCCTGCCAGCGGAAGAAAGGGAAGCTCTCCGGTAGCAGGACCACGTGGAGGCCGTCGCCTTCAGCGCCATTGGGTTTCGCCCCACATCCACCCAGACCCCCCCGCTTGAAGTCTACGGCCCTGCTTTGCCCCCGCCACCACCAAGCCACTTGTGGGCCCCCACGCGCATCCCAGCCCCAACAGTGGCCCACACAGAGCGCCTTCCCTTCCACCCGCCACGCTCCGACATCCCGAGTGCGTCGCATGGTTTTCTACGTGTTTCACCTGTTTTGCGGCCCGCGCCGCCCGGGAGATGTCCAAGGCGATTTTGAGGGTTTCGTTTCGGCCGCCGGCGCCCCTATGGTCATGCTTAGCCTGCCAGTGGCCAGTGATGAGATCCAAGAGAGCATGTCCAACTCACGTTCCATATCTTTGTTCTGAGACCTCATCAAGGATGGGCACGCGATTGGTGCGTTCGCGGGCCCGCCACGCGCGACGTGGCTGGCAGCTCGGCCCTGTTTTCCAAGAAGGCAGAGCGGGCCCCGCCCTGTTAGATCCATCAGTAATGTCTGGGGGGGGGCCACGGGCTCCGCGGCTGAGTGAAAACAACTCGACCTGGTCAACGCGCTGTACAGGTCGACTCTGACTTTCATGTATGCCTGCTGCATCTTTGGAGCGGCCGGCACTTTTGCACACCCCGCGCCTCCTTCGGACCCCCTGGCCCCCTCCAGCTGGTTTCTGCCGGAGACAGTTCATCTGCGTGCCCTGGGCAGGCAAGACCCCAGCGGTAACTTGGATTTTGTTTGGGTCGATCAGTGCGAGTTCGCGGCGACCGCGGTCGAACCCACCCAGTTCTTACTGGTCGGCCAGCCCTCGTTTCGCCAGGCTCTGTCCGGCCTCCCGCGCGGGGGGCGCTATTCCCACAGGGACAGCTCAAGCAGCAGCCCGCGCGGAGCTGCCAGCGACGGCTTGGTCGAGGACCTCCGAGCAGCGCAAGCCGAGCAGTACAGCTCGGAGTTGTGCGTTTTTATAGCGGCGCAGCTGTTCCAAGCAGCCTGATCTCGGCTGCCCGAGGCGGCCGGGGTGCCTTCTTCAGGCGACGGCGCTGCTACTAGGGAGGATCTCGCACCCTTCGACTTCCCTCTGAACTCTTAGCTGCAGTTCTCCCTCCCCTCCCCCCCCTTATTGGCTGGGCGCGCGTTCGCTGGAGTCGTCGCGCCCTGTCTGTGGTGACCTGGAGGGGGGCGGAGTTAGCAGAGCAACGGGGTATGGTGCACATGCTAGGGCAAGAAATTACCCCTGGCCAGTGTTTCGACTGCCGCGGCCGCGCTGGTATCCATTGCGGCGCCAGCTCATGTTTCACGCGTATCCTTGTTAGTTGTTCTTGGTGAGGAAAGCGGCGCGGTGTCGCAGCACAGAATCAACCCTTGCAGTACCATGAAGGCGGGTGATAAGGGACAGTCTGGTGAAAGGGGCAGGAAAAGTGGAAGGCGGTACTTGTCACCCGGTGTGCGCGGCACCTAATAATTTCTCGCAGCAATGGGAAGGGCGCCCGGTGTGCGCGGCACCAACCCAACCCTCGCAGTATCCATTTGTCCCTTTCCCTCCTCATCCTCCTCCTTTTAATTCAGTGCGTCGATGCGGCTTTCGTGCTGCGGTGCCGTCGGGAAGAAGGAGGAGGATGAGGAGGAGGAGGAGGAGGAAGAAGAAGAGGAGGAGCGGGAGGGGGAGGAGGAAGAGGAGAAACAACATGCCACATAGGAGGAAGAACGACTGGGGGGTGAGGAGGAGCTCGAGGGGGGGGAGAGTTGGAGGTGCGGGAGAGGCGAGAGGCGAAGATGAGAACGACTACCATGAGCAGGATCAGGGTCAGGCGTTCGGAAGGCCAGGGGGGGCGGATCCCCATGGCCTCGCCGCAGGAGGTGGCAGCACTGGAATGGTGGGAGCCCGACCCTATCGGTTCTGCAGCCGCGATGGACCCCAAGCGCGGCATCGGTGCCCCCGCTCTCTGGCCCTCGCCGGGCCATCTGCTGAAAGGGGGCTCTCCTCCCCCCCGGGGCCACGAAGGCGGCGACGCGATGGCGGGAACGCCTGCGCAGAAGGCGCAGGGACGCAGGAGGCACACGCCGCACCGGGCCTGGGCGAGAGCCGTGCGGTCACGACGTGGCCGCGTACACTTTTCAGCGCCCAGCACCTGCTTCGGCAGGCCGGCTGGCTCTCGGTCCCGTGCGCGGCCTCGGCATGCGAATCTGGCCGTGCGTGGTCAGAGCGCCCTCTGGCAGCCTCCTGCTATCGGAGGCCCCAGCGCAGCTGGCTTCGGTCGCTGGTCCGCCAGCTCTGCTGCAGTTCCGTGGGGTGCTCCTCGGCGGCACCTGATCCCTGGGTTGCGCCCGCCATGCATCCCTGCCCTCGCCTTGACGCCCGTCTGGCCCGCCAGTTATACCCGTGGCTCCAGCTCAGCTGCTTCCCCAGTCACGGGCCCATCGGTTCGACTCGCTGTCGCCCTGGTCAGTTGGTATGTTGGTTTCCGGTGACCGGTGCCTGAGGCCACCTGCGCGAGCCCATTCTTCGTTGATTTTTAACGTCCGGGTCCGTCCCCTCCCTCCGTTTCCGCGCCGCCCTCTGTTTTCCCACTTGCCCCAGTGCGCCCCGTGCCCGGTGCGATCCGCCAGCTGTGCTCAGACGCGCCTGCGATCGCCGGCGTTGCCAACTAAAGAAGGATTCAGAGCGCACTCGCCCAGTTCGCACGACTCCGACCCGGAGTCCGAGGCCGACAGCTTCCGATGTCCTGCGCGACCCGAGTGCGCCGCCCAATCGTTCTCCTTCTTCTCCGCGGCCGCCTTTTTCTGCCTGCCGCGCGCTTGTGCACAGTTCGCCTTGTAGCGTCCTCTCGTGGCCCCCGACCGTTGCGACCAAAAAGTCTCTGGGTCACCCGCCGAGGGCGCGAAGGTGACCTCGATTCGCGTTGCGCGGTCTGGGGCCGGAGCCTCGCTCATCTCCAGGCGGAGCGGCGCAGAGCGCTAACGCCCAGATGACCTGGGTGATTCTTGTGATCGCTGTCCTCCGATTCGAATGGAGGCGAAAACAAATTTCAAGGCGATCAATACAATCGGCTGCGCGTAAGAGTTCATTCGCGGGGGAAAATGCGTTCCTTTCATGGCCACGGTTGACTGCATGAGTTTGCCTATTGCAGGTCGGCTCCTGTGGAGTTCCCACTTTGCCTGGCGACCTTTAGATTCGCATTGCGTG
>CAUYUJ010007513.1:252500-270386 GCA_963575745.1 Prorocentrum cordatum | reverse complement strand
GCCCGGCCGTGGGCGCCCGAGGTGCCGCGGCTCTGCGGCGCTGCCGCCGGCGCCGCCCGCCGGCGGCGCCGCCGCGGGCGCGCCGGGGGCGGTGCTTCTCGGCGCGGGGGGCGGCCTGGGCTCCTCTCAGGAGGGAAAAAAACAGACAGACACAGTGAATCGTCGAGTCCCAGGGAATATGGGAAAATAAGTGAATTGTGCAGGGGGGGACAAAAACCCGGGAAATATGGGAAAGTATGGGGGATCATTTTATTTGTGTGTACTTATTTGTGTGTCCCAGGGCCCCTTCATCCTCGGGGGGTCCGCCGGCGCGGGCGGAGCCGGGCATGCCCTGCTACTGGCAAGTCGGGCCTGCCCTGCCACAGGAGGAAGATCCAAAACATAGGCGAAACAAATGGTCTGGGGACCATTTGTGGAGCATTTTTCGGCCACTTGTGGGCACGTTCTGAATATGTATCATTTTTTGCTCAAAATCCGCCTGTAGGGGGACATGCCCGACCTATCGTCGTCGTCGTCGGCCTCTCGTTGTCTCGCCGGTCGACTCAGGATCTGAGGCTGCCCAGCGGCGCAGAGGCCAGGCCAATAGGCAGAGGGCGCGCTCGCGGGAGGCTGATCGCGGCTTCGCCCGTGCGCCTCGCGGTCTGGTCCAGGGGGCCCCTCTCCCTCTCTGGGGGGGGGGTCGGCGCGGGCAGCGCGGGAGGTGGGCCGGCTGCACGTAAGAGTGACCCTTGGCCGGAGTGATCTTCGGTGCGGGCCCCCAGGGGCCCCCGGATGGCCGAGCGCGGTGCGACCGTTGCGTCTCGCGCGGCTGTGTTTGGTCCCCCCGCGGCCCCGAAAGAGCCGCGCACCGAGCGTCACTCTTGCCCAGGCTCGCTCCTGCGTGCAGCCGGGCCCAGACCCCCGACGTCATGATTTCTCATGACGTCGACCCCCAGAGGATTCGACCTGTGCCCCGGGACTGGCTGTTCAGTTCTGAGTCGTTTTCTGCCGGCCCCGAGGCCCCGTGAAGGGCCCCCAGGGGCCGCAAATCGTGAGAAACCTCCCGTCGTGGTTGTTCCCTTCCTCGAGGGGGTCTGGGCATGGGCCGCGCCCCTCGCAGCGCGGGGCGCGGAGGCGTGCGGTGGCCATCATTCCCGAGGCCCTGGCGGCTCTCCTCCTCTCCGGTCGGCCCGTGGGGGCCCGGCCGGGCAGGCCGAGGTGTATACAGTCGCGCAGATCGGTGCAGGTCAAGGCGCGTGTCTCGGCGGAGCTCAGAGGAGGAACGCGCTTGTGAAACGCGCATGCGAAACGCGCATGTGAAACACGCATGTTCAATACGCACGTGTAACACAAACGAAACAAAACGAAACATGAGCGAACCACAAGTGAAACACAAGTGAAGAACACATGAAAAACCAATGACAAGTCAATGAACAACCAATGAAAAACCAGGAAGAGGTATACCCGTGCCTCCACCCTGCCCTCGTGTTTTCCCCTTTCGGCGCCTCCTGCGAGGCCCTGCGTCGCCACCGCTGGGTTCGCTTCGAGATCCTGGTCCGAGCGCACCCCGGGGCGAGGTCCGGGGAGCAGCGGTATCGGTACCTGTGGGTGTCCCCAGAGGCCGAGGGCGTACAGGCGAGCCTGGGGTCAAGCGCGCGCGCGCGGGCAGCAGGAGGTTCGTCAGGCCCGGCACGAGCCCAGGGCCTGCTCGCGGCGCGCGCGCGCCCGAGCCCGCCCAGGCTCCAAGCTGCAGCTGGCGATGGCGGCGGCGAGGGCGGCGGGGCTGCGGCCGGCAGCGGCCGCCGGGCGTGCTGCCACTGCCTTCCCGCTCCTGCGCCGGTCCTGGCCAGGCCCATCCGAGGCACGGGATCAGTCGGTGTGCACGCCCTCGAGGGCGTGTACACCGCCCTGGCCCAGGGGGGGGGCCCTCCAGCTAAGTTGCCATTCCTGGCATTGGCGCTCATATTTCGTTGGCCGAAAGAGGCGGCCTGTTCTGGTCAGCCTGGTCCCGCTCAGCGTGACCGATCCCATTTCGTTTGGCTTCATCCTTCGGCCCCGCTCAGCGGCGAAGTCCTGGACCCGACCCTCGCGGATCCACGGTTCGGGCAGCAGCTCGATGGGCCGCGGGGGTAGGGCTCGGAGTTCGGCGACCACGTGCCGAAAGCCGAACCCTGCCCCCGCCTCCCATCGACCCGGGAGGCTCGATGGCTTTGACGGGATTCGGGCTCGGTCGTCGCCACCCACCAGTCTGGCCACGTCCGGCGCCGAGTCGCTCCCACCCATTCGACTCAGGAGATCCGACGGTTTGTGGCGGCCAGGGTTCGGATGTCGCCACCTACGAAGAATCTGGCCAAGTCCGGCGCCGACGCGGTCCCACGGAGACCACCTCCCAGGGGCCGCCTCCCAAGCTTTTGGCACTCCCCTCGCTCACGGAGCGCGCTCCAGCGGCATGTCCCCCTCGGGAGGGGGCTGCCCGCGCAGTGCCGAGGCCCGTGGGGCGCAGGGAGAGGGCTGATGCAGGGAGCGTGGCGGAAGGCAGGGACTAGCGCGCTGGGTGAGGCGCTCCTCCACGGGCTTCTTGCTCGTTCGGCCGTCGAGGGGGGAGGGATGAGGAGGACGAGGAGGGGTGGGTCGATGATGCCAGCCTGTCGGGACGGAGACTCCAGTCAGAGAATAAAAAGGTACCTATACCTCCACCCTTCCCTCGTTTTCCCCTTTTCGGGCCTCCTGGGAGGTCCTCGTCGCCACCGCTGGATTCGCCTCGACATCCCGGTCAGAACGCACGCACCCCAGGAGAGGTACGGGGAGTAGCGGTATTGGTACCTCTTGGTTTCCCCATCCAGGGACGTCAGAAGAGTTTGATGGCCTCTACGTGTCGCATTGGGCGAGGGCGCGTATAGAGGGCTGGGCTCGAGGATTGTGCCATCGGGATGCGCCAGGGCAGATGCAGACACACAGAAATGGAGGCTTTGAGAACTCACAGGCCTTGTGCGAAGGCGTGGATATGCGAGCCCGCCAGGGAAGAGGATGGGCCGACCAGCCATTTCAAATGTTGCTAGATGACAGAATGAGTTCTCGTAGCGTGTGCTTTTACTTGGGCTTTGGGCTTCACTTGTATCTAGTACGCATGTGTATATTAATGAGGCGTTCCAGAAAGCTCACGGCCTTCGAGGATCGAAGGGGTTGGCATCCATGCGGCCCCAAGGCGGCCTTGGAGGGCGCCGCAGGAGGCTTCAAGAGGGCCCGACGAGCGCCCCAAGCCGGCCAAGATGGGCCCAAGATTACCCAGGATGGGCCCAAGATGGCCACTCGACGGCCCAACGGGCTCCCCCGATGGCCCAGGGAGACCCGAAGACGACTTCCGAGATGTCTTCGGAAGGCAACCAGCATATATATCTATATATATATATATATATATATATATATATATATATGTTTTTGCAGTTTCGGGGTGCCAGTTTCGCATACTCGGCTTCTCGGTCTCCAGAGCGCTCGAGGCGGCCGAAGAGGCCTCCGAGATCGCTCCAAGATGCTCCAATAGGCGCCCAAGAGCGTCCCAAGATGAGCTGATGACGGCACAAGAGGGGCCCAGGACGGCCCCAAGACGACCCAAGACAGCCCAACATGGCTCCCAGACCGCCCCAGAAGAGGCCCAAGAGGCCCCGAAGAGTTCCCAGATGGACCAAGACGTCCCCCGAGGGCTTTTAGACGGCCCAGGAGGTCCCCACGACGGCATGAAAACGGCCTCAGAAGACCCCGAAGCGGTCCCACTCAGGATCCTACGGCGACGGTCAGAGTATGAATATGTACATCATATGACGATAGATATATACAGAGAGAGAGAGAGAGTGACACGTAAAGGCTCCGCCCCCTGCCGCCGGCCCCTTCTCTATCATAATGGGATATACCAGAATCGCGTCGGTGCGTCTCGGCGCTGCTTTGGCGCATCTGGGAACAGCATGCGGGGGCGGATAGGAATCATCAGCGCATATTGAAACGTTGACGTTATCGAAGATGCCTACGGCGAATCACCGCCGCCCCCTGCCTTTTGGGAAGCGCCTGCATGGCCGAAAGTTGGGTTTGAGCTTGGCCAAGCTATCGGGCCACGCGTTCCCCGAGTGGGTTTCGAAAGATTTCGGGGAACACGGAGTCGGGCGAGCTATCGGACCAGGTGGTTTCTGAGCTTTCGGGTTTCCTGGAGTACGTCTTGGAGGGGTCTTGGGCCGTCTTGGAGGCCTCTTGCGGGCCTTTTGGGCAGTCTAAGGCCATCTTCAGGCCATCTGGGGCCGTCTTGGGTGCATCTTGGGGCCAGCTTCGCCGTCTTGGAGGCCTTCTTGGCCGTCTTGGAGGGAGGCGTCTTCGGGGCATCTTGGCCGTCTGGAGGCCATCTTCGGCGTCTTCGGAGCCATCTTGGGCCGTCTTGGGCTCTTCTTGGGGCCCTCTTGGGGGCCTCTTGGGCTGTCATGGCGCCATCTTGGAGGCCTCTTGGGCGCTCTTGCGGCGATGTTGGGGGTCTCTTGGGCCGTCTTGGGCCGTCGGAGAGCTGATAAGAAGAAAATGCCCAAATCCTTCAACAACCTAAGGAAAATCAATCATTTTAGCCTCGTCGCGCTTTCCTGGAGGACGTATTGGAGGCCTCTTGGACTCTCTCGGGCCATCTTGGAAGCAATCTTGGACCATCTTCTGCGACGTGGACGCCATCTTGGAGACCATCTCGGGCAAACGTGACCATCTTAAAGATCATCTTGAGCCGTCTTGGGGAATTGTTTGCGGTCGTTGAGGTGGTTGCGGGGCCTTTCCGGGAGCCCGGCGGGATCGGCCGAAGCCCCAGGAGGAGGTCTTTTGGAAACGAACCAAAACCCAAATTGAAAGAATTTATAACTCGCCGGGCACCCTTGTGGCAAGACAACAGGCGGCGGCGGATCGAAATCGCCTACGGCGAGTCACCGCCGCCCCCTGCCTTTTTGGAAGCGCCTGCGTGGCCGAAAGTTGGGTTTGAGCTTGGCCACGCTATCGGGCCACGCGTTCCCCGAGTGGGTTTCGAAAGCTTTCGGGGAACACGGAGTCAGGCGAGCTATCGGACCAGGTGGTTTCCGAGCTTTCGGGCCTCCTGGAGGACGTCTTGGAGGGGTCTTGGGCAGTCTTGGAGGCCTCTTGCGAGCCTTGTTGGCAGTCTAAGGCCATCTTCAGGCCATCCGTGGCCGTCTTGGGTGCATCTTGGGGCCATCTTCGTTGTCTTGGAGGTCGTCTTGGAGGCATCTTGGAGGGCATCTTGGCCGTCTTGGAGGCCATCTTCGGCGTCTTCGGGGCCTCTTGGGCCGTCTTGGGCTCTTCTTGGGGCTCTCTTGGGGGCCTCTTGGGCTGTCATGGCGCCATCTTGGAGGCCTCTTGGGCGCTCTTGCGGCGATGTTGGGGGTCTCTTGGGCCGTCTTGGGCCATCGGGGAGCTGATAAGAAGAAAATGCCCAAATCCTTCAACAACCTAAGGAAAATCAATCATTTTAGCCTCGTCGCGCCTTCCTGGAGGACGTCTTGGAGGCCTCTTGGACTCTCTCGGGCCATCTTGGAAGCAATCTTGGACCATCTTTTGCGATGTGGACGCCATCTTGGAGACCATCTCGGGCAAACGTGACCATCTTAAAGGTCATCTTGAGCCGTCATGGAGAATTGTTTGCGGTCGTTGAGGTGGTTGCGGGGCCTTTCCGGGACCCCGGCGGGATCGGCCGAAGCCCCAGGGGGAGGTCTTTTGGAAACGAACCAAAACCCAAATTGAAAGAATTTATAACTCGCCGGGCACCCTTGTGGCAAGCCAATAGGCGGCGGCGGATCGAAAACGCCTACGGCGAGTCACCGCCGCCCCCTGCCTTTTTGGAAGCGCCTGCGTGGCCGAAAGTTGGGTTTGAGCTTGGCCACGCTATCGGGCCACGCGTTCCCCGAGTGGGTTTCGAAAGCTTTCGGGGAACACGGAGTCAGGCGAGCTATCGGACCAGGTGGTTTCCGAGCTTTCGGGCCTCCTGGAGGACGTCTTGGAGGGGTCTTGGGCAGTCTCGGAGGCCTCTTGCTTTTTGGCAGTCTAAGGCCATCTTCAGGCCATCCGTGGCCGTCTTGGGTGCATCTTGGGGCCATCTTCGCTGTCTTGGAGGCATCTTGGAGGCCATCTTGGCCGTCTTGGAGGCCATCTTCGGCGTCTTCGGGGCCTCTTGGGCCGTCCTGGGCTCTTCTTGGGGCCCTCGTGGGGGCCTCTTGGGCTGTCATGGCGCCATCTTGGAGGCCTCTTGGGCGCTCTTGCGGCGATGTTGGGGGTCTCTTGGGCCGTCTTGGGCCATCCGAGAGCTGATAAGAAGGAAATGACCAAATCCTTCAACAACCGAAAGAACATCAATGATTTTGGCCTCTTCGGGCCTTCCTGGAGGACGTCTTGGAGGCCTCTTGGGGGCCTCTTGGTCAGTCTTAAGCCATCTTGGAGCCATCTTGGGCCGTCTTGGAGGCTTCTTGGTCGAACTTGAAGGTATCTCGGACTCTCTTGGGCCGTCTTGGGGACATCTTGGACCATCTTGGGCGACTTGGAGGCCATCTTGGGCCATCTTGGAGGCCATCTTGGGCCAACGTGACCGTCTGAGAGGCCATCTTGAGCCGTCTTGGAGAATGCTTTGCGGTCATTGAGGTGGTTGCGGGGCCTTTCCAGGACCCTGGCGGGATCGGCCGAAGCCACTTCTTTTTGGAAAATAACCATAACCAAAATCGAAAGGATCTAGCACGCCAGGCACCCCTGTCGCAAGCCAACAGGGGAGGAGGATGAGGAGGAGGAGGAGGAGCAGGAGGAGGATGAGGAGGAGGAGGAAGAGGAGGAGGAGGAGGAGCAGAAGGACGATCAGGAGGAGGAAGAGGAGGAGGAGGAGGAGGAGCAGGAGGAGGAGGAGGACGAGGAGGAGGGGGAGGGATTCAGTGGCGGGGCAGGCGGGGGAGGAGGAGGACCTCTCTGTGCGTCCTGTCCATCCGTCCTCTGGCTTCCTCCGTCGCCCCCCATCCCCCCTCTCCGCGGCAGCGAGCCAGGGGGAAGTCTGCGCGGGGCGGGCGCTCCGCTTCGAGGGGCACCTGGGCAGGCGCCCCCTGGAGCCTGCGGGCGCGGCGAGGTTGAGGAGGAGGAGGACCAGTAAGTCGGGCGTGTCCCTCCACAGGAGGAAAATTCAAAAATAGTACAACATAATCTGGGGACAATTTTCCGCTTGGTTGTAACTACGTAGGGTTTCTTTGCAATAGTTCCTTACCTAGGCTCTGCCTAGAAGGGTTCTTACTCTGTGGGTTTCTGTGGGTTTAAAGAGGCCGGGCAGTGTAAAGCGCCCCGGGCGGTTCCCCCAGGATCCGCCCCTCGGTTCCCCCAGTTGTGTCCCCTTAGCTTAGCGTTGCTTATCTCATCTTAGCTTAGCCTACTTTAACTTAGCTTAGCTTAGCTTAGCTTAGCCTAGCCTAGCCTAGCTAGGCTTAGCTTAGCTTAGCCTGGCCTAGCTTAGCTTAGCTGAGCTTAGCTTACCTCAACTTAACGGAGCGCAGCGCAGCATTATCATAGCATCGCATATCATAGCATAGCATAGCATAGCATAGCATAGCGCAGCATAGCATAGCGCAACATATCCTATCATAGCATAGCGTATCATATCATAACATAGCGCAGCCTAGCATAGCATAGCATATCATAGCTTAGCTTAGCATATCACAGCGCAGCATATTATAGCATAGCATAGCATAGCTGGGTATAGCATAGCATAGCGCAGCATAGCATAGCATAGCATCGCATAGCACAGCATCGCATATCATAGTATATCTTAACATAGCGCAGCATATCATAGCACAGCCTAGCATATCATAGCGAAGCATAGCATCTCACAACATAGCCTAACATAGCATGGCATAGCGCATCATAGCATAGCATAGCATAGCATAGTGCAGCATATCATTGAATAGCATAGTATAGCGCAGCATAGCATAGCATAGCATAGCCTAGCATACCATAACGCAGCCTAGCAGACCCTAGCATAGCATGGCATAGCATAGCGCAGCATAGCGCAGCATAGCGCAGCATAGCATAGCATTGCATAGCATTGCATAGCGCAGCATAACATAGCATAGCATATCATAGCATCGAAGCAAAGGCAAAGCAACATCATGCTATGCTGTTGCTTTGCCGCTGCGTAGATGTAGATGTGAGTGTAGTTGTAGAAGTAGATGTAGATGGATATGCATGTGTACATGTAGATGTAGCTGTAGGTGTAGATGTGGATGTAGGTCTAGATGTAGATGTATGGATTAAGCTGTACTATTTCTTCTACTACTACTACTACTACTATTACTACTACTACTACTACTACTACTACTACTACTACTACTACTACTACTACTACTACTACTACTACTACTACTACTACTACTACTACTACTACTACTACTACTACTACTACTACTACTACTACTACTACTACTACTACGACTACTACTACTACTACTACTACTACTACTACTACTACTACTACTACTACTACTACTACTACTACTACTACTACTACTACTACTACTACTACTACTACTACTACTACTACTACTACTACTACTACTACTACTACTACTACTACTACTACTACTACTACTACTACTACTACTACTATCACTACTACTACTACTACTACCGCTACTGTTACAACTGCGACGATGAGGAGAAGGAGGAGGACGGCGGTCACCGTTACTACTAAGATTGCTCTTCTCGGGGCTCCAACTCCTAGGTAGGGTCGCTCTGGGACAACTTAACGTTTCTTCCAAAGCCCGCCTGTAGGAGGACATGCCCGACCTAAGAGAAGACCCAAGATGCATCAGCGAGGATGCATCACACCCTCCCGTCCCCAAGGGCCCTCTTCAGAAGTCTTACAAGCCACCAGACGCGCGCCTTGGAAAGACCGGCACCATACTAGCGAGGTGCATCAGCAGCAGGGCCAGGAGGAGGAGGAGGAGGAGGAGGAGGAGGAGGACCAGTGCCAACCCAAGACTCATCAACGATTTTGGCATAAACCATCCCCACTTCATGGGCCCCTACAGCGGTTCATATCCACTGATGAGGGTGCCCCGCTGACAGATAATTGTTTGAAGATCCTGAAGCGTCCCAGAACACTGTTCCGTGCAATTCAACGCCACGAATCAACCTGACTGGTGCGTCTTAACGATCTGGAATCGCAGCAGAACGCTATTACTGGGACTGTAGCACCGCGAATTTTGGTGCGTTAACCATGGGATCCCGTAGAACTCTTGTACATGTGTATAAACGAATGCGCGCGGTGCTAAGGCGAGAGCCAAATTTGGAAAATAATCTGCCCTCAACCACAAAACTCATTTAAATGTTTGTAAGACGAATATGCGCGCGGCGCTACGGCGAAAACCACATTTTGAAAACCACCCACCCTCGTCGGTGAAGCTCTTGCAGTTGGTTAAGACGAGTGTGCGCGGCGCTAGAGCGACCCCCCCCGCCCTCAACCCGTGAAACGCCTACCATTTTACAACGAATGTGTTTGGCGCGGAGGCGAGAGCCACATTTTGGAAGCGACCCGCCCTCCATTTGTGAAGCTGTCTGCCAACTTCTGAGATTGAGGATCACAGGTAGCAAGGAAGTCTGAGGCGAAACGCCCGGCCTGCCCTTCCGTCTGGCCTCGGGGTGCGACAGGGAGGAGTTATTCATAAGGTGAAGGAATGGAGAAGGACGAGGAGGAGGAGGAGGAGGAGGAGGAGGAGCAGCAGCAGCGACGGTCCCGTGCATCGGAATTCATAGGCCCTGGCGGGCGCACCCCCTCGGCTCCAGGACCAGTCACCGCTGAGCGGTGCGCTGGCTCCGGGGTTGGGGGTTGCGCCCGCTCCACTCTCCGTGCCCACTTCGGGCGTCCCAAGCGGAGGTGTGAGGGGAGGCCGGTTGGGGAGGGGGTCCTGCCGAGACCGCCGCCTCCTCGGCCGCGCCGTCCAGTGTCGGCAAAACAGGGCTAGGATCGGGATAATTCGCTCCAGAGCGTTCCAGAGCGCTCTCAGAGCGTTCCGGAACGCTCTGGAGCGGCCGCCGCGCCCAATACATCCTCCAAACCCGCCGATTCTCAGAGAATTCGAGTTATCCCGATCCGATTTTGTCTCGATCTTCGCGTCGTTTTAGTCGGTCCGTTGGGGGCCCCGGGCGGGCCCCCAGCGGCTGCGGGTCGGGCAGGCGCGCGGTGCGCTGCGGGCTGCAGCCTCCTCTCCTCTTCATCTTCCTCCTCCTCCTAATCCTCCTCCTCCTCCTCCTCCTCCTCCTCCTCCTCCTGCTCCTCCTCCTCATCATCATCCTCCTTCCCCTGCTCATCGTGCTTCTTCTCCTCCTCCTCCTCCTCCTTCTCCTCCTCCTCCTCTGCTGCCCCGATGCCCGGGCGTACGGTCGGGAACTTTAAGCTTCGCGCCTCGCGCCGTCGGTTCTCGGGGGCGGAAACGAGGGGGGTGATGACCAGGGGGGGGTGGATATCATGGCGGGGGCCATGATATCTCCGCAGATTTCATGGCGCCCCTTCTTGCTTCAGTACGTCCCTGGCCCCCCCGCCGGGCCGCGCACATGCCGCCGGTCATGATCTGCACCCCCCGCTCTTGGACACCCCCCCTCTTGGCCGCTCCCGATTTAAGATTCGCGCCTCGCGCCGTTGGTTCTGGCGCACCGGGCTGCGGTGCAGCACGCTGTCCACGTCCAGGTCCCGCCCACATGGCATACACGTCGGTCGATGAAAGTACGAATCTCAGGGTTCCCAGATTCCAGTCTACTTCAGTGCCTTCCTTTTTTCAGAAATCGATATGTTTTTGCTGTGTTTTGTTTTTTTTATATGTGCCTTCCTGCCTCATGTTTTGATCTACTTCTTCTGACCGACGTGGATCGTGTCGCTGTGCCCGCAGCCACGAGAGGCTATGCACGGGGCGTTTCGCTCGGTTTCGGGCCGAGGGCCCTTACGATCCGGCTCGAAGAGTGGCACAGGGAGAGTGGGCCTATACATCGGCGTGACGAAGGTTCCTTTGAAAATTCGGCGGGCCGCTGACGTTTCAAAGTGGCATCAGCCCCCCCATTCCCCACTTTAGAATCCGAAAAAGAAGAACGTAGTCGGTCTTCCCCCAGCGGTGGGATAATCAGGCCCGTGGGGTCCTGGTGCTTGAGACTAAAAATTTGTTCCCCGATGGAAGCTATCCCATGTATGTTCCCCTTAGGAATATGCCAGCTTGTCCCAGATTCCGGCCCAATGGTCCCAGTGGGCTTCCACGTGCAAAACAGCTATCCCAGGTTCATCCCGACTTTTCACCCTTCAGTGTTTTCGGGCCTTTGCATTTCACAGACCTTTCAACACGGCGAAGTGGGGCTCCAGTCGCCATTTTTCACGATGCTGCACTTCTTTCGCGACGTCGGTTTCTCGGGGTGCGAGCAGGCCCTCGGCGTCTGAGGACTCGCGCGGTTCGCGGTCTTCCCTCGGCGGCGACGGCCAGGGGTGGAAGTATGCGATGCCGCTCACGGTTGCCCTGCCACGGCGGCGTCCTTGGCCATTCGTTGTAGCGAGCGCTGAATGTCTGCCCCATAGGTTTGGCATGCACCATGCGCCACCACGTCAGGGAAAGTGTGCCTTTCCTGGGCACCTCGATTTGCCAGTTGGCCCGTGCATCGATTGGATATTCCTTGGCAGCTCTAGGCACGCCAGGCCTGGGCACTCTGATTGGCCAGTGCACTTCGGCAGCTCATCCTTGGAGTGGCAGCTGCCTGTGTCGCCCCTTGCGGCGACGAGTAAAAGTGGGCACGCAGCACCACGCCATGCCAACGATGGAGCAATCGGCGGCTTTGCTCACGAGTAGGTGCCTTCCGCGTGCAGCAGCCCTTAGGCTTGGCGCCGCACGCCCAGCGCTCGCGACGCCTCGGGTGTGAACCTGTGTGTCGGTGCAGGCCGACGCGCGGTGCAGGGCCAAGTCGCCGACGGCGCGCCTCCGCGCGGGGGTGACTCTCGAGCGGCGCCGGGCACGCGGAAGCGATAGGGTTGGAGGAGAGGCCGGGGCCGGCTGCACGCAAGAGTGGCCCTCTGCTGGAGCGGCCTTTTTTGGGTGCGCGGCCTTCGTGGGGCGCGGTGGGGCTGAGCCCCCTGGCACGCATGCCGCCAGCGTGGCGCCTTGGGGCGAGAGGCCGGCCCGCCCCTGGAGAGGGGTGTCGCCAGCGTCGCGCCTCAAGCACGTCGAAGCGCCAGGTGTCTGGGATGGTGCCGACGTCGTCGCCGCCGCCGCCGCAGCCGCTGCCGCCGCCGCCGCAGCCGCTGCGCCGCCGCCGCCGCCGCCGCCGCCGCCGCCGCCGCCGCCGCCGCCGCCGCCGCCGCCGCCGCCGTCGTCGTCGTCGTCGTCGTCGTCGTCGTCGTCGTCGTCGTCGTCGTCGTCGTCGTCGTCGTCGTCGGTGCTCGTCCGCTTCGTGCGGGGAGGTACACCAACAACACGGGCTGTCTGCGCTCCCTGGGGCCCGACCGCTTCCTGCGCTCGGGCTGGCGCTGCCTCTTCGCGCCCGAGCCGGCCGCGCGCGGGGCGGCGGCGGCAGCGGCGCGGAGAGTCGTCAGGGGCCACCAGGCCCAGGGCCCCCCCCCCATCGCCAGGCTCCCTCGAGCCGTGAAAACATCACGTCGTAGGGTTTTGTGTTATGTCGAGCCCCTGTTGGGGGCCCTTACCGGGCCGGGGCCGTCAAATGTTAGCCAGAGTGAACCCCAGACAGTGGTTCCTAGCATACTAACTAGGTTATGCAACCCACGCAGTGCAAGCTATGAGGTGCAGTCTATGTGTTGCAAACTGTGTTGCGTTAGCTATGTCGTGCAAGCTATGTGGCGCAACCGTCGTGGTGCAATCTATGTGGTGCGAGCTATGGGGTGCGAGCTACGTAGTGTCATATACATATATATGTGGTCAACGCATGTGCTGCGATCTATGGGGTGTCAGCTACGTAGTGCAATCCAAGTGGTGCAGCCTCTGCAGTGGATGATATGTGGCGTGAGCAATTTGGTGCGAGCTATGTGAAGCCACCGTACTCATCTAGGTGGCTGGAGCAATGAGTTGCAAGCTACGTGGTGGTGTGAGCGATGTAGTGCAATATGTGTGGCGCGACCTATGCGGTGTAAGCTATGTAATGTCATTTAGGCGGTGCAAGCCACGGAGTGGAAGCTGTAGAGGAAGCTATGTGGGGCAACCTACGTGGTGTGGACTATGGTATGGGAGCTACGCCATGTAAGCTATGGGATGCAACCGATGCTTTGCAATCTGTGCTGTGCAAACTACGTGGTGCAATCTGTGTGGTACAATCTATGCTGTTCGGAGACCGCACTGGCGAACATGCTTTTTCTTTGGCGCGGCGACGGGGTGGCGACGAGCGGCGACGAGGCGGCGACGGGCGGCGACGAGCGGAGACGGGGCGGTGACGGGCTGACCACAAGCCAGCTGGGGCGGCACACGAGCCCGCGACGAGGCGACGACGGGCGGCGACCAGCGGCGATGGGGCGGCGACGGGGCGGCGACAAGTCGGCGGGGACGGCACACAAGCCTAACGTTCCTTATGAGACACAAAAAGAGAATTTGCGAGTGTCAGGATGCACTGTTTGGGGAAATACGACTCAGATTGAAAAGCCGGTCCCGAGGAATGGGTCGAGTCTTCCAGTGGTAGGCGTTATATTGAAAACTCATGATGTCGGGGGTCTGGGCCGCCAGGCCTACGGACGGTGTGATCCTGTCTCAGTCCCGGCGGCCTCTCTCGCCGAGCTGGGCTTCCAGCAGGCCCGCTTCTGCGGGCCCCGCAGGGGGGCATCAAGAGTGGGGACGGGACGCCGAAACTGCCTCGGGGGAGGGGCTTGTCGGACGGGGCTCAGAGCGCTCCGGAACGCACTCCGAGCGCTGCGAAACGCTCCGAGATGGCCGCGGCGCCCGAGGCATGCGCCAAAGCCACCGGATCTCGGAGATTCTCGATGTGTCCTCACCCGATCTCATCCTCGTCCTGGCCTCGTCTGAGGTTGGGATGCCCGGGGCTCTCGCGGGCCCGAGGGAAGCCGCACATCGTGGGATGTCTGGGTCCCCGAAGCCCCTCCGGTGGGCCTCGGCCCCGCCCGGCGGGGTCCTCAGGGGAACGGCTTCTGGAGTCACGAAGCGTAATACAACCCCTAATCTCAGGCAGTCAATGCGACCCCCCCCCCCAGGGTGGGGGGGGATTTTAGCCGAGCGGTACCTCCTGTAGCACCGCGCCAAACAGCAGAACAAAACATAGCGCAATCCCCCCCGCAACCGACATCTATACTAAGAACTGGCGGCGGGTGCCGGGATAACGCTTCCCGGTGCGGAAAGTCGAATGGCTTGAACGAAAGGAGGGTGGGAGTCTTAGTTACTACCTGAAGTTAACCCTAAGAACACAATGAAGTCCTAGCTTAGGTCCTCTCCCAACAGATTTGGGGTACTCTCATTGCTTATCATGGAGAGCTCTTTCTCTTCGCGTTCTCGGGCCTCCACGGGCCTCCAGTGTCGGCGCGGCATGGCCGCGCACCGAGGACGGGCGAAACGGCCGGCATCGGCCGTCCCGTGCAGTGCATGCGCTGCCTCATCAAGGCTGCACGTGCTTCCCTGCTCCTTCGGCCCGCCCTGAGCCAATGTTGACTTCAAGGAGCTCTGACGAACTGGTGTCCCAAACGTCCCAAAAACGCATGCCCGCTTCGATGTGATTTACATCGTAGAATTCCCCGCGGCGAGTCCTGGCCATCTGCGAGTAGCTGCTTTGCGAGTGGTGGAACGTGCTCGTCCAGGCAAGGCCCGGACCCAGGCGCCCACGTGCCAAGGTCTTCCGGGGGCCTCCGAGGGCCGGGTCCAGCGCTCCGTCCACCGCGAGGGCCTAGGCCGCGCTCCGAGCCCAGAGCCCCGACGTCGTGATGTCTGTCGCAGCGTCGACCCCCCGAGGTCTGCACCCCTTCCCCGGGGCCGATTTTCATCCCGAGCTGTTTGGAGCCGGTTTTTCTTTGGATTCCGGCATGTTTGCTTGCATGGCGTTCGCCCCACGCCCCCACCCCCCTCGCCCCTCGCCCCTCGCCCCTCTTCAGTCGACCACGAGCGTGCAGGTGCCTTCCGACTTGGAAGTGATTTCCGCACGTCAAGTCGTTTGCGGCCTGCTTCAGGTTCAGCCCCCCCCCCGTCCATGCAAGTAAACTTGCAATAGTCTTAAAAAAAGAGAACAGGCTCTTACGTCGCCCCCCTTCTCCTCCTCCTCCTCCTCCTCCTCCTCCTCCTCCTCCTCCTCCTCCTCCTCCGCCTCCTCCGCCTCCTCCTCCGCCTCCTCGTCCTCCAGTCGTGATTTTATCGTCGCTCGAGGGAGTTCGTCGTGGGGGGGGGGGCCCGGGACGGCCGGGCGCTGGGCGCTGCCGCCTGGCGCGCGCAGCCGCGTGCGCCGCCGCCGGGCCCGGGGGGCGCGGGCTGCTGGCGTCGCTGTGGCGGCCGAGCGCCGCGGCCTCGCGGAGGCTGGCGCTGCTGGCGCAGAGAGCGGGCGCGCGTCGGGGGGGGGAGGAGGAGGAGGAGGAGGAGGAGGAGGAGGAGGAGGAGGAGGAGGAGGAGGAGGAGGGGAGGAGGAGCAGGAGCAGGAGCAGGGCAGGAGTAGGAGGAGGAGGAGGAGGGGAGGAGGAGGAGGAGGAGGAGGAGGGGGGGCCGAGGCCCTCGATCCCAGACCCCCTCGAGTAATGAACAAATCACCACGGGAGGTCTTTCGCCTTTTTCGGTCTCTGGGGGTCCTTGCCGGGCCTCCGGGAGGTCAAAAACGGCTCGGGAGGTCCCTGGGAAGGGGTCCAGACCTCGGGGGTCGACGCCATGAAGAAATCATAACGTCGGGGGGTCTGGGAAGCTCCCGCTGGGGGCTCCCGAGGGTCCCGGGGGCCACCTCGGGGTATATGTTGGACATGCGCGTCTCGGGCCACACTCTCACGGGGCCTCGTGGAAGAAATTGGGCCCCCGTGGAGGCACGGACTGGGTATTTCAGCCATCCTGGTTTGAAGGAGCTTGTCGAAAGGCTCCCCCTCCTCCTCCTCCTCCTCCTCCTCCTCCTCCTCCTCCTCCTCCTCCTCCTCTCATTTGCCTTTCCCTTCTCCTCTCCTTCCCCTGCTCGTTTTTCTCCTCCTTCTGTTCCCATCCCCATCCCTGCCCCTCTCTTGTCATTTGCCCCGCTTGCCAGGCTCGTGCCTGTGAGGCTCTCTTCTGTCACGCCCGCATGCGCCAGTCAGGCATTCAACTGCGTCGGCAAGTGCATCCCCTCTGCTCTATCTCTCTTTTTTTTCTCTCTCGCTCTCTCTTTCGCCTCGCATGTTCCTGCTCGCTCCTTCGTCTGCGATCCCTGACTCATCCAGCCGATGGCTGCCGCCCACCGCCGCTGTGGGGAGGCTACGACGCCGACGGCGGCGAGCTGGTGGCGGTCCACATCCGCAGGGGCGACAAGGCCCCCTCCCCGCCTCTGTGTCGAAGCGACCCCAGAAGAGAGAGCCGCGGCGCGAGGCGCGCGGCGGCGCGTGGCGAGGCGGGCGGGGTCCCAGGAGGAACGGGTCCTCCGGCTCCCACGGCCGGGCTTCCGCCGAGGCCGCTCGGAGCGCGCCCTGGGAGGGGTCCCTCTCGCGAGGCCCCGCCGCCGCCCCAGGCCCCCTTTGAGCAGTGACAGAACTCACGGCGGGAGGGCTTTCACAGTCTTCGGCCTCTGGCGGCCCTCCTACCGGGTCTCGGGACCGTCAAACAGAGGAGAAACCAGTCCTGGGGAAGAGGTCGAGACTGAGGGGCAACGTAACGGGTACCCACTATCGGGTACGTTGGACAGTTGCCGAAAGTTGCCCTTTTAGGGCCTCTTTCTGGCATTGCAGCGTTGCCCACATCGGGAATGGTTGGGTTTGCCGGGCCGCTGGCCAAAGTACCCGTCAGTGGAGTCCCCGTGAAATAGGCGCTTAGAGACCTGTGGGGGTCGACGTCGAAAAAAAAACACGACGTCGGGGGTCTGGGGCTGCCGCGCTCCTGCGGCACGGCGAGCGGAGCAGAAGCCGCCTGCGCCAGAAGGCCCCCCCGCGGCCCCGCGAGCGCGCCTCGGTGCGCGGGGCTCGCGGGGGGCGCGTGCCGGCTGCTCTGCCTGTCCCGGGCGGGGGCCCGGGAGGGACGGCTCTCCGCAGGGAGCCGGTTTTTCTTCAGACTCGGGCAGGTCTAGCAAGTAGTGGCGAGGCGTCCTGGCTCGCCTCCAGCCCTGCCAAGCAATGTTCTGGGAGCCTTTTGTGGTTCCCACGAGATGTTCTCAGAACATTTCTGGCGGAGTCTGTCTTGCTTAATCACGTCGGGCTTATGTTCTAAGGACATTATTGTTGTTGTTTTTAGAACGTTGCTGGGTTCTAATAACACGTCGTGGTAGTACTATAGTAACTCCGGGACGGTCGGTCCCTGCTCAAGTGGACTTGTATGGCGTTGCCCCCCCCCCCCCCCCACACCACCCTTCCCCCCTCGTCCCTCTTCAGTCGAATACGAGCGTGCAAGTGCCTGTCCAGGATCTAGACGTGTTCCACAGAGCTCCTCGAGGAATGCCATAGTCACGGAGTCACGACGGGAGGTTTTCCATGATTTTCGGCCCCTGGGGGCCCTGACCAGGCCTCAGGACCGTCAAAAAACGACTCGGGACGAAAAACGGGTCCTCGGGGAGGGGTCCATACCTCCCTGGGGGTCGACGCCATGAAAAAATAATGACGTCGGGGGTCTGGGTTACTCGCATGGCGTTCCCCCCCCCCCCCCGCTGCCCTCTTCAATCGAATACGAGCGTGCATGTGCCCCTTTCGACTTGCGTGAGTTCCGCACGCCAAGTTTGCGCTTGCGGCCTGCT
>CAUYUJ010007513.1:215000-247500 GCA_963575745.1 Prorocentrum cordatum | reverse complement strand
CGCACGATTTTGAAATCCTTCTGAAACCGATGGTTTTGGGGGGGATTTCGGCATACGCCCGCGACGACGCGCGCGTCTGCACTTCGTCCCATTTTTTGCAGAGGATTCTCGCGACGGCACACGCGCAAGGGCGTTCGACAGATTTCGACATGCGCGCGCGCGAAGCCCGTTTGGTAGCATGTTGTGAAAATATTGGAAAACCTATGGTTTTCTTAAGATTTCGCAAGACCTCACGCGGAATTTGTTTTAGCAACTCAGTGTTGCAAAACCATGTGTTTTTGTATGTTTTTCGGAAACTCGATTGCGAAATCCTTGCGGCACCGAAGGTTTTTGAAGGATTTCGGCATGCGCGCGCGACGACGCGCGCGTGTGCACTTCGTCCCGTTTTTTGCAAGGGATTCGTGAAAAAGTGCTATGTTAGAACAAAAAATGTCACTGCATAGTGTTTTTTACAAGGGACCCGCAGGGGGGGGGGAACCCGGCTTGGCTGGGATAGTATGAATTCATATTTAGGATGGACATGTGGTCAGAATCATATGTAATTTACAACACGCGCGGGGTAACCGATAAGTCCGGGGGGGGGGTAGAATCTATTAGTCTTTCAGAACGGAGAATCTATGTCGTGAACATTTATGTTGTGTTATCCACGCTGTGATGTATGCTGTGCAATCAACGTGGTGCGGTCAACGTAATGCAGTAGATGTGGAACAATCTAGGTGGTGCAACCTCGGCGGTGCAATCTCCGTGCTGCCATACATATTTGCGATGCGTGTACTGCAGTCTACGATGTGCAGCCTGTGATGTGCAATGTATGTCGTGCAATATAGGTGTTGCAACCTATGTGGTGCAATGTATGTTGCGCAACCTACGTTGGCCAATCCACGTGGTACAATTTGTCTTGTGCAGCATATTTGGAGCAATGCACGGAGCCGCCAGACCGACAGACAGGTCCAGAGAACGGGCGGCGATGAGGCGGCGGCGACGGGGCGGCGGCGGCAACGTAGCCGCCAGACCGGCACGCAGGCCTAGACGATTGGAGGCGACGAGGCGGCGACGGGGCGGCGACGGCGACGACGTAGCCCCGCCAGCCCGGCACGCAGGCCAGGTTCCGTAGACAATGACGAAGAGTCCTTAAGGGCAAGAACTTTTTTGGGGGGAACTAGGTGGGAATACCATATCTTCATGACGCTCCACGGACGTCCCCAGTGGTCGACCTTCAGGCCCCTGGAGGCTTTCTGCAAACACCCAACACATTGCCAGGCGTGTCGAATTCCCTTCGCCGCAGTCGAGATTCATATCCATGTCCACGGCCTTGCGGTTTTTGACTCCTCAGCCCAGGGCCCATGGAAGCAGAGCGGCTTTGCGCGGATGCTGCGCGCGGAACGTACCTGTGGGAGCGCGCATGGGATCGGGCCTCGGTGTCCAGACCGCGAGGGCATCAATATGGATATTTTCGGAGCTCTTGACCTCGATGCCCCCCGCCCTCCCGCAGACCACGAACCCCTACAACCGCTACCACGCGGCGTCGGAGTGCCCCCGGCCGCCCCAGCGGGGGCGGGGAGACGCGAAGAGGACGGCGGGCTGGTGGGGGCCGCCGCATGGGGATGGAACGCCAGGGGGCGGAGGATGAAGAGGAGGAACAAGAAGAGGTGGAACATGAGGAGGAGGAGGAGGACGACGAGGAGGAGGAGAAGGAGGAGGATCCAGACGAGCAGAAAGAGGAGGAGGAAGCGGAGTCTCCGTCGCTTGCCCCTCGCGGTTGCCGCCATCTCGTGGAAGACCTTGCACGCGATCGTGTCCGTCGAATGGCCGAGCCAGTTCGAGGCGACGGCCGTTATCCAGCAAGCCCGCGCCGCCGCGCACCGTGTCGAGGAGGCTTGGCCCCATTGTCTGCTCCATGGGTGCATGACAGGAGCAGGAGGAGGAGGAGGAGGTGGAGGAGGAGGAGGGTCCGAGTTGGGACTTGGACATATTCACCGTCTGGCAAACTGGTCTTCCTGGACTTCGGGGGACGGTGGATATGGACATGTTCGAGCCCCCGCGGAGGGGGGGTCCAAGCATACGTATCCAGATCCATTTCACGGCGCACCCTGGGTTCTTGGCGCATGCGTTCCCCAGGCGATGGATGTGTATATGGGGTCCAAAACCCGGGTAGCAGGGCGCCGAAGGGGCGTGGAAAGGCCTTTCAAATAATTCTGGAAGGACCTTGAGAGAGTTTCCGAAGAACCTCCTGGAGAGCTCCCGAAGAACCTTCTGGAAATGCTCAGAAATGTTCTCTCGGGACACGTTTCCAGCTCGAGCAACTCGCAGCGGCGCTCGAAAACGGCAGCCGGAACGATCTCCGGGGCTATCCTGCGGCTCCGGCTTCTTAATATGAAGCCCTCTTAGCTCTCAGGGATCGGCTATACGCAAGAGTGACCCTAGTAGGTAAGGGTGACCTTTGGTGCGCGGCTTTTTGGGGGCCGCGGGGGGACCAAATCTGGGCGCGCAACCAGCTGCTACTGCTTCGTTTTGAGCCATCTGGGGACCCATCTGTGCCCGCACCAAAGGTCACTCCTGCGAAAGGTCACTCTTACGTCTAGTCGAAGAGAGCCATCCGGGAAAACTCCTGCCTGTGGAAGAAATTGGGGGGGAAGGTTTAGACATGGAGGAGGCAGAAAGCAGAGGAAAGGACCTGGACTTGGATTTGACTCGCAGGAGGCATGTGTCGTTAGGCCACTCCGAGGTCGTGGCAGAACGATCTCGGAGCGCCCTGGCTCGCCCAGGAGCGGCCGCCGCGCCCGAGGTATCCCCGAGGCCCACCAGCTGTGAGATGTTCCCTGGTTCGCCCCCGTCCAGACTTGTTTTCGTCTTGCCTCTGTCCTAGAGTGGCCTGCGGCGGTCTGCTCTGCAGGCGGTCTGCTCTCCGAGGTGTGCACTTGTCTGCCCCCCGGTCGCGCGGGCCTGCGCGGGTTCCCGAGGGCAGCGCGAGGGATGTGCCCCATACGCAGGAGGCAGGCAAACAGAGGTGAAAGGAGGAGGGGGGAGGGGAGGGTATGCCGTGCACGAGGGAATGGGAGGAGGAGGACGAGGAGGAGGAGGAGGAGGAGGAAGAGGATGATGAGGAGGAGGGGGAAAACGAGGAGCAGGAGCAGGAGGAGGAGGAGGAGTCGCTTCGAAACTTGCTCCCGCGGCTGGTCGAAGAGGAGGAAGAGGAGGAGGCGCGGGAGGAACAGGACGACGAGCTGGAGGAGGAGGAGGAGGAGGAGGAGGAGGAGGCGGCGGAGGAGCAGCGTTTAAGGTCGTTCGGGACAGGGGGCGTAGGATGGCGAATGAGGTGCAGAAGATTGTGTGAATCAGAGACCATAGTACGCGTCGACTGGGCTGGAACTCGCCGTGCTTTAGCGACGGCACGCTCATGGATGGTCTGGCTAGGCCAGCTTACAGCGTCCAGGTATGAGGTTACTGGTCGTTTGTCACAACGACATTGGTGTTGTGGTTTGCGCCGTGTTCTTTCCAGTGATGCAGCGCACCTTGTGCATTGTCAAACGGTTCTCGGCCCAGAACTTAGAGGAGGAACGTATACGGATGCCTCGTCGCCACTTTCGGGTCTGCGTCGAAATTATGGTCACAGCTCGCCACGGGAAAGGTCTGGTGAGTTGCGGCATCGGTGCATCATCGCTTACCAATATCAATTTCCCTGTCTTCCCCCCGTGCACTTAGTTCTGGATTCCCCTGGTCCCATTCCACATCGCGCGCTTCCCTGCTTCCTCCATATCAGGAGCCTCTGTTTGTTGCTTTTCTTCCTCACGGGCCGTTCGACACCGACTATGTTTGTGATTCGCCTTCCTGCTTCATGTTGCTGCTTGCTTCCTCCTGATACGCCTTGTATTCTTACAGTGGGAACCCATGCCAAGAAACACCTTGCTTGCCTCCGAGGTTCCCTGGGTTTTTGGGGTCTCGATGGTGTTGCCACGGAAAGCGTGACGTTCCCACACTACAAATCAGTGGACGTCCTGGGGTCTCAGGGTTGGGTTTCTTGTGGAAGGTTTCTTGTGGTCGAGCTCCTACTGCACTGTAGGCCATATTACCTCCTGCGCATACCGCTACCCTTGCCTCGTTTTCCCCTTGTCGGGCCTCCTTGGAGGCTCTCGTCGTCACGGCTGGATTCGCCTCGAAATCTCAGTCAGAACGCACCCCGGGGGGGTCCGGGGCGTTGTGGTATCGGTACGTTTGGGCTTCCCCAGCATGGAATTACGACGGGATGTGTTCTGCCATTTTCAGCCTCCGGGGGTCCTCCCCGGGCCTCGGGGCCGTCAACAAATACGACTCGGGATGAGAAACCGGTCCCCAGGAAGGGGTCCCGACCTCTGGGGGTCGACGTCATAAAAAAGGAAACATTAACAACAACAACAACAACAACAACAACAACAACAACAACAACAACAACAACAATCACTTTACCCGAACGCTCAGTGTTCTCACCAGTGCCAGGGTTTTCATGCGACGCCAGCCAATACCCCCACTTTGTGGGGGGGCAGTGCAAGCTCTACCAAATATCCACACGACTCTTCGCCACCACCCACACCCAGCTTCCCGCCCTATGACGTTCGGACACTTCACTTCGTGGCCTGCGGACGACCGTGGCTACTACACTGGCGTGGAGTACACACCCACAGAAGTTGTTAAGCCTACGTTCGTACACCCACAGAAGTTGTTAAGCCTTGTTAACCCACAGAAGTTGTTAAGCCTTCCACAGAACATCTGTTGCATATGATGCATATGGTACATGATACACATGATACACATGATACGTACTCACAAGATAGTTGATCACATCTCACGCTTCACATCAATGTGTCCCGCATGGTATTATTTGACAGGGATGATGGCCCTGGCAGGTGCGCAACCGTTGTCGCAGAAGTTCGAAAAAGTTGCTCGCAAAAGCCCGTTTGACAGAAATGTTTAAAAAGTGTTGGGTTTCCTACGAATCCGCAAGAGCGCGCGGGATGAGATTTTGACATTTTTTTGTTGAAAAACCATTGGTTTTTTGATGTTTTTATGTTAAAATCGCTCCGAACACTAAGCTTTTGGAAGGATTTCGTCTTGCGCGCGCGAATGTCCACTTTACCTTATTTTTTGCAAGGGATTCTTGAAATTTGATTATATTAGAACAAGAAATGTCATTTTATAGTGTTTTTTGCAAGGGAAAACGGATTACAACAAAACAACCGGATCTGGATCACATCGTTTTACCTGAGGCTTCCTCACGAAAATGATGAAAATGTAGCTGCGGCCTAGGCGGCGCAGGGGGGGCGTGCACCAGGGGGCCCAACAATAATTATTCTTTAGAATAAATAATGTTCAACAACAACAACAACAGCAGCAACATCAATAACAATAACAACAACAACAACAACAACAACAACAACAACAACAACAACAACAACAATAACAACACTAACAACAACAACAACAACAACAACAACACCAACAACAACAACAACAACAACAACAGCAACAACAACAACAGCAGCAGCAACAACAACAACAAAAACGACGTCGGGGGTCTGGGCCTCGTGCGCGAAGCTTGCCCGCAGGGTCAGAGGGGAGTTGAGATTTAAGTCGGGCCTGTCCCTCGACAGGGGGAAAGTTCAAAACTATTCAAAACATAGTACGGGGACTATTTTTTGAGTAGTTGTTTCGCCATTTTGGGGTACATTTTGATTTTTCAAAATGTTCGCCCAAAATCCCCTGGGAATTGTTTCGCCCACACCCCCCCTGTAGGGGGACACGCCCGACTTAGGAGTTTGTGGAAGTGCGTGGGCCACTGGCTCACCTCGGAGGCGCCCCTCCGTCGCTCGAACGCTGCCTGCGCCCGGCGGCCGCAGACGCCCCCCCCGAGAGAGAGGGAGAGAGAGAGGGAGAGGGAGGCAGGGTGAAGTCCGGTCTGTCCCGCATACAGGGGGAATATCCAAAAATAGTACAAAAATAGTCTGGGGGCTATTTTTTGAGTGTTTTTCGGGCCATTTTGGGGGTACTTGTTTCATCCTGTTTATTCAAATTTGTCGTCCAAAATCCCCCTTGTATGGGGACAGGCCCGACCGAAAGATAGAGAGAGGGGAACGGACCCGGGAGACGAGAGGGGGGAGGAGCTGGCGAGCTGCAGGAACACGGAGTGCGGGCCACTGGTGCTCTGTCGAGGGCCTCCTGCCGAGCCCCGGAGTGCCGTGCCCCGAGCTGCAGATCCCTGGCGTCGCAGTGGTTCTCAGGAATCGGGGCGTCCTCGCCTGGCTTCAGGCACTATAGGACCCTCACGAGACGATCCTTCCGTGTGCTGGCCGTGATTTCTCACGATGATGTGTTTGCTTTGCCGTCGGCTCTCAGGGTAGGGTTAGGATGTTCCAGCCTACTTTAGCCTCGACCACCAGAAAGAACTTCGAGCACCAACAGAGTAATTACCGAAACTCGAAGGCTTCCACGTGTCGGGTCCTGGGAGACACTCGTCCGACACTGTTTCGACACTCTTTCGACACTTTTCCGGGTTCTCGACATTATTTCTGGGACGTGGCCCTTAAGTACGACGGGAGCAGCACAAGGGTAGGGCGGAGGCCGGGCCCGGCCTTCTTGAGGCGTGCTCGGGAGCCTTGCCAGACAGCTCCATGCTGGCGATCGCGGGCTTCTAGTTTCGGTGGCACGCGCACCCGAAGGATTGAATCCCGCGGGCAATGCTGCGGATGCGAGTCTCGGCGACGTTGCGCAGTCTTCTTGCGCCCCCAGACAGGGCCAGTTTGCCAGGACTGTCTGCCAGCTTACTCGATGGTCTTCATCCTCCTCCTTTTCCCCTGACCTGATGCGCGTCTGGCCAGTGGATGAACAGCCGACGTACAAAGAGAGAAATGAAGGGTTCACAGACTGGGCCTAGCATGGGATGAGGGAGGGGGAAGGGCAGGAAACGGGGGAACTGGGAAAGAAGGAGGGGAGGCAAGGGGAACATCCTGGCCCAGCCTGGAACTCGTTCCAGGCAGCAGTCCCCCAGGGAGCCTCGTTCTCCTCGTTCTCCTCCCCTCCTCGTCTCCTCCCCTCTCCCCCTTCCCCCCTCGTCTTCCCCCCTTCTCGTGTTCTCTTCCCCTCCTCGATCTCTCCGAGCTCCTCCTCCTCGTTCTCCTCCCCTCTCCCCCTTCCCCCCTCGTCTTCCCCCCTTCTCGTGTTCTCTTCCCCTCCTCGATCTCTCCGAGCTCCTCCTCCTCGTTCTCCTCCCCCCTCCCCCTTCCCCCCCCCCTTTCCTCCGGGCCACTCCCCAGGGCGCAGAGAAAGGGCCGCCCCCCGCCGTGGCCCCTGGCCGGAGGACTGCCCTTCTCTCCAGGGCTGCCGCGCGGCAGAACCCGAGGGGGTAACGTTCGCTTTTTGCGGCGCTCGCGAAGCGGCGTGCGGCGCGCAGTCCGAGGACCGAGCCCTTCCCCCCCCCCCCCCCCCCCCCCCCACGTTGCCACAACGGCTTCTGAGCAAACACGCAAAAACAAGCAGGATGCTGCGAAATCAAATTGAATCCGACGTACTAGTTCGCACTACCACTGGCGCTGATGTCCACGATCGATTAGATCAGACCTCAGGGCTCCGATCATGTGGAGAATCCCACCAGCCCTTTGGGCGAAGGTGGTCTAGAGAGTTCTTCTTTCATGTTCCAAAGCCCCGATGTTTTGCGGCGCGCTCCACTTCGGCAGGGCCAGTTCTCGCCAGCAGCTGCAGGCTGCGCGCCCTGCTTGGTGCCCCGGCCCTGCACCGAGTGGAGACGCGCGGCATGCTGCTCACCGATGGCTCGCGTCCTCTCCCATCCTCCCCCCCCTATCTTTCCAAAAACAAGTAGAGTGGCACCGGAGAGCTGCCGCTCTCACGGCGGAAGCCCGTCGCCCGCCCGCCGCCAGGTACGTCGGCGAGATCGCCAGGGCGGCGTCTCAACTGCGGCTCTGCGGCGGCGGTCGCGGCGACCGCCGCTGCCAGCTATACGGCTGCCCTTCGGGCTGGGCGCCCATGGTAAGTTGAGGAGGAGGAGGAGGAGGAGGAGGAGGAGGAGGAGGAGGAGGAGGAGGTGGGCTAGATCATCTCTCGACTGCGTCGCCGCAGACCAGCGTCCACGGGGTGGTAATCCCTTGCTCTAATAGCTTGGCGAGGGATGACTCTGCAAACAGATGCGTAATTGTTTGTGCGTAGTGTTTGCCAGCGTGTGGAAGTGCAGCAGTGCGTTCGTGTTCATATTCATGCGCACGTTCATCATGTAGTGCGGTCTAGGTTCTGCGAATTATGCGGTGCTATCTATGTGGTGCAAGTCATCCTGCAGAACTTGAAATATGCATCCCCACTACTCGCGGAGTCATCCCACCCACCCGCAGCTTGATTTGCAAAACCCATGCGGCGGCGATTGAAATGATTGCTTGGCTCCGGCTGGCGCATCGCTGCGGCCGCGCTAGCACGCGCAGGCTCGCACGCAGGGTGGCCAACTAGGTTGGCGTACCGACGCGGCCGCGGTGGCGCTGACCGCTGGGGACTTCCCAGCGCGTTTCGCAGGCTTCGCTGACGCGCGGGCACTTCAGGGCGAGTCCGTGACTCGGGCGCGCGTGGTTTCACGGCGACGTCGACAACGACAGGCACGACGATGACGTAGCAGTGATGGTGATAGTAGCAGTGATGATGACAATGCCGATGGCAACGCCAATGACAGCCCTGATGCTGGTCGCGCCGGTGAAGATGATGGTGTCCACGTGTCGGTGATGAAGGTGTTGGAAGGGTTTTGACATGCGCCCGCGACGCGGGCGAGTGGCCCGCATGGTACTGTATGAAAAGAATCGTGCCCCCCCCCAGTTAGCGCGCAAAGGCGTTCGGGTGATTTCGACATGCGCGCGCGAGAGGCCCTCTTGGTCGTGTTTGGTGAACATATTAGGAACAAGGGGACGGTTGCTCAAAAATTCGCAAGGGCGCGTGCGCCAATTCTTTTTTGTAAGTATGTTGTCCATTCATTGTTGTAGGTTTCTGGGGAACACGATCTTGAAACCCTTGCGAAACCAACGCTTTTTTTGAAGAATTCTGGCATACGCGCGACGACGAGCGCGAGTCGATTGTGCCGCATGTTGTGCAAAGGGTTCTTGAACATGCAGGATTTTGGGTGAGCGAGTGTGCGTGCACAGATTTACTTGACAGGGATGGGAGGTCGGGGCGATAACAGCACTCCTTGGGATGGTATGGGATCATATCTAAAATCGACGAGGGGCCACAACGTACGTAAGTTGTAGCACCCCAGGGGGGCTCGATAATTCCGGAGAAGGGGAGCCAGTCTAATTTTTGAATCGGAAGAGAACCGATTTGTGGAACATGCAGCCGCGAGCTCCAAGGGTCAAGCAAATCTCCTGGATATTTGCTCGAGCCTTGGAGAGACCCGCGCACCCTAACCTGGCGCAGTGACGCGATGGCCCTTGTCGTGCAGATGGTGATGGTGGTGCTGATGAGGAGGACGACGGCAACAACGATGACGATGATCATGATGATGTTGGTAATGAAGGTGGGGGGCAATGACCCAACGTGATGAAATTCATCGTGATTAAATTCATCGTGATGATGATGATGACAGCGGCAACGATGACATTGGGGATAATGATGATGAGGATGAGGATGATGATGAGGATGGTTATGAGGATGGTGATGATGATGGTGGTGGTCATGATGATGTTGGTGGTGAAGAGGATGATGATGCAATTGATCATGCTGGTGATGATGATGGTAGTGACGATTGTGATGGTGATACTGATGATGATGATGATGATGATGATGATGATGTTGATGATGATGCTGATGATGATGATGATGATGCTGATGATGGGCACGATGGTGATGGAGATGGTAATGGTAAGGATGATGAGGAGGTTCGCGCTCGTAGAACCTTCCTGAGCTTCTTGCATACGTGTTGCATACGAGGGTATGATTCATAATTCCGCGTATGTCCCCCTCCGTGGGAAGAGGATTCGTCGCTTCTGATTGGGTGGGCGCGCTGAGCGAGACCACGGAGGCCTGCGACACCGCCGCTGCTCAAGCCAACAATACGGTTCAGACTTGGCGCACTGAGAATACTCATCCGGCAAAGCAGGCGTGCGCGATTCGAGTGGGCGTCGAAGCATGGCAGGAGCTCTTCCTTGGGGGCCAGCGATAAACCAGGCAACGCATGTTGATAATGGCGCATGCAAAGAACCCCTTATCAACCATTCAAGCGAGCGTCCCCTCAATCGTTTATCATGTTTGCAGCGATTCGTCTAGGGCAGGTAGACTTCCTACATGATCTTAGAACAAACCCTTGAGGCGTCTTCCCCCACACACTTTTGTATATTTGCATGCTTTGCAGGATTGGGCGCAGCTTCCTTCACTCTCCCAGGTCCAGGATAGGCACGTGCCCTTCTTTGCCCCGTTGTCAACGCGCCTGCTTGCCATCCTCTTTTTGGGTTGCCGTTTTCGAGCCGTTTTGGTCGAGTCAAGAACGAGAGCGAAGACGGGAACATTGCTTCCAGCGCGTGTAAGAATAACGAAGAGTAGATATTCGCAGGCTTGATTCTTGAACCGCAGTAGAGATGTAGAGCACAGAACGCAGGCCGTCTTGATCGAATGTCTTCCCGAAGCTTTCGAGCTCTCTCACAAGGCCCAGAGACCAGAGAGCTAGGTCGCCCTCCAGGGGCACAAGACAATCCGGCTTCGGGCATCGCGACCTGAGCGAGACACGAGAAACCACGGTTGGAACCCTTGGCCGTATTTTCAAAAACTTGTATTTTCGAGCCCGTGCATGATAGGCTCGAGGTTTGAAGCCACCAGTGGTTCGGAATCGGCCGACGTCGAACGACCTGCGCTATCGCAGCGCAGCGATCGCTCAACGTTGGACGACCCGCGCGGTGTCAGAAGCCATCGCCACCGTCGTCACGACTTTGTCCGTCGGCGGCGAGGCAGAGGCAGTCCGCTCCAGCGTGTGGCTACTTTTTCGATCGAGTATCCGGGGCAACCAAAAAACGAATCGTCCGGCGTGCCAGAGGGAGGAAACGAGACGAGGGCGGCCGCGCGGGGGGAGAAGGAGGAGGAGGCGCCCAGACGTGGAAGAGTTCCACATCTCCGCGACGAGGATTTATCCATAACCACCGCTTGGGGGTTCGATCTTCGCGGACCTCCACAGGCGGTGGATATGGATATATTCGGCCCCCCGGGGGCCAAACTATATCCATATGCACCGCCCGCTGGGGCACCAGGACGTCGGCTTCCAGGCGGTGGATATGGATAAGTCCCCACCTCGTCACATCCTCGTCACGACACGAGCCTGCCGCAGTCGAGGAAAAGACAGCGGCCGTCGGGGTCTGCTCCAGGGGCACCCCACTGGGTGCCAGGCAGGGCGGGGCACCCGCCTCTCCTTGTGCCGCTTCGTGGCCGAGGAGCGCCGTGGCCAGCGGCGCCCTCCTCAATTCCTTACTGGGGGCTCCCTCGCTGCACCCAGGGGCACAACTCGTTGGGGCTCCTCGCTTCGTTCCTCGCGGTGTTCCTCGCTGCGCTGCGTTCCCCGTGGCTCGGGGTTCCTCACTTGGGGGTGCCTCGTCGCATCCAGAGGTGCCTCGTTGCAGCTTCCCCCGCGGCTTTGGTCTGCTTGGGGCGTCTTCGCCTCTTTCCGCTTCCCGACGCTCTACGACGGCCCCAGGAGCCCCCAAGAGATCGCCCCGCGACGGCCCAGAGTTCTCCAAGAGCTTCCCCCAATGGCCCACGAGGGCCCCAAGACGTCCCGAGACGCCTCCAAGACAGGCCAAGAGGCACCCAAGCCGGCTCCCAGAGGGTGGCTCCACATGTAAGAGTGGCCCTTCTCCAGAGTGACCGCGGTTGTTGATTCGTTGAGGTCCCCCGATCGCCGTTCGGGGTGTGTGTGTGTGTGTGTGTGTGTGTGTGTGGTGCAGAAGCGGCCTGCGAGCTTGGGTTTGCCTTCCCCCCCCTGCGCCACCCCTGCAGCCGCGCCCCAACAGATAACACTCTTGCCGATCCCTTGCGTGTCGACGAGCTCTGCCCGAGGCGAGAGCCTGTTTTTCTTTAGTCTGAGGCAAGTTTACTTGCATGGCGTTCGCCCCCCCTCCTCCCCCTCCCCCTCGCCCTTCCTCCATCAAACACGAGCGCGCAAGTGCCTTTCGACTTGCGTGGCTTCCGCACGTCGGAGGTCGTTTGCGGCTTGCTTCAGGTTCAGCCCCCCCCCACGTCCATGCAAGTAAACCTGCCAGAGTCGGAGCAAAAACAGGCTCTTAGGGTCTTCAGCCGCAGAGGGTGCATTTTTTCACCTGGAGGCCGTCTCCCAGCTATGGGACCCTCCAAAAGCAGCGGCCCTGGGCGGAAAGCTCGACCCGGGGAAACAGGGTCGAGAGTCGAGGCAGAGGGAAAAAAGCGAAGATGCGAGGGGGGAGGAAAACGAGGAGGGAACATGAGGATTAGAAGGAAGAGGCGAGTGAGGATGCTGATAATGCTTCGGCGGAGGAGCGAGAGTTAGCAGTGGCCGGCGATGTGGAAAAAACGCATGTCGTCTTTTTCGTGGTCGTCGTGGTCGCCGTCGTTGTCGTCGTGGGCATCGTCGTCATCGTCGCCGTCGTCGTGGTCATCATCGTCGTCGTCGTCGTCGACGTCGCCGTGGTCGTCGTCGTCGTCGCCCGTCGTTCTGGCAATAAAAGCTGCGTTCTGGGCCTGGGGCCCAGGAGCCGCCCGTCGTTGTCGGACGCAACTCCCTATTGGGCGGGAGCGGGCTTATTGTGAAAATCCGCTCATGGCGGAAATGCGCGACGTCTGGCGAAACAACTTAGCGATTCGACGCGGACGGGCTCAGGTTCACTGCGTAAGTTCATACACAGGACGCACGTCCCGTTGCCCAGGGACCCCACCTAACGATTGGGCGGTGGCACGTATAGTGTTTCAAAGCACACACGGGATGCACTTCGCGCAAAGTGGCGCGCCCTGGCGCGCCCACTTACGATCTGTCGTTTCTTCGTTCCGTGCGTGAAAAATGGGGCGGGAAACATCGATCGCGAAGTGGAATTGCTTGAATGTAAAGCAAGATTTGTTTTATCAGATACTTGTCTCACTTAGCGATGGACGCTCCCCGCCCTATTCGTTCAGACGCCAAGCGCGGAAAACATCGTAGAGTGGGCTCGCCTGGGCGCGCCACTTTACGCGAGGTTCGTTCTGTGAATGAATTCACACACTGAGCCCGCGCCCGCCCGATCGTTAAGTGGCATCGCTGGGCAACTTAAACTGCGCCCCGTGTGGAATTTACATAATCGAACCCGCCCCCCGCCGGATCGTTAGCGCGGTCCGTTGGACAACGCCTCGCAGGTCCCACTGGTCTCGTCAGTCCCACGGGTCCCCCGGGCCTCGCAGGTCGCACAAGTTTCACGGGGTCCGCAGGTTTCGCTGGTCCCACAGGTCTCGCAGGTCCCACGGGTCCCACAGGTTTCACAGGTGCCACAGGTCGAACAGGCCCCGCGGGTCCCACAAACCCTACACGCCCCGCAAGGCCCGCAGGTCTCTTGCAGGTCCTAACAAGGCCGACGTTTTGCACAGGCCCCACATGTCTAACAGGCCCCACAGCTCCCACGAGTCTCGCAGGTCGGACAGGTCGGACAGGTCCCGCACAACCCGCCAATCCCGCAAGTCGCCCAAGTCCCGCATGTCTCGCAGGTCCCACAAGTCGCACAAGTCCCACAGGGGCACAAGTGTCACACGTCCCACAGGACCCACAAGGCGGCACGCTAAAAGACGAACGGTGATCGCGCGGAAACCCAATACTCCAGCAGAATTACCCATCCCCGTGAAAAAAGAATACGGCAAAAGTGGCACAGGGATGGAAGCCGAAAACATGTGGAATCAAGCCAGGCGGGGCCCGTCGCATCAAGTGACACCCGCCTGTCAATATGACGGAAAAGTGTATCGTCAGCATTGCGCGTTGCATGTTAGCCATCCGACTTGTGGGAACGAAACCGCAAGGCAGAACGTGGAGCCGCCCACGCCAGCAGCCGTGTGAAGGATTGACTCGGGAGAGCACCCGGGCATAAAGTGGCGTCCGCCTCCAAATGTTGCCACTGGGCGCGCAAGCCAAATCGTGGCATATCAATGACCTGGCCCATGGTGCACGCCTGCGCACGCTGCCAACATAGAAAGGCGAATATCATGTATCCTCTTTTGGCGTTGTCATTTGCAGATCATTCACGATGATCGTCTTGTTGATTTTGTTTTAACTGTTTTCCCGGTTGTGTATGTGCATAGAAAGACCAGCCGCCGCGACTTTCGTGCGACGCCCAAATGTGCGGGAGATAAAAGGCACACCGAGATCCGACGACGCGAAAACACACTGCAACATTTACAACCCGAATCACGGACCGCATCTTGTTGCTGCATTCTTCGAGCTGGATCCAACCCAGACCCCCTCGAGAAATGAAACAAATCACGACGGGAGATGTTTCGTAATTTTCGATTTCTCGGGGCACTTATTGGGCCTCGGGGCCGTCAAAAAACGACTCAGGATGACAAGCCGGTTCCTGGGAATCTGTTGGAGACCTTTGGGGGTCGTTGTTATGAAGAACTCATGACGTCGGGGGTCTGGGTTTGAAAATCGCAAGCGCCACGATGTTAAAGGTACCTCTGGTCCCAGAGCCCCGACGTCATGATTTGTTCATTCTGGCGACCCCCAGAGGTGCCCGGTAAAGGCCCCCAGAGGCCGAGAATGGCGAACAAATTCCTCTCGTGATTTTTTTATTGCTCGAGAGGGGTACCTCTGGTGGGCGCGCCCACGCCTGCAGCGGAGGCCCTCGAGCGCCTCGGCATGCACGGCCGGTTCCGGGCGTTCGGCCAGGCCCGGTCGGAGACGCAGCTGCGCAGCGCCACCGGCGTCGAGGCTCTCCGGCGTGCCCTGTGGCGGGTGGCCCCCACTGGGCAGGTGCAAGGGATACAGTGGAGACCCATGCCAAGAAACACCCTGCTTGCCTCCAGGGTGCCCGGGGTTTCTTGGGTTTCGATGGATTTGCGATGGAAAGCGTGACGTTCCCACACCAAAAGTCGATGGACGTCTTGGGGTCTCAGGGTTGGGTTTCTTGTGGGAGGTTTCTTGTGGACTGGGCTCCAGTGTAAGGAGGGGGGAGGCAACGCCGAGGTCCTGGCGCTGCAATCCTAGAAATGCTCGCGTCGTAGACAAATCAGGGCAGAAGGTTTCTGGCCATGTTCGGCCTCTGGGGGCCCTCGCCGAACCCCAGGACCGACGACAAGTCCGGAAGGAAGAATCCACCACGGGGAAGGGGGACTTCTGAGGATTGAACAAATCAGGACTTCGCATGTTGGGGAGGCAACACCAACCTTGAGATCCTGATGTTGTAGTTTCTGTCACGACGGGCGATTTTTGATTTGCTGCGGGCCCTGGGACCCTCACAGGTCGATCTGCCTTGAAACAGTTACAGGAATACGTGGTCCTGGACTCCTCGCCGTGGTTCATCACCATGTTGTATCTTTTCGCGTCGTCGGGTCTCATGGGAGGGTCGGTCTCGGGACCTCCCTGGGACCCAGCTGACGGATCGGTTGGACTCTGCCTGCCCTGTGCCGGGGTGCCTCTTGGAGAGGTGGGGATTTTCCTGGTGCCCAGCTGGCGGATCGGCGGTTCGGCTCTCGTCTGGCTCTGAGCAGTTCGACTCCAGCTCGGCTCCAGAGCGACCCCAGTCGACGGACGTGCGACGCAGCACCGACGCAGGAGTGGAGAGCGAGCTGCTCCAGGAGGGCCCCCGCTGTGGGCCTCGGACCCAAGGGGGTCATCACGACAGGGTTGTGGAAGTCGATTCATGATGAGGAAGCATGCTGCCAAATAATTTCCAGATGTTCAAAGCATGTTCCCAATATGTAAACCATGTTTGAAACATCTTTAGACATGTTTTACCCATTTGCAACACATGTTTAATTCAATGATAGGATTGTTCGAGTGCCCATTGTCATGGCACCCACAACCACAGGGTGGCCTTCCGCCTCCGAGGATCGACGCTCGAGGATCGAGTCGGGGCTTCTCTGGGGGCCTCCTCGGGGCGGGCGGTGGCCCCGGAGCGTCGGGCCGCGGACGGCGGACGGCGGACGCCTGCCTTGCCTCGCCTTCTGCGGCGGCGGCCGGGCGCCCGGCGCACGCACATCCAGCCGTGCCGGCGCCTCAGGGAGCCCGCAGGATTAGGTCGGGCATGCTTTCCTACAGGCGGATCTTGGGAGAAACGTACAGCAGAGCCAGGACATATCCTGACTGAAAGGTGGTCAACATGACAGAATCGTCAGACATAGGAAGATACATAAAGAATGTTCGGAACATCGTCCCCCGACTTTTTGTAGTATTTTTGGGCATCCGTCCTGTAGAGGGACATGCCCGACTTTAACCATAGGAGGAGCTCCCCCCCCGCGGCGCAGCCAGCGCTTACAGCTCCAAGGGCGGGCCGACGGCGGGCGCCCCGCCATGGGGTCGGGCGCGTCCGGCGCGGGCGGCAGCAAGTACCAGGCCCCGCCCGGCGACGCCGGGTCCCCGAGCGGCGAGCCCTGGGCCAGGACGGGGCCGTGCCCGTGTCGGCCACCGACATCGGGCGCCTCCAAAGCATGGAGGAGGAGGAAGAGGAGGAGGAGGAGGAGGAGGAGGAGGAGGAGGAGGAGGAGGAGGAAGGGAGGAGGAGAAGAAAGTGGAGGAGGAGGAGGAGGAGGAGGAGGAGGAGGAGGCGTAAGTTTTCCATGGTTTCTGGCCCCTCGGAGCTCCCGCCGTGCCACGGGGCCGTCCAGAGACTACTCGGCATGAGAGCTGGTCCGAGGGGCCCGTGTCTCGAGGAATATCGAGACGCTGGACGTCGGGGGACGTGCCAGGGTGGCGGGCCCGCAGGGGCTCCGCTCGGCGGTCGGCGCATGCGCGCCTGGGTTCGGCCTCCCCCGCGGCCCCCCCGAGGCCGCGGTCCGGAGGCCGCTCGTGCAGCTGGCTGGGATGGACTCGTCTGCGGGCGCCTGTCGGCAGAGCAGGCCCGTCACGCACTGCTCAACGCGGTGGGGGTCTGGGAACGTCCCAGACCACCCACCTCTGCATGCCTACAGACGCGCGCGCTGGCCGAGGTTTCGATCCGTCGAAGCACAGGGGAGCTGCTGCGGTCGGCGTGTCGGGGGCCCGCGCCGACTTCGGCAAGACCTGGTGCCCCAGAGGTCCCGTAGTCCGTAGTCCTGCCCCGCCCTCCGCCGCCGCGAACGGCGCCGACGTCGAAGAGGCAGGCCCGAGCTATACCTAGGTTTCGTCGGCGTCGCCGGCGGACGCGGGCGCGGGCCGCTGGCGGCAGGGCGTACTGCACGCGGGCGCTAGGGCGGGTGGGCAAGAAGAGGGCGGCCGCGGAGGAGGAGGAGGAGGAGGAGGAGGAGGCGGGAAGGACCCAACCCCCGATAGCCGGCGCATGGGCAACGCGGAGGCGGCCTCAGGCACCGAAGATAGTGCAGATCAAGAGGCAGAGCAGAGTGCCACCCTCGCTACACACACACGAGAAGGATGCCCGGCCCGGCCGGCGAGCCACCCAGGAGCCTTTTCCTGCGGAGCCGCTCCGTGGAGTCCCCCGCAGCCGAGGCGCCCGCGGCCGCGCGGCGATCCCGAAAGGCCCGCTCGTCGTCGTCGTCGTCGCCGCCGCCGCCGCCGCGCCTTCGTGCGTTGTCCGTCGGTCGGGCGGGCGGGCGGTCGATCGGTCGGTCGGTCGTCGTCGTCGTCGCCTTCGCCGTCGCCGTCGCCGTCGCCGCCGCCGCCGCCGTCATCGTTGTCGTCGTTGTCGTCGTCGTGGTTGAGCGGGTATGGGCGGGTCGTCATCTTCATCAGCAGGAGCCCTGACTTCGAGTTCAAGGCGGCCTGTATCGCACAGTGATTGTGTGGCGGCCTGCTCCCAAGCCAGCGGACTCACGGGCGGGTCGTGAGGGCGGGCCCTGTCGGGCGGGTCGGGCGGGCGGGATGTCGAAGCAGGCTGGCGGGTTTCCAGACAAGCGAGCGGGCGGACCTTGACGGGCGGGCGGGGCAGTGACGCTGGCGGGCGAGCCCTGACAGGCGGGTCGGGCGGGCGAACCGTACTGGGCTGGTCGGGCGGGCGGCATTATCATTTTCCGTAAGCGTTTTCTGTCTTCGCTATCCTCCCGTCTTTGATCTCCCTCCTTGGGGACACCCGCTTGACAGTTCCACCCGCTTACTTTGATAATCCAATTGGTAGTCCCTCCGCGTCTTCGCGCTAGTCCACCCTGTCATACATGTCCTTCTCCTCCTCCTACTCCTCCTCTTCCTGCTCCTCCTCCTCCTCCTCCTCCTCCTCCTCCTCCTCCCTGTCCCTCGTTCTCCACCTCCCTTTCATCCTCCGCATGCTCACCTTCTCATCCTAATGGTCATCATTTCCCCCTCCGCTTTCACCTCCACCCCCCTCTGCGCCCTTCTTTGGCCCAAGGCGGAGGACGTCGCCAGGGCGCAGAAGTGGTCCAGGGCGGAGGTGGAGGCGCTGTCGGTCCCGCAGCTGATCCAGTGGCTCGAGGCCCTCGGCACCGACCTGACCGCCGTGTGCGACAAGGACCGGGGCTCGATCTCTGGCGGCGCGCGCGAGATGGAGCCGCGAACGGGCGGCCGTCTAAGATGGCGGGTGGCTTCTTCGACTGCAGGGGCCGTCTTAGCAGCACCTTGGGGCCTCTGAGACGACCTCTAAGAAACCAGGACGGATGTTGCGGAGGTCCCCGCCTTCCTAGGAGACCCCCGCCCTAGGGAGGCCGTCCCGCCTCGCCACCCTTTTTGTGCACGCTGCCAAGATCTTCTACGACCAACGCAGCATGTAAGGGGCATTTGGCAGATGACCTTCTAGACTAAATATCGACCGAGTCGGCCCGCCGTCGCGCCCATCACAGTCGGCTGCGTTCGGTCGGTCGGGGTCGGTCGGTTGTTGTGCCGCTGCGCCCTTCTTTTGGTCCATCGGATTCGGTTGGTTTAGGTGTCTTTATCGTTTCTGCCGACCTTGGATGCTGGTGTCGCCGTGGACGTCCTGCGAGCGTCGGGCCACGAGAGGACCGCGTGCTCGCGAGGCTGTGGCAGGAGATACAGAGGCAGCGGCCGCCGGAGCTCGCCTCGTACGATCAGCCGGAGCACGTGCTGGACTGGCCGCTGGTGGAGGCACTCCGTTGGCTTGAGCACCTCGGAGGGCTCGACCCCACCGTGTGTGCGAAGGACCAGCTGGTCGCGGTGGTGCTGGAGCGCGGTGAGGAGTTGCCCCCCCCCGACGTCCTGCACGAGCGCGCCGAGGAAGCCTTCGTCACGCAGGTGACGCAGAAGGTGGCCACGGTGAGGCACGCGGCGGTCACGCTGCTGTCCCACCTGTCCGCGGAGATCCGGGGAAGACCAAACGGCACGAGCACAAGTGTTCGGAGGTCTGCGCAGATGTCTCGGGTCTGAGCCTCGGCGCTGGACCCCCCGACGGCGCCTGCAGCGCCGCCCCTGGCGCCCTCCCGTGCGCCAGGGCAGAGGGCCCAGGGCCGACGCAGGGAATCCGTCCGGACCTCAGAGGTTCGTATCCATGCCGTTGCGTGTTGCCCCAGGAGATGCAGGAGGAGGCCGCCCTGGAGCGGATGAAGCACCCGTGGTGCCCCAACGGCCGGGTCGCAGTGGCTTTCCAGAGCGCCGCCCACAACGTGGCGGCCGGGGCCGAGGGCTCGACGTTCGTCGACGTCGCGGTGGGCGACCACGTGGACGTGACGTTCCATGAGGCCAGCGGCTGGGCCTGGTGCATGCTGGACGGTGGTGCACGGCAGGGCTGGGTGCCGTGCAGCTGCGTCATGGAGATCGCCCGCGCCATTGAGGACCACGTGCCTCAAGGCGGCGAGGAGGACGGCTCGATGGCGCTGCAGAGCGGCCAGGAGCTCCAGGTGGTGCTCCGCCACTACAGCGGCTGGACCCTGGTCAAGACACGCGATGAGGCGACGGGCGAAGCTGGCGCCCAGGGCACTGATGTGGAGTTCAAGGGACACGAGGGCTGGGTGCCAGACTGCTTACTGACAGAACACCCCCGCAACGTGTCCAATAAACAGCAGCACCTCGTCCTCTCCGCGCTGATGCGGCTTGCCCAGGAGGCCGTCGGGATCGAGCGGTCTTTCCAACAGCTTGTGGCGGAGGCGTCTGGAGAGCCCCAGGACCGCGAGGTTCACGAGGCCAAGCTGAGCGACCTGTACCAGCAGGTGGAGGCGCTGCTGAAGGAGTACCGCGGCATCTATTCCTTGGCCACGGCCCAGGTGGAGAGCGCCGCGGTTGCAAAGGCGGAGCGAATGGAGAAGAAAGGCGGCGCCCTCGCTATCAAGGACCCGGAGGGCGCGACCCAATCTGGGGAGGGAAAAGGCGCAGCGTCAGTGTTGGCGAAGGCCAAGCCCCCGAGAGAGCTGCCAGGGTGGGTGTACCTGGACTCCCAGTGCGTGTGGAAGTCGAAGTCGCAGGGCAAGACCATGCCAGTGACCATCAAGAAGATCTGCGAGGAGCGGCGGCAGGTCATTGTAGTCTTCAATGCCGACGGCAAGTCCCGCAAGGTGGTGTCCTTCGACGACCTGAAGGACCCAGACGCCTGCCCCCTGCAGCCCGCGGAGCAGAGGACGCGCAGTGAGCAGAAGCGCCTCCGGCGCGCGGCGCGCGCCGAGCGCAGGGCCAGGAAGAAGCAGGCTGCTCTCGAGGCGGATGCGCGGAACGAGCACGAGCTCAAGAAGGGCCTGCGCGGCATGATCGCTGAGCTGGGAGCGGTGCCCGAGGTGGACGGCCTCTCCAGCGAGAGCTCTTCCAGCGCCCGGAGCTCCTCGAGCGCGTCGAGCGAGTCGGTGGAGGACATCACCGAGGTGTACGAGCAGAAGTCGATGCTGTCGCTAGTAGGCTCGCCAGCATCCAAGCAGGGTCCAGCGTCGCCAGCGCCGTCGTCGCCGGCGCCGGCGCCCAAAGAGGGCCCAGCCACGCCGCGGGGTTTCGGGAGCCCGTCGCCGCCAGAAGCGCAAATGGCGCCGCGCGGCCCCCCAAGGCCGCCAGCGGGGCCGGTGCAGCCGCAAGAGCAGCCGCCTCTGATGCCGAGCCCCTGCTTCGGCGACGGGCGAGGCGGCGAGCCCGCGTCTGCCAGGGGGTCTGCCAGGGGGGCCGGCGGGAAGTCGGCTGGAGATGCCACCGAGAGCTTGGCGTACAGCGACAGCGCACGGACAGGGCAGACCAGCCTGGCCGGGGCCGGCGAGGCCGCGATTGCGGTCGACGCCGCGGCCAGCGAGAGCGCCTCAGCCGACGTCGCGGCCGACAGCAGGGGCCCCGAGAGCGGGGATGTTGCCCAGCACCCAGGGCCCGCTGTGGGGGCCTTGGCGGAGCCAGAGCCGGGCGAGGCGGAGGCTGTGGCGGCGCGGGTGGAGGCCGCGGCGGCCTTGGCGGAGCCAGAGCCGGGCACCGAAGGCGATGTGGAGGCTGCGGCTGCGCCGGTGGAGGCCGCGGCGGCTTTGGCGGAGCCAGAGCCGGGCACCGAGGGCGATGTGGAGGCTGCGGCTGCGCCGGTGGAGGCCGCGGCGGCCTTGGCGGAGCCAGAGCCGGGCACCGAGGGCGAGGTGGAGGCTGTGGCCGCGCCGGTGGAGGCCGCGGCGGCCTTGGCGGAGCCAGAGCCGGGCACCGAGGGCGAGGTGGAGGCTGCGGCCGCGCCGGTGGAGGCCGCGCCGGCTTTGGCGGAGCCAGAGCCGGGCACCGAGGGCGAGGTGGAGGCTGTGGCGGCGCCGGTGGAGGCCGCGGCAGCTTTGGCGGAGCCAGAGCCGGGCACTGACACCGATGGCAAGGTGGAGGCGGTGGCGGCGCCAGTGGATGCCGCGGCGGCCTTGGCGGAGCCGGAACCGGGCACCGAGGGCGAGGGGGAGGCCGTGGCTGCGCCAGTGGAGGCGGGGCCGAGTTCGACCGCAACCGAGCTGGCAGCGGGGGCGGCCGCGCGGGCGGCGCCGGTCCTGGCAGAGCGGGAGCTGGCCACCGAAGGCGAGCCAGTAATACCGCCCTCACCCATGGCCGAGCTTGTGGCCATGGCGGATGAGGCCGCGCAGTCGGAGTCGATCTTGGCAGAGCGGGACCTGGCCACCGAGGGCGCAGCAGCGGACGTCGTGGAGCCCCCAGCACTTGTCGAGCTCGTTCCCTTGCCCGAGGCGGCCGTGGCGGAGCCGGCCTCAGAGGATGTCGATCGAGGGCAGCGAACTCACTCCTGTCCCCCCTCCCCGCCCTCGAGTACAGCAGACCTCCGACGCTGTTTTTTGTTATTATTGCTTTTGTTCCTAATTTAGGCGTCAGAGGTCTGGACCCATTCCCAGGGACAGGCTGTTCACCTCGAGTCGTTTTGTGATTGTCAAAACAGATCTGCGCCGATTACTGGTCGATATCAGAGTGATAGTGTTGAACAGTCTTACACCGTCCTTGGGTGCGTGGCCGAAGTGAGACTTCGCAGCGCGGATTCTGCTTGTCGTTGTTGCTTGATGTTGATGTTGTTGTTGATCGAGGAATGTTAATTAACCAGTCTGGACCCCAAACCGTGTATGTCTAGCAGTCTATGTTGTGCAATCTGGGTGGGGCAGTCACTGCTTTGCAATCTACTTGGGGCAATATATGTTGCGAAAGTGCCATGCAAGCTACGTAATGCAACTACGTGTTGTTCAACTTATGTTTGCAATTGATATGTGGTGCAATACGTGTGGCGCAACCTGTGCTCTGCAATCGACGTGGTTTCTACGTGGTAAAAATCATCCTGCCGAATTTGCAGTTGGCAATTCCACTGCTCGCGCCATCACCCCACCCACCCACCCGCAACTTGGTTTGCAAAACCCTTGCGGCGGCGATTGCGGATGACTGTTTGGCGCTGGCTGGCGCATCGTTGCGGCCGCGCTAGCGCGCGCAGGCTCGCGCGCAGAGCGGACAGCTAGTCCGGCCCGACCGACGCGACCGCAGTGGCGCTGACCGCTGGGGACTTCCCAGCACGTCCTGCAGGCCGCGCTGACGCGCGGGCACTTCAGTGCAAGTCGGTTCTCGGGCGGACGCGGCGTCATGGCGACGTCGGTTCCGGCTGACGCGGTGATGGTAGCGACGATGTTGGTGACGATGGTGATGACGATGACGACGGCAAGGCCAATGACGGCGCCGATGCTGATCACGCCGATGACGATGATGGTGTCCACGTGTCGGCGATGAAGGGTATAGGGGGAGTTTCCGCGCGCGCGCGGGCGACGCCCGCGAGCGGGCCCGCATGGTTTGATTTGACAGGGATCGTGCCCTCCCCTGCACGCGCACAAGGGCGTTCGAATGATTTCGACACGCGCGAGCAAGAGGCCCCTTTGGTCGAATTTGATGAACGTGTTGAATCACTTATGGCTTTATGAAGCATGTGTCACGAGCGCGCGGGTTCGGTTTAGACATACATGCTGCACATCCGTTGTGTTTTGTTGTTCGATGTGTTTCCAGGAGGTTTGACGTTGAAGCCCTTTTGGCAGCAACGGTAGTTGAAGGTGTCCGGCATGCGCACGCGACAACGCGCGCGTATGGACGTTGCCATTTTGTTTCGCACATTGTTTTTGCAAGCTGATGTTTTGTGATATCGGAGTGCGCTCTCGTAGCACTACTTGATGATGATGATGATGATGATGATGCTGAGGATGATGATGGTGATGATGATGTGGGGGGTCGATACCTGGTTGGCTGGGGTGGTGTGTGTTCATATGTAAAACGAATGATGGGGAAGTATCGCAGGTGAATTGCACATCCCCAGGTGGTACGGAGGATAGTAATTCCGGCCTCGGGAGGGCAGTAGTTCTGAATTCTGTTTTGGAAAGGAGAACACGTTTTGTGTAATCTCTGTAGTGCAATTGATTTTTACTCATGATTTGACACATTCCAAGCTCTTGCAAACATCACACCCACCCACCCGCAACTTGGTTTGCAAACTATTGAAGACCGACTACGACGACACCGATGACAACGACTACGACGACACCGACGACGTCTCCGACGACTTCGACCACGACGACGACGACGACGCCGACGCCGACGACGACGACGAAAACGACGACGACGTCGCCAACGAAGACGACGACGAGGGAGGAGGGAGAACGACAGCGGCGACAACGACGACAACGACGACAACGACGACAACGACGACAACGACGACAACGACGAGGGAGGAGGGAGGACGGCGACGACGCGAACGACGAAGAAGGAGGAAGGACGGCGACGCCGACGACGACATTGACGAGGGAGGAGGGAAGACGCGACGACGACGACGACGACGACGACGACGACGACGACGGCGACGAAATAGGAGGGACGACGACGAGACGCCGACGACGGACGACGACAACGACGAGGGAGGAGGAGGAAGGACGACCACGGCGACAACGACGACGGAAACGACCACGACGCCAAAGAGGACGACGACGACGAACACGAGGAAAGACAGAAGACGACGTAGGCGACGACGGCGACGCGGGAAGAGGGAGGACGGCGACGACGACGACGACGACGACGCAAGAGCGCGCGCGCACGCTTTTGTTGAAAATCCGTGGTGCGAAACCTTGTGCTTTTGTAGGTTTTTGGGACACACGATTTTGAAATCCTTCCGAAACCGATGGTTTTCAAAGGATTTCGGCATACGCGCGCGACGACGCGCGCGTCTGCACTTCGTTCCATTTTGTGCAGAGGACTCTCGCGACGGCACACGCGCAAGGGCGTTCGACATATTCCCACGCGCGCGCGCGCGAAGCCCGTTTGGTAGCATGTTGTGAAAATATTGAAAGACCAATGGTTTTCTTACGATTTCGCCAGAGCTCCTGCGTAAGTTTCTTTTTAGCAAACTAGTGTTGCGAAACCATGTGTTTTTGTATGTTGTTTGGAAACTTGATTGCGAAATCCTTCCGACACCGAAGGTTTTTGAAGGATTTCCGGCATGCGCGCGCGACGACGCGCGCGTACCTTTTCGTCCCATTTTGTGCAAGGGACTCGCGACAAAGTCTTATGTTAGAACAAAAGATGTCCCCGCGTATTGTTTTTCACAAGGGAACCTCAGGGGGGCCGATACCGGTTCCCCAGGGATTTTGTAAATGCATTATAAGGATGGACATGTGGTCAGAATCATTTATGATTTAAATACCCGAAAGGGGGGCGGCGAATGCACGGGGGGGGGTAGAGTCTATTCTGTTTTTAGAAAAGAGAACTCACCATTGCTCAATTTGAATATGTCAACTCCGCTGCTCGCGCAATCACCCCACCCACCCGCACGCAAGTCGGTTCGCAAAACCCAGGCGGAAGCGATTGCGATGACTGCTTGGTGTTGGCTAGTGCATCTACGCGACCGCGCTAGCCCGCACATGCACGCGCGCGCAGCGGCCAGCTCGTGTGGCGCGACCGACGCGGCCGCGGTGGCGCAGACCGCTGGGCACATCCCAGCGGACACTTCAGTGCGAGCAGGCGATTTGGACGGGCGCGGTTTCCTGTTGTGGAAGATGGTCAACGGGGAGCATGCACAACACATCCGGCAAAAAAACATGCATAATTCAATGATCTAACGGTTATAGTGTCCATTGTCATGGCATCTTCAAATCTCATTGCAACGTCGACAACGGTAGACACGATGATGGTATTAGCGATGCCCGTGACACTCTTGACAACGACAGCAGCACGGCAAGTCACGGCGCCGATGTTTGTCACGCCGACGACGATGACGGCGTCTTCGCGTCGGTAGTGAAGGTTCGGGAAGGGGTTCGACATGCGCACGCGGCCGACGCGCGAGAGCGACCCGCATGGTATCATTTGACACGGATCGTGCCCCCCAGCACGCGCGCAAGGCCTTTCGAATGATTTCGGCATGCGGCGCGAGAGGCCCGCTTGGCAGAATTAGAGGGGTAGGTTGAAAAACCAATGGTTCTTTTGAAGATTCGCAAGTGCGCGAACGCAGGCTTTTTGTTTAAATCTGTTTGTTGCGAAATCATGTGTTGTAAATGTGGTTTGGGCATTCGCTTTTGACATTTCTACGAAGCCTACGGTTTCTGAAAGATTCCGGCATAGGCACGCGACGACGCGCGCATGTGCCCCTCGCCAATCGTTTTGCAAAGGATTCTTGCGACAGCACGCGCGCAAGGGCATTCGAACGATTTCGACGCGCGCGCGAAGCCCGCTTGGTAACATGTTCATGAACATGTTGAAAAACCAGGGTTTTCGTCAGAATTCGGAAGAGGGCGCGCGCAAACTGTTTTGGGAAATTCGTGTTGCGAAACCAGATGTTGTTTTGTTGTCTTCCAGATCTTCTTTGGAGACTGAATTTTGAAGCCTTGTGCGAATCTTAAGGATTTTGAACGGTTCCGGCATGCGCGCGCGACGACATGCGCGTTTGATGTTCGACGAATCATGCGCAGAGTATTTTTCAACATTTATGATTTGTGGAAAATGTGCGCGCGCGAGGGGTGGCGATACCGGTGTCGCTGGGATAGTGCGACTACATGTTTAAGATGGACCCTGGGGCAGGATCATATGCAAACTGCAATACTAAAAGGTGACCCGTGAATCCCGGGGGCGGGGTACATCCTAATTCTCTCTTCCATACAGGAGAATCTCTGCGGCGCAATCTCCGTGGCGCAGTTAATGTTGCACAATCTACGCGGCGACGGGGCGGCGACAGCGCGGCGACAAGGCGGCGACGGCGGGCACGGAACCGCCAGACCGACAGACAGGCCCAGACGGCTGGCGGCGACCAGGCGCCGACGGGGCGGCGACGGCGAGCACGGGGCCGCCAAACCCACAATCACTCCCAAACGACGGGCGGCGACAGGGCGGCGACAGGGCGGCGACGGCGAGCCCAGAGCCGCCAGACCGAAATCCAGGGCCAGTTCCTTAGAAGAGAAGCGAGAACCCCTTAAGTGCAAGCACGCACTACGTGGGGAATAGTTATTTGTGATCCCCCCATCCAGCGCCCAATGTGTTATTCAATTGATGTGCCCCTCCCGGGGCTCGCACCCATCTTTCTACAAGGGAACGTTTTGCACTTCAGATTGCGTCGTCGCCCCCCCGAACAACAACAACAACAACAACAACAACAACAACAACAACAACAACAACAACAACAACAACCACAACCACAACCACAACCACAACCACAACCACAACCACAACCACAACCACAACCACAACCACAACAGCAGCAACAACAACAGCAACAACAACAACAGTAACAACCATTTCAATACAGTTTGCTCTTTTCCGTTCGCGTGACGTGCGACACGTATATCCGAAACCCTCGATACACGCCCTCGATACACGCCCTCTTCGTCTTCGACCGTACCCACTTAGGGATAGATACGTCTTACCTGCGATTAGTATTTCGTGCAGCCCGCAAGACAGGAGAAACGAGGACGGATGGAAGGAAGGGACAAAGGGGGAGGGAGGAGGATGGATCACGAGAGAGAGAGAGAGAGAAAGAGAGATAGTGAGAGAGAGAGAGAGAAAGAGAGAGAGAGGGTAACAGGGGGGGCTAGGAGCAGAAAACATGTGACAGAGAACCAGACGGGCAGATCGGTCGGGTAGACCCTCACTGGCGGGTCGGGAGGGCGGGCCCAGGTGGCCAGGTCGAGCAGGTGGGTTGCTCTGGCTTTTCTCGCGATTGACTTGGGAATCGCGCTATCGCTCGAGAACTCTTCGCGATTCAGCAGGAGAACCACCACGCTTTCGGCATTCCGCCTGCTCGACCTGGCCGCCTGGGCCCGCCTTCCCGACCTGCCCGTTAGGGTCTACCCGACCGAATTGTCCGTCTGGTTCTGCCACGTGTTTTTTGCTCCTACCCCCCCCCCCCCCCCTGCGAATCTCTCTCTCCTGCTCCATCATTCTCCCCCCCCCCCTCCATCCATCCTCTCTTCCCTTGTTGTAAGGGCTGCAAGAGTTACAGGTGACAGGGATGGAAGGCATACTCCCAAGGGGGCACGATTGAAGACGAAGAGGGCGGGTATCGAAGGTTTGAGGCATACGTGTTAAGTGGCACGCGAACAGGTAAGAGCGAACAGTGTTCACATTATTGGACTTTCGTTTCTACAAGATGAATGATTCTTGATCTCCCCCTCCGTTCTTCTTCGTTCTCAGACTGTGCCCTTGGCCCACGGTTTACAGCAATAGCGGCTCCCGCGATATACCTCCTCACAATTTCTTTCAACATCCCGTTCTCACGCGGGACATCCTCACAATGTATGCAGGAATCGCGCTCTCGCGTGGGACCTCTTGGCGATTTATTCAGACGCCGCGCCTTCGACGCTCAGGAATCGCGCTCTCGCTCTGACTTTTCTCGCGGTTCATTTGGGAATCGCGCTATCGTTCGAGATCTCCTCACGATTCAGCAGGAATTGTGTTTCAGCATTTTGCTTGCTGGATTTGGCCGCCTGGTTCCGCCTTCCCGAGTCCGCCCGTTAGGGTCTACCCGCCCAGCATGCCCATATATGCCCGTCTGGTTCCGCCACGCGCTTTCTGCAGCTAGCCGCCCTCCTGCTAATCTCTCTCGTGCTCCATCCTTCTCCCTCCCCCTTGCATCCCCCCTCCCTTCCCCTGTTTTAGAAGCTGCGCCAAATACGCGTGCCAGGTAAGGAAGGTATACCCCCAAGGAAGTGCGATCGAAGACGAAGAGGGCGGGTGTCGAAAGTTTGGGATGTACGTGTTGAATGGCACGCGAGCGGTCAAGAGCGAGCAGTTTTAAGATGATCGCTGTTGCTGCTGCTGTTGTCGTTGTCCTCGCCCGCGGCCCGCCCGCGACCCACCCGCGACCCACCCCGCGACGCACCCCCCCGAGCCACCCGCGACCCACCCGCGACTCGCGCACATTGCGTCGATGGGACAATCGGCGCCTGCGGCGGGCTGGCTGTGCAGTGTGCCAAAAAAGTGGGCGCCTGCGGCGGGCTTCTTCAGTGCTTCGGAGACCGTCGACGACCCAGCTGCCCCCTCACTCCGATTGTTTCATTCGGATTTTTACCTAACAGCGAAGACTGGTAGGTTTCTAGTGGGCTAAAAACAGCTCACAGATCACTCCACAGGGGGGTCCGGGCAGGTGTTGGGAGTTGCCGGGCGGGTTGAGTCCACCTCGTTTTTCACCAACAGTCACACACTTCGTGCTCTTCGAGTTCCCAGAACTCCATTCCCAGGCTCATTCTGAATAACCGGATGCAACAGTCACACACTTCGTGCTCTTCGAGATCCCAGAACGCCATTCCCGGGCCACATTCCGGATGCAACAGTCACACACTTCGTGCTCTTCGCCCAGAACGCCATGTAGTGCACAGTCACACACTTCGTGCTCTTCGAGTTCCCAGAACTCCATTCCCGGGCCACATTTTGGATGCCCGGAGCCAACTGTAGGCCACTTCGTGCTCTTCGAGTTCCCAGAACTCCATTCCCGGGCCACATTTTGAATGCCCGGAGCCAACTGTAGGCCACTTCGTGCTCTTCGAGTTCCCAGAACTCCATTCCCGGGCCACATTTTGAATGCCCGTAGCCAACTGTAGGCAACTTCGTGCTCTTCGACTTCCCAGAACTCCCATTCCTGGGCCACATTTTCAGCAGGGGCAAGAGCACGACGAGGAGGAGGACGAGCAAGACCAGGAGGACGAGGACGAGCAGGAGCAGGACGAGGAGCAGGAGGAGCAGGAGAAGAAGGACGAGCAGGAGGAGGAGGAGGACGAGCAGGAGGAGGGACGACCAGGAGGAGGAGGACGACCAGAGAAGGAGGAGAGCAGGAGGGAGGTGGAGGGGGGAGGAGTACCCGAGGAGAGGAGTGGAGATGAGGAGGAGGAGGAGGAGAGGAAGAGGATAGGAGAGGAGGATGAGACGAGGAGGAGGAGGAGGAGGAGGGAGGAGGAGAGTACCAGTAGGAGGTAGGAGAGAACGAGGACCATCAGGAGGAGGAGGAGGAGAGAGAGGGAGGAGGAGGAGGAGGAGGAGGAGGAGGAGGAGGAGGAGAGAACACCAGGAGGAGGAGGACGAGCAAGACGAGGAGGACGAGAACGAGGACGACCAGGACGAGGAGGAGGAGGAGGAGGAGGGGAGGGGGAGGACTACCAGGAGGAGGAGGAGGAGGAGGAGGAGGAGGAGGAGGAGGAGGAGGAGGAGGAGGAAGAGGAGGAGGAGGACGAGGAGGAGGAGGAGGAGGGGGGGGGAGAGCACCAGGAGGAGGAGAACGAGGACCACCAGGAGGAGGAGGAGGAGGAGGAGGAGGAGGAGGAGGAGGAGGAGGAGGAGGAGGAGGAGGAGAGAGCACCAGGAGGAGGAGGACGAGCAAGACGAGGAGGACGAGAACCAGGACGAGCAGGAGGAAGAGGAGGAGGAGGAGGCTGAGGCTGAGGCAGGCTTAGGCTGAGGCTGTGACTGCGACTGCCGTTGCCGCTGCGACTGTCATCGCGAATGCGACTACGACTGCGAGAACAGCCGAATTCGACAACTGGATTTTCATCTGAGTCTTAAGGGGAATGCTTTCAGATATGCTTCTACACATCGCTGTTAGGTTGCTTTGCCGGGATAATTTTCATCACGTCGATCCCCAGAGGTCTCGAACCATTCACCATTCCCCGTGACCGGTGTTTCATCCTGAGTCGTTTTTGAACGTTCCCGAGGCTGCAAATCCTTCCGCCGTGATTTTTGTCTGACTCCAAGGGGTCTGGGAATGTTAGAGGTGTCTAGGCTTCCGCCTCTGAGCATGGCCCTGCAGTTCTCACAAGGGTTTTTTACCTAACAGCGAAGACTGGTAGGTTTCTAGTGGGCTAAAAACAGCTCACAGATCACTCCACAGGGGGGTCCGGGCAGGTGTTGGGAGTTGCCGGGCGGGTTGAGTCCACCTCGTTTTTCACCAACAGTCACACACTTCGTGCTCTTCGAGTTCCCAGAACTCCATTCCCAGGCTCATTCTGAATTACCGGATGCAACAGTCACACACTTCGTGCTCTTCGAGTTCCCAGAATTCCATTTCCCGGGCCCGGAGCCAACTGCCACTTCGTGCTCTTCGACTTCCCAGAACTCCGGGCCACATTTTCATGCCCGAGCCAACTGTAGGCCACTTCGTGGTCTTCGAGTTCCCAGAACTCCATTCCCGGGCCACATTTTGAATGCCCGGAGCCAACTGTAGGCCACTTCGTGCTCTTCGAGTCCCAGAACTCCATTCCCGGGCCACATTTTGAATGCCCGTAGCCAACTGTAGGCCACTTCGTGCTCTTCGAGTTCCCAGAACTCCATTCCCGGGCTACATTTTGAATGCCCGTAGCTAACTGTAGGCAACTTCGTGCTCTTCGACTTCCCAGAACTCCCATTCCTGGGCCACATTTTCAGCAGGGGCAAGAGCACGACGAGGAGGAGGACGAGCAAGACCAGGAGGACGAGGACGAGCAGGAGCAGGACGAGGAGCAGGAGGAGCAGGAGAAGAAGGACGAGCAGGAGGAGGAGGAGGACGAGCAGGAGGAGGAGGACGACCAGGAGGAGGAGGACGACCAGGAAGAGGAGGAGGAGGAGGAGGAGGAGGAGGGGAGGGGAGAGTACCAGGAGGAGGAGAACACGGACCAGGAGGAGGAGGGAGGAGGAGGAGGAGGAGGAGGAGGAGGAGGAGAGAGAAGGCGGAGAAAAGGAGGAGGAGGAGCCAACCCAGGAGGAGGAGGACGAGCAAGACAGGAGGACGAGAACGAGGACGACCAGGAAGAGGAGGAGGAGAGGAGGAGGGGAGGGGGAGGACTACCAGGAGGAGGAGGAGGAGGAGGGAGGAGGAGGAGGAGGAAGAGGAGGAGGAGGACGAGGAGGAGGAGAGGAGGAGGAGGGGAGGAGGAGGAGGGGGGGGAGAGCACCAGGAGGAGGAGAACGAGGACCACCAGGAGGAGGAGGAGGAGGAGGAGGAGGAGGAGGAGGAGGAGGAGGAGGAGGAGAGAGCACCAGGAGGAGGAGGACGAGCAAGACGAGGAGGACGAGAACCAGGACGAGCAGGAGGAAGAGGAGGAGGAGGAGGAGGAGGAGGAGGAGGAGGAGGAGCAGGAGAAAGAGGAGGAGGAGGAGGAGGAGGCAGGCTGAGGCTGAGGCTGTGACTGCGACTGCCGTTGCCGCTGCGACTGTCATCGCGAATGCGACTACGACTGCGAGAACAGCCGAATTCGACAACTGGATTTTCATCTGAGTCTTAAGGGGAATGCTTTCAGATATGCTTCTACACATCGCTGTTAGGTTGCTTTGCCGGGATAATTCCCCCTATTCCCGAGTTCTGCCCGAAAAGTTTGACCGCGCAGAAACAGGAGGGAACCCTGGGATACCCCCCAGGGGGGCTATTCGGACGCACCACTACCGAGGATGGACGCCCCTCCATCGTGTGTATATATATATATATATATATATATATATTTAATCGCTTCGCTCATGCCGCCGGCCCTACAGCCCTCTTTAGGGCCTCTTGGGGGCCTCTTGGGGACC
>CAUYUJ010007513.1:165000-210000 GCA_963575745.1 Prorocentrum cordatum | reverse complement strand
TAAGTCAGAGCGCCAGACCTGGCAAGATCCCCTCGGGCAGTGAAAACAATCACGACGGGAGGTTTGTCACCATTTGCGGCCTCTGGGGGCCCTTCCTGGGCCTCGGGGCCGTCAAACAACGATCTGCATGGGGGAACAGGTCAACACTTTGGGGGGTCGACGCTAGGAAAAAATCGCTACGTCGGGGGCCTAGGTCCTGCAGCATTGACCCGGGGTTGGGCCAATTGGTTGCATGATCCTGCAGGATCTTGAAGGATCCTGCAGAGTCTGACTGACCCGGGTCTGAATTGACTCGGGTCCGTAGATCCCCGAGATCGACCTCGGCCGTCTTCGAAGTCCTCCTCCCAGACGGCATCCGAACGTTTCGACGAGTTTTGATTGGACGGTGTTAGCAGCTTCTGGCCTCTTGTGGAACAGTGCAACCAAGGATGTAGCCCGTCGGAAAACCAAACCTAGTCGAAAAGAGAAGCCGGCCCTGTGGAAGGGGTTTGGACCTCGAGGGGCCCCGTATATCTTGACGGGAGCCTTTTGGTCCTGGTGGGACGGACATTATGTCCTGGTTGGAGCTGGAGGATCATTGCGTTTGCAGACGCGGACAGGATAACATGATCGAGTGAGTCGGCTGGCTGGCTGTTCCTCCCCTTCTTTCCCAACCCATCCGGCGCTGAGGCGCCACCACCTAGCCCCTCGTATGGAGCCGTCCCGCGGCCGGGACTAGTAGGCGCCCTGCCCTGTCCTGTCCTGTCCTGCGAGCTCATTGGGCCCCAGGACCGTCAAACACTTCATGCCGAAAAGCTTCGGATGAAAATCTTCGGACCCCAGGACCGTCAAGCGTCGACTTAAAGATGAGAAGCCACTCCCTGGGAAAGGATCCAGACCTCTGGGGGTCCACAGTTCTTATTATAATGAAACAAAATGACGCTGGGGGTTTGGGGAGGACGACGACGCCACCTCCCCAGACCCCCGAGGTCATGATTTTTTCAATACGTCGACCCCCGAGGTCTCGACCCATTCCCTGGGACCGGTTTTTCATCCCGAGTCGTTATTTGACGGACCCGAGGCCCGGTAAGGGCCTCCATGGAGACCGAAAATGGCGAAAAACCTCCCGTGGTGATTTTTTCATTATTCGAAGGGGTCTGGGTCTTACGGTGGATGCTTTCTCGAGTGCCAGACCTGCATTGAAGGAGGCGTTTTTCCCCTCAAGGTTCACGGTCTTCGACGGCGAGGTATAATAATCTCCGATCGCGCAGTATACGATTTCGACAGACCGTCACAGCCTGTGTTGCACTCGGCACCGTTCCGCCCGAGCAGAGTCGCAGCGCGTCGGCCGATGGGTAAGTCGGGTATGTCCCTCTACATGAGGAGTATCAAAAAATAGGAAAATTGTCTTGGGACGATTTATCCATAATGTTTGATTGTTTTTGCATGTTTTGTATTTCTTTTACTTTCCTTCCAATATCCGCCTGTAGGAGGACATGCCCGACCTAGGCCTAAGGCTGGAGACAGTATCCACCCCAGAGAGGTTTGAACCCCAGGATCCGACGTCGCGAGTCAGTTTCGAAATCGTAGACCGAAAGCTACCCGGACCCGGCCTGGCGGTTCTCGAGCCGGATCGACCTGTGATAGGCTGTGATAGGTCCCCGGGGCCCGGAACCAGGCGAGGAACGCCCGCGCGGCCCTTTCTGGAGACGTTGGCGTCACATGTCTTGACGCCTGGCGCCTTCGCCCAGAGTCGGGGCAGAGGGCCCTCGGAGATCGGTCCTGGTCAGGAGGCGTCGCCGGCAGAAAGGGGCTACAGTGATGGGACCATTTTCCACCACCACTACCATATGTAGGAGAGGGAGGGGGAGGAGGCGGAGGAGGAGGAGGAGGAGGAGGACGACGAGGACGACGAGGACGACGAGGACGACGAGGACGACGAGGACGAGGACGAGGACGAGGAGGACCTTCTCATCCTCCCTTCTCCCCCGTTCCACATGTGGTAGTGGTGGTGGAAATTTTGCCCATCATATAGGGTTCCGGTCGGGGCTATCGGGGACCGGGGAGGAGGACGAGGCCACGACGGAGGACGAGGCCGACGATGCCGCGGAGCGCCCAGAGAGCGGCTCCGGCTCGTCGGGCAAGTGCGCCGAGGAGGGGGCCGCTCCCGAGGACGGGGGCCTTTGCAGAGAAGCGAGCGCCTCCTCCCCCAGACATCCAAGGTTTTGAGTATACTATGAAGTGTAGGTGTTTCGCAGTGTTTTCGGGCTCAGGATTCACTGTTTGTTCGGAGTCCGAGTGTCGCAAAGGTCGGCGACTCAGCTTGAGAAGCCAGTCCTTGGGAAGTGGTCCAGACCTCTGGGGGTCCACGTTGTGACATCATCACGACGTTGTCATCCTGGCCTTCCCACGCATTCAGGCCTTCCAGAACGGGCTTCGCCTTCGGCAGAAGGCGGCGGAAGCTAGCAGATGCGGCGGAAGCTGGCGGAAGCTTCGCCTTCGGCAGAAGGCGGCGGCTCCGCTGGCGGCAGGTGACTGGGTGCTGGGGGAAGGCGGCGGAACTAAAATATGCACCCCGACGGAAGCAATGTTGTGAGGCTTGGGGGGGTTGGAACCAACCATATGGCCTTCCGCCCATGCTGCCACAGTGCTGGGGTCGTGTCGTGCAAAAAGTGTTTCTTTGGGAGGCATTCTGGCGTCTCTTGAAAGGATTCTTGGAGCCTCTTTGCAGCCTTTGGAGGTTGGGACCTCCGGGGTGCTTTTGAGAGGCAGGAGGCGGTCTCGGGGGTCATGTTGGGGCGTACGACTGTCTCAGTGGCCCTACGCCTCAAGGTGGCACTTCGACTCCTCTTGGGCCCAGGTAGGGAGCCTCGAGGGCCGTCTTGAGGCTCTCTTGGCCGTCTTGGGGCTCTCCTGGGGGCCTGCCTCTTGGGCCGTCTCGCTCTGAAGACCGAAGGCCAACTACGCGAGCATCATGCAAGGACAGTTGAGCGACGCGAAGAGAACGGGGCCGTCTTCGCCTCCATTGGCGCGTAAGCTGCCCGCGTAAGGTCGCGCGTGAGCGCCCTCGCTTCAGCGTAGCATGTCGCGCTGGCGGTCCGCGTAAGCCACCTCCCCAGACCCCCGACGTCATGTTTTTTCATTACGTCGACCCCCCGAGGTCTCGACCTACATCCCCGTTACGAGAGTTATTTCATCTTGGCTAAAATTTACATGTGTGGGCGCTGTGGTGAGAAGTGGTACGGGAGTGATTATTCCTTGTGGTTTCATACGGGGAGAGAGTCAGAGTTCCCTGGAAGTGACCGGGAGTGATTTCTCCCTTGTGAATTTACGGGGGAGAGATTTTATCCTGAATTGGTTATATATTATTAATGTTACCAGGGAGAACCCCGGAAATCTTTCCCGCCAAGCCAGGCCGAAGACTGCCGTGCTAGGAGTCTACGGGGGGAAGGGGGGGCCACTCGGAGACGCCCTAGTCGTCAGTGCTCAAGATGAATAACGTTCGTAACGGGTAAGTATTTCCCGGGACCAGATCTTCATCACGAGTCATTTTTTGACGGTTACGAGGCCCAATGAGTGTCCCCAGAGGCCGAAAATTGTGAACATCCTCCCGTCATGATCGTGTCGTTGCTCGAGGGGGTTTGGGAAGGTCGCCGTGTCATCTCGCGCAAGACCCGTTGTTGATCGTCGCTCAATTGTGTACGCAAGGAGTGACCCTTCGCCGGAGTGCCCTCTGGTGCGGGCCCACTGGGGTCCCCCGATCGCCGCACGCGATGCGACAACAGCGTTTTGCGCGCTGGTGTTTGGTCCGCCCGCGGCCCCCACACAGCCGCGCACCCAAGGTCCCTCTCGCCCAGGGCAGCTCCTTCGCGTGGCCGACTTGACGGGGGGCCGTTCCCCAGGGTTTTGACAGTAAGACTGCAGCTGCGGACCTGAAAAGTTTATTGGCGAGCGCGGCATAACCTACTGCAGGTGCGAAATGTCTTTGTTCTCGAAACGAGTTGTCAAATCTCTGAGAATATTCGCCCAACCGACCCAAAGTCGTCACATATTGTCCGCCCTTGCTGGGTCCGTCAACTAGGCTCCCCCCGGGCTTCCCTAGGACGGCCCATAGCCTAAGCGGCCCCGGAGGGAGCGGACGGCTCCCGGATCATGGGGCCGCGGAGGGGGCTCCCGCTCCGGCTCGGTCGTGTCTTGGGAGGTTCTTGCCTGGGGGGGTGTTCTTGCCTGGGGGGGGAGTTGGACCCAGACTCCCTCGAGTAATTAAAACATTTGCGACGGGAGGTTTTGTCCAAATGTTCAGCCTCTGGGGGCCCTTACCGGGCCTCGGGACCGCCAGAAACGACTCGGTATGAAAAGCCGGTTCCTGGGAATAGGTCGAAACCTCTGGGGTGGACGTTGTGAAGGAATCATGACGCCGGGGGTCTGGGGAGTCGGTTTGGTCGGTTTTGGCCTCGCGGAGGCCCGCGCGAAAACGCTGAAAGCGCCCAAGGGCGCCCAACGATTCCTCCGTCAAATAGGTTGTCCGGGTCCGGCCCTCGCACCTGTGTGAGCCTTGGGGTAATTCGCTACGTGCTGAAGGCGCGGTGGCGGACGTTGCCTTGTTGCAGAACCCTGGCCTCGCCGATCAACGATTCAGGCAACTCGATGCGCCGCGGGGTGGTAGGGTTCGGAATTCGTCGAGCACGTGCCGAAATCCCAACCCTGCCCCTGCCTCCAAGCGACTCAGGAGGATCGATGTTTGGGGGGGGGGTGTAGGGTTCGGACGTCGCCAGCTACCCCAGTCGCCATGTGGGGACGCTCAGGGGCCACATCGTTGACCCGACGGAGATTCGGGCTCTTCTGCCAGGCGATCTCAACCATGGATCGAGGGCGCTTGGATCAGCGTCGGGCCCCGTTTCCAAGGGGGACTCGCGGACTTCCGCCGCCGAGACGAGGCGGCACCGGCCGCATCTCGGGGAGGGCACCTCCCCGGATCCATAGATTTGGCGACCGCGCGCCAAATCCATGGATCGCTACCCATGTTTGCGCGCCCCCGATCCCAGACCCCCGACGTCATCATTTTTTCGTGACGTCGCCCCCCAGGGATCTCGACCTATTCCCCGGGACCGGCTTTTCATCCCGAGTCGTTGTTTGACGGCCCCGAGGCCTGGTATGGCCCCCCAGAGGCCGACAATTGGGAAACACCTCCCGTCGTGATTTTTGTCATTGCTCGTGGGGGTCTGGGATGCTTGCTCTTCCCTCGCCCCCTGCACCGGAGATCCCCGCGGGTGTCGTGAGGCGCCTCTGCCCCGCTGCGTGCTGTGCCCTCGTGGACGGACTCCTGGCCTAAGCGAGGTCCCGCCTGCTGAGGGTGGAGCCGAGGAGCTCCAGCCCCAGACCCCCTCGAGGGAGGAGGAGGAGGAGGAGGAGGAGGAGGAGGAGGAGAGGAGGAGGAGGAGGAGGAGGGAGGAGGAGGACGAGGAGGAGGAGGAAGGAGGAGGAGGAGGAGGAGGAGAGGGGAGGAGGAGGAGGAGGAGAGAGAGGAGAGGAGGGAGGAGGAGGGGGGGGAGGGGGAGGAGGGGGAGGAGGAGAGGAGAGGAGGAGGAGGAGGAGGAGGAGGAAGGGAGGAGGAGGGGGAGGAGAGGAGGAGGAGGAGTCAGGAGGAGGATCAGTCACGGCAGATCACGGCGGAAGCCGTTCCTACGTCCTCAGCCTCTGGGGGCCCGCGCCGGACCTCGGGACCATCAAAAAGATAATAGGGTTGAAGAGATGGTCCCGAGGAGCGGGCAGGGACCTCTGGGGGTCGACGTCTTGAAGCAGATAGCGGCTCCGGAGGTCTGGGGCCCGAGGTGCTCCGAGCTTCCCGCGCCATGTTGGAGCCCCTTGGCCCCTCTGGGCCTCGTGAGGGGTGCTCTGGAGGCCACCTGGTTCTCCCGGGGCCACCTTGCCTGGGCCAGGACCACCAACCCTCATACGTCCAGCAATGTGAGTTTTCACTGCGGGGTCCAAAGAGGTCCCGACCCCTTACCCTGGGCCACCTTTCCCTCCCGGATCCATGTTTGATGGCCAATGGGGCCGCTAGCGGGCCCCAGGGTCAGGATGCATTTCCTTTGAGGTTAATTCAGCATCGCCTGCTGGCCGAAAGTTTTCCTAATCCGGCCTAGTCGCCTTTTCCTGTTTTATCCGGCTTAGTTCGGTTCCATCCGGCTTGATATTGAGCATAACTAGGTCTGTTCTGGCTCAGAAGTTTTTCAAGTGGGGCTAATTTGTGATGATAGTTCCTACGAGTATTTTCCAAGAGTTGCGTCCTACCAGGGGCCGACGTCGAGGAAAAGACGCCAGGAGTGGAAACGTCATATGCTAGCCAGCGTGGACGCCAAGGAGGAGGTTTCTGCACTGTGGATGTGCGAGCTCTGTGGTGTAAGCTGTGCGCTCCTAACTAAGGTGTAAGTGCACGCCATGTGGTGCGAACTATGCGGTGTGACTTCTGTAGTTCGTGGCGGCTGCGACGAGGCGGCAACGGGCGGCAACGCGGCGAAACCTCGGCGGACCCATCCATCTCCTCTAGTGACAAAGTAAACGACCCCTAATTGCAACCACTGGTTGAGGAATCTCGTCGGAGATCTGGGAGCCCAGACCCCGACGGCATGAATCGTGTGTTCAGAACGTCGACCCCGAAAGATCTCGACCCACTCCCCAGGACTGGCTTTTCGTCCCGATTTCTTTTTTGTTGACGGTAGGGCTCCCCTAGATCGAGGCCGACAATCGCGGAAAAGAACATTCGCCGTGATTTCTCATGACACGGACGGGGGGTCGGGGAGCTCCTTGGCACCGCTCGGACGCGTGGATTCGTTGCCTCGGCGAGGGCCATCGAGGAGCCTCCTGGATCCTCTTGGGAGACATGCGCGCGCCAAGCCGACAAAGTCTACTTAGTTCTGGGAGGTCAAATTCTGAATTTGACCTAGGAGGTCAAATTCTGAGATTGCCCTGGTCCGAAAACCGGCTCAATCCGGTTTCACTCCGCTCAATCTGGCTTGATCCCGCGCAATCCGGTTTCTTTCACTCCGCTTTGTCCGCGGCTTATTGGTCCAGCGCGGCAGCCCCCCAACAATGGGGCTCGCTCCTCCTCCGGACCCCCCGACGTCGCGTTTTTTTCACAACGTTGACCGTTGACCCCCAGATGTCTGGACCCCTTCCCGGGGACCGGTTTTTGACCGTGAGTTGTTTTTTGGCGGTCCTGAGGCCCAGGAAGGGCCCCCCGAGGGCCGAAAATAGTGAAAAACCTCCCGTCATGTTTTTTTTCTCCCTACTCGAGGAGGTCTCGGGAGGGGGGCTGGGAGCTCAGTGCAGCGGGCGAGCCCGTGGGGCCCCAGCGCGACCTCGGAGCCGCCCGAAGGAGGCGCCGCCGGAGCGCCCCTCCAGCCCGGCACCGGCACCGGAGGAGGCCGCGCCGCGGGCGGACGCGAGCCCGGGGGATGCTGCCGGGGAGGGCGCGCCCCCCGCCCTCGGCGGCGACGGGAGGCTCCGTGGGGCCCCGGCCGAAGCCACCTGGGGGATGACGATGACGATGATGATGATGATGATGATGATGATGATGATGATGATGATGATGATGATGATGATGATGATGATGATGATGATGATGATGATGATGATGATGATGATGATGATGATGATGACCTCCTCATCGTCATCATTGTCATCAGCATGGGCATATTCATCACCAGCAGCATCAGCAGCATCATCACCATCATCATCACCAGCAGGAGTATCATCATCATTATCATCATCAGCATCACCACCATGATCAGCATCATCCTTATCAGCATCATGATCATCAGCACATCATCACAGTCATCATCAGCATCATCATGATGCTCAGCATCATCATCATCACCACCATCGTCATTATCATTATCAGCAGCAGCATCAGCAGCATTTTGACCAATTCCATCATCCTCCTCCTCATCATCACCAGCATCAGCATCAGCACCATCGTCGTTCTCGTCAGCGTCATCGTCATCGTCATCGTCATCGTCGTCATCGGAGGGGGGTCCAGCGCCGATCCGAGAAATCCGCGCGGGCCTCATAGTTTTTTATGTTTATGTCATTCTTCGATCCCCAGGCGGATGAGGAAGAAAACGGGCTCGCCTGCGCGGGCATTCGCGCATGCGCCCTTCGTTCTCCACGCCGCGGTTTGCCGCGCTGGTGGCCCGAGTAAGCCACCGCGTGAGGTCGCTATGACATCAGGCGTAAGACCTCTTTGTTTTCGTTGGAGCCTGTTTTGTTAGACTCTGGCAAGGTGACTTGCATGGACGGGGGGGGGCTGAACCTGAAGCAGGCCGCACACGACTTGACGTGCGGAAATCACGCAAGCCAGAAGCCACTTGCACGCTCGTATTCGATTGAATAGGGGCGAGGGGGGGTGGCGAACGCCATGCAAGGCGATTTGCTTGAATCTAAAGAAAACAGGCTCTTGCTCACCTGCGTCGATCCTGTCGCGTCGAACCCCTGAGACCCTCGCGTCGCAATTTGTTCGAGCCGGGCGTTTTCGTACATTTTTGGGCCCTGTGATCTTCGTAGGTCGCTTCGGTTCGGAAAACATGCAACAGGAAGATGGGATCCGGGGTCCAGTCGTGATTTGTCACGGCGTTGTGTTTTTTCGCGTCGTCGGATCTCGGAGAACCACCTTCACCGATCCTGTCGCGTCCAACCATGTCGTGAAGCCGCCGCAGGATGTTTTTGTTGGCGATGTTCGGTACCATGCGGCCCTCACCGGGCCCTGGGACCGCGAAAAAAAGACTTGGGATGAAAAACCGTTCCCTGTGCGAAGGGTTCCCGATGTTTGGAGGTCCCCAGGAAGGAGTCGTCGGCGGCTTTGATATCATTGTTGATTGTCCTCTCCAATATCTCTTCAGGCAGGCGGCAGACAGATGTATTCTGCAGCGCTCCCCCCGCGTTGCTTTTGCCAGCGCCATCCTGACTCACCCCTGCGACTGACACTCCGCCGAACTGGCCATGGACCCACGGGGCCCCCCACCCCCAGTGCACTGGCCTGCGCCCTTTGCGGGGCCATCCCCCCCTCGCTCCGCGAACCAGAGGTCACCGAGCGCGTTCCACGACTCGCAAAGTGCCGACTCGCAAACGTCCGACAAGCACAGGTCTTCCTCTGCGTATTGGGTCGTAAGTTCACGGCGGCGGATCCAGGCCAGTCGCGAGTAGTCCCTTTGCGAGCAGTGGGACGCGCTTGTCTGAGAGGGGTCACTCCTGAGTGGCCCAGCCGATCCCGACTGGGCCCCCTTTGACCTTCTGCAGACGGGCGCGCCCACCGACCCTGGAACTCTAGCGTTAAGTCGGGCGCGTCCTTGCACTGGAGGAGTATTTTAAAAATAGTGCAGGGACGATCTTTGGAATATGTTTGCCCAATTCTGAATATTTGTTCAAGCATGTTCGATTTTTGCCCCAAATCCGCCTGTAGGAGGACATGCCCGACCGAACTCTGGCGGGGCGTGCCCAGCCAGGACCGGTGCAGGGTGCGGCAGGGGCGCGCATGTTGCCGCCGCGGCGGTGGCCCGAGGCAGCGCGGGCGTTCGAGGTGGAGCGCTGCCGGCGGTCCAGGATCGGCCGGTGTCCAAGGAGCTAGCGACTCGGCCTTGCAGCGGTCATCACTGCTCGCGCCTATTCCCCACAGTTGAGCCGTGCTGTCCACTCCTTCTGTAAAAAAAGTCACGGTGGATCTCCACCGATCCGCGCTATCGGAAAGCCGCGATCTTTCCAGGCTGGACGATCCACTCTGATGGGCCACCTTTCTAACACCACTACCATGGGTAGGACTGGGGAGAAGAGAGCATGGGGAGATCCTCCTCCTCCTCCTCCTCCTCCTCCTCCTCCTCCTCCTCCTCCTCCCTCTCCTACCTATGGTAGTGGTGGTGGAGATTCTGCCTATCACACTCCGTATGAGAGGCCAGCGCTCAATTCCTGGTTGCACATAAAGTTGATGTGTTTTTGGGGCCTGGGCGGCATCACCCCCGAAGGCGGGAGAGTGGAGCCTCGTCATGTTCCTGCGCCAGCGCACATGTCGAAGAGCTGGAGGCGCCAGGGGGCGGAGGATGGAGGGATTCGGTAGCAAATCATGGGAGCCTGTCATGCCCTCTTAACTCGTCTTGAGTGTCGACTGGCGCCGATTAGCGTCGGGGGTCGATGAGATAGCGCCGAATTAGCGTCGGCTAGCGTCGATTAGCGTCGATTTAGCGTCGATTAGCGCCGACTAGCGTCGATGAGCGTCGATTCGCAAGAGCCGACAAGATGGTGTGGGAGGCCCCCATGAGCTGCCACCGAAGGGGGAGCCCTGCTCCAGGCTTTGGAGCCGAGCTTGACTCCTTGGTGCCTCGCCTGTCCCTCCTCTCCCTCCCCGCCTCTCATCCCCCCCCCCTTCTCCGTCTCGGCTCTCCAGGGCCTCCCCGCGCAACGGGGGGCGTTTTCGCTCACTCTCGGCCCCCATGGGGGCCCGAATAGGGCCCCACCCGAGGACCGTCAGACAAGCGTGAGGCGGACGGCAAAGGGGGGGAGGAGGAGGAGGAGGAGGAGGAGGAGGAGGAGGAGGAGGAGGAGGAGGAGGAGGAGGAGGAGGAGGAGGAGGAGGAGGGAGGAGGAGGAGGAGGAGGAGGAGGAGGAGGAGGAGGAGGAGGAGGAGGGAGGAGGAAGAGGAGGAGGAGGAGGGGGGGGGAACCCAACGAGGAGGAGGAGAACCAAAATGGCCCCCTTGACTGCCACCGCGGGCCCTAATGGTACACTCAAGATTCGGGTGTCTTCGCCTCACGCTTACATACATCCCCCCTTTCTGACATCAGAGCACGACTCGAGCGGAAGAACCGGTCCCCTCGGAACGGCTCGAGATCTCTGGTAGTCTACGTTCTTCTGAACAGCGAAAGCCCGAAGTCGGATGTCTGGGCTACAACCAGAGAAAGAGATAACCCCTGCCTCGTGCTTGTATGTGGAGTTGGTCCATGGTGGTAGAGGGCTTTGATTCCCCCCTGGCGGAGCTACCGTGCAGACTCTCCACCGGGCCCTTCTGGATTTCCATCGATGTCCCTCTTGTTATTTGCGTACTTGGCATGTGTTGTTGCTCGTCCCACGCAACGGTGCAGAATTTCTCCGATTTCTTTGTCATCGCTTCCCCCCCCCTTCTCCGCTCGTGTCTGTTCCCTCTCTCTCTCTCTCTCTCTCCTCCCTTCGTCCTTTCCTCGTCTTCTCGTCCGCACTCTGTTCTCCCAGGTGCCACATACTTCCTCCCTCCCTCCCTCCGTCGTCCCCTCGTGCTCCCCTCGCCCCCCCGACCTCGAGGCCTCGCTTCGAGCCAAACGATCTGGTTCGATGGCGACGTCGGCCGGCCCGATCAGATTCGACTCCCGTATTCCGACGACCCGATGCAGTCCGATGTTCGAATGGCATTGTTGTGCATTCTGGCGCGGCAGATCCGAGTTGATCTCGACCCCGTGCCGTTGCAGCCCGATTCGAAGCCTATTTCGATTTGATCCGATTTATCGGTTCGATGCTGACCGATCCTGCACTTCATTACGCCAGGGGCTGGTGCCATCTGCATTTGCTATTGTGGCTCCGAAGGCAAATCGTCTCGATCCGAGCACTGCGCAGAAGACACACTTTCAGGTATTCGGTTTGGGATGACTTGTCATGTGCCCCCTCGCTAAACGCAACCGTCCATCGTGTGTGCAGAAGACTGCCAGAGACTGCTCAATGAAGTAGAAGCGCCGGAGACCGCCGAAGGCCTCTTGGTAAAAAGGGGCCCGTGGTCGGACACGTGGAAGTATGGTCTGAGTAAATGTTCTCTGGTAAGCCGCTGCGGACGGCCTGAGAGCGATGGGCAACAAGGGTTCCGAGGTCCGGGGAAGGCCGAAAGGGGTGCGTGGGAAGGGAAGGGGAGGCTCCCGAAATCTGCTGCGCGCGGCTGGTGTCGGCCCCACCGCCGTGCGCACTCCTTGCGCTCCCCTCGGCCGCTCCCGGTGCGCCCCCGGCTCCTGGAGAACGGGCTGCGTGCGGCGGACTCGCCGACGCCCCCCTGGCTTTCACCCCTGCTTTCGTCCGCCGCGCTCGTCGTCGCGTTCGTCGTCGGTGTCGGCGTCGGCGTCGTCGTCCGTCCGTCCGTCCGTGTCCGTCGGTTGGTCGGTCGGTCCGTCGGTCGGTCGGTCCGTCCGTCGGTCCTCGTCGTCGTCGTCCTTCGTCCGGCGGTCGTCGGTCGTCGCCGTCGTCCGCAGAGGAGGCGCGCGGGGACGCGGCGGATCCCGAGCGGCGCCGGCGCGAGGCGGCCGTCGTGCTGCAGGCGGGCTGGCGCGGCCGTGTCGGCCGGCGGGCGGCCCCGCTGCAGAGGACGGGGGCCAGCCAGAACCCCCTCCGTTGGAGGGCCCAAACCATCATCATCATCATCATCATCATCATCATCATCATCATCATCATCATCATCATCATCATCATCATCATCATCATCATCATCATCATCATCATCATCATCATCATGATCTTCATCATCATCATGATCTTCATCATCATCATCATCACCATCATCATCATCATCATCATCATCATCATCATATTTATCTTCATCTTCATCTTCATATTCATCTTCATCTTCATCATTATCATCTTCATCTTCAACAACAGCATCAGCATCAGCATCATCAGCAGCAGCATCATCATCATCATCCTCAGCATCAGCAGCATCATCAGTGTCAGCATCAGCATCATCATCAGCATCATCACTATCAGCAGCATCAGCATCATCAGCATCATCAGCATCATCATTACCAGCATCATCATCAGCATCATCATTATCAGCAGCATCAGCAGCAGCATCATCATCATGGATGCCAAAGTGCAGTTGTACCAGCATGTGTGGTGGCATGTTGTTCTGCCTTTGCCCACAGTTGGGTGGACTCTCAGTTTGGAGGGGGCTCGCCAAGCAGTCCACCATCCGAATAGGTGGGGGGGGCAGAGCAACCGGCACAGTGCAGACTGGCCGCGCGGCCAAACAATAAAGACAGAGAGGCGATGTCTGCTCGTGGGAGCCGTGGGCGGCGACACCGAACTGGCTTTTTCCGGCGCTGGGGCCGCCCTGAGGCCGCTTGCGGCCCCTCGCTCTGCTCCCCATTCGCCCTTCCTGCTCCTGCGCCCCCTCCTCGTTCTCCCCGTCCGCTCGGGACGGTCGTGAAGTATACGGCCATCTCCCAGGCGGGCCCCGCGCGCGTGCCTCGCGCGCGAGCTTGCTCTCTGGCGGACTTGGACCTCCCTCTCCCCCCCCCTGAACGCGGGTCGCTCCTCGTTCTCCCCGTCCCCCTCGTGGCGGGGCGAGAATCTCTGCCAGATCGGGTCCCCACATGTGCGTTCCAGGTCCAGGCCAGAGCATGCCCTTCATCGGTTGGCAGCGCCGGGGGCCGCGCGGCTCCGAGGGAGCGGCCCCCCCCCACGTCCGTGCTTCGCGGTGTTCCGCCTCCGGGGCTGCCCTGCCCGTGCCTCGTGGCCGTCTTCAGGGAACGGCTCGGGACGGCAAAGCGGTCCCAGGGGAAGGGGTCGAGACCCCTGGGTCAAGCAGTGGCGAAGCGTCCTGGCTCGCCTCTAATTTAATTAGCCCTGCCAGGCAATGTTCTACGAACCTTTTGTGGTTCCCAGGAAATGTCCTTAGAACAGTTCTGGCGGAGTCTGTCTTATTTTATCACATCGTGTTTATGTTCTAAGAAACTTGTTCTCGTTCTTAGAACATTTTTGGGTTCTAAGAACATTTCGTGGTAGGACTATAGGAATGCCGGGACGGTCGGTCCCTACTCAACTCGGGGTCGACGTTACGAACAAAAACATGACGTCGGGGGTCTGTCACCTCCACCAAAGGGGCCACCTCCAAGGCAGACGCCCTGACGATGCCTCCCCGGGTTGGGGACAGGGGGACGTCTCGAGCAAGAGGGGAGGGGAGGCCACACCACCAGGAAGCCCCCCCTGTCGCCTCGCGTTCGTGGTGTTGGTGCCGCTTTTTCCATAGCTCCTGCCTCCCAGGCTGCTGCCAGGAGCGCCCATGAAACCCGTTGTCCCGGCCGTTGAGAATCCGGAGCCCTGGCTGCAGCAGCAGCAGTACAGCTGTGAGCCTTGTGGCGCTACACTTCGGGCCAAAGGCACAGGAGGGGGGGGGAGGGGACCCGTCCCGCCCCTCTACAAGCTGGGACCCCCCCGATATGTGGCCCTGGGGACTCCTTGGCTGCTCTTGCACGAGGTCCCCCAGATTTTCCAGGGCTTCTGGACGGACGCCCGTGCTGGGCCCAGCCAGCGGGCCCAAATCGGTCGGGAGGGCGGGCGGAGGGCTCGGCGAGAGCCCCACGAGGCCCCAGTCGCCCACCTGGCGCCCGAAGACGACCCCCCAACAAGAGACCCCCAAGAGGTGTTCGAAGCGCCGACAACACAGTGGTGCCCCATGGGCCTTCTTTTTGGCATGGTGTGGGGAAAAGGTTGTCGTTCAGTTTTCCGGCCGGCCGAGCCTGCACAGGAGGCCCGAACATCGCCCCAGAGCTACGAAGGAGGGCTTCGGGGCAGTCCAAGAGACAGAGCGCCAAGGCGGCCCAACGGGGCCCCACGATGGCCCGAAAAAGGCCCCCGTGGCGGCCTGAGATGGCCCCCAGAGGCCCCCCGGAGCACTCCAAGTCGTGGCTTTGTCGTTCGGGGAGGCCGCGGTCAGAAGGCGGGCCGCCCGAAGAAGCCCCCAGACGGGCCCCAGAAAACCCAAAGGAGCTTGTAAACATTGTCGCGAGGCCACAAGAGGCTCTCCAAGGAGGGGCCTCCGCAAAACGAGCTGAGGAGGATGAGGAACAATTCGCAGGGAGGGCGAGAATGAGGACGAGAAAGAGGAATAGGAAGCATGAGGGAATGATGTATATCAACATGATTAGAACCACGATGTCGGAACCGGCAACAAGGAGTTATCTACATTAGTTATGTTGTACCGTCCTGTCTTTCCGCCTGCATGCATACAAAACCCAAGTACCAAAGTGCATGGCGCGGCGACACGCGACTGCAATCTTGTATATATATATATATATATGTATATATATACATACATATATATATATATATAAACATTTATATATATATGTATATATATATATATATATAGATACAAGACTGCATTGGCGCTTCGCGCCATACACCTTGGTCCTTGAAGTTTGGTGTGCAGGCGGAATAGCAGGAAGGTCAAGCCGACAATTTAGCGATAACTCCTTGTTGCCTTTTCCAGCATCGCCGCTATAATAATGTGATTCGTTATCCTTCCTCCATGTTTTTTCCATACCCTGCGCATTCTCCCCATCCTCCGCAGCTCTTTTTCGCGGAGGCTCCTCCTTGGAGACCCTCTGGGGGCCTCGAAAAAGTTGTTTCAGGCTTTCTTACGGCCTTCTGGAGGCCTCCTGGGCGTATTCTGGGGGCCTCTGGGGGCTTCCTCGGGCCACCCTGCCTCCAACCGCGGTCTCCCTGAACGACCGGGTCACGATTTGGAACGCTTCGGAGGGTGTCTTGGGGCCATCTTGGGCCGCCATGGGGCTCTCTGAGGGCCATCTTGGACGCGTGTTGTGCCGTTTTGGGGCTCTCTTGGACTGCCCGGAAGCCCTTTCGGGGCGATTTTGGAGCCTCCCCAGGCTTCGGACGCCCAGAAGACCGCCGTCTTGGAGCGTCGGGAAGCCGAAAAGAGGAGAACCTCCAAATTCACCAACAACCAACAGGAACTCAATGATTTGTGCCTCTTGGGGCCTTCTTGGGAGTGCTCTTGGAGGCCTCTTTAGGACCGTCCTGGAGGCCTCTTGGGCCATCTGGAGGTCACGTCGGTCACTCTTGGAGCGCTCTTGTGCTGTCTTGGGGGTCTCTGGGTCGTCTCCGATGACCCCCCTGATCGCCTCAGGTGTGGTGGGAAGGCTTGGCAAAACGCCCTGCGAGGCCTGGGGGGGCGCTTCGAGGCCCGTCCAGAGGGTCCCAAAGCCTCAGATCCCGGGAGTCCCGTTTTTTTTTCGGGGGGGGGGTATAAAAAAAGAATATTTGTAAATACCTAGTTTTGTGCCCACCGGCCAGTGCCGCCGACCCGGGGCGCTCCTGATGTTATCGGACATGGACGGTGACGACGACAACGGACGACCAACGATCGACGAGCGGGATACTTACGACGACGACCGACGAACGGGGTAGCGACGACGATTGACGACGACGATGACGACGATGATGACGACGACGACGAACACGAACATGAACACGAGCACGGACACGAACACGAACACGACGACGACGACGTCGACGACGACGACGACGACGACGACGACGACGACGACGACGACGACCACGACTCGTGTCCGAGCAATACCACGTCATACCATGCGCCTCTTGCCTGGCAGCACGCGAGTGAGCGCCTCTTGGGGCCTCAGGGCTATTGGGGGCTTCTGGGGGTCCTTCCAGGCCTTTCGGTCGGGGGCTTCTTGGGGTTTTCTTAGGGGTCTTTTGGAGATCTCTTGGGGGCCTAAGGCGGCCTAGGGGGCCCCTTGGGGCATCCTTCAGGTGGAGGACGCTCCAACGACCTGAGAAAGGCCCCCTTCAGGCCCAAGGGGAGGGGGTAGGGGAATGGGTCAAGACTCCCTCCAAATAGCAAGCCGTCTAGCTCACTCCCACCCGCCCTCCCATGACATACGTAACACCCGAGCCTCAGCATGTTCCGCGGTCGTCTTTTGATGGGCAGCCAGTTACTGGGAACCCAAACCGAGCCCATGTGCGCGACGCTGGGGCGAGGTGCGCCACGCGTGCCAGGCGCGCCACGCGCGCCAGGCACCCCTGGGGCCCGAGCGTGCCAGGCACGCCTAGTGCGCAAGATGCTCCCTCCAGCCGCGCCAGGTGCGTCACGTCCGGGGAACGTGCAGGGTTTGTCAGGTGCGCCTGCGCACGTGACAGCACACATCGGGAAACAGGTCGGCCCCCACCTTCCCTGTCGAAAACCAAATGCCCATCATTGTGTCTGGTGGGCCTGCGCACAGCAGGCCATACGCCAGCACCCCCGCCGTCCCTGACAGAAACCACTTGACAATGACCGCGGAGTGGCCGCGCACTGTCCACATTTAGCCGCGAGGTGCATTTTGTATTGTGTGTGTTGTCAGGGATGGTAGCCCTGCGCGCAGCATGCAATCTGCTGACACCTCCGCCGTCCCTGTCGAAAAAACAGTGCAAAGTGCCCGCGGGCCTCACGAACATGACTCCAGACTCACGCCTCACGAGTGCGTTTTGCATTGTTTTTTGAGGAATTGCGGGGGGGGGGCCCTCATGGTGTGCGCATGGTGCCGGCTTGGCTGCCGGCCGGGTGGGGAAGGGGGTGTTTAGTAATAGGGAACAGAGGTAGACCCTTCCCCGAAGGTAAGAAGGGGGTTGAACAGAGCCCGTCTCCAAACCACTCACGCCCAATAGGCTGGTAGGATTTACGATGTTGGCCTCTTGGGTCCCTCTTGAGGCCTCTCAGGGTCAGTTTTGGGGCCTCTCTAGGGTCTTTGGGGCTTCTGTGGGGCCTCTTTGGGGCCTCTGTGAGCCTCTTGGAGCTTCTTGGACGCCTCTTGGGGCGTCTTGGGAGCCTCTGCGGAGCGTCTTGGGGCGGGAGGCTCGAATTGGCGATTCTGGGGCTCCTTCTTGGACTCGTCTTGAGATCGTCTTTGGGCCCTCTGGGCCCGTCTTGGGCGCGCCGCGGACTTTCTGGAGGCCCTCTTGAGCCGTCTGGGAGCTCTCTAGGGAGCTTCGTGGGCCGGGTGGGGGCGGTCTTGGAGACCTGTTGGGCCGTCTTGTAGCGTCGGAGCGCCGAAGCCGAGAAAGACGAACAGTTTTGAGAAAGGCAAGGACAATTTACGATTTGGGCCTCGTAGGGTCTTTTTATAAGGCCTCTTGGAGGGCTCTTGGGCCGTCTTGGCGGCCTCTTCGGCCGTGTTGGGTCCACCTCGGGCATTCTGGCGCAATCGTTCGGCGTCCCCACACCCCTTCCCCGACAGAGCCACTCCGGCACCCTCCCACCAGCTGAGCTGAAGTCGAACTTGGCGGATTTTACTGTGTTTCCCGCCCCCCGCGAAACCGGAGTATGTATGTGTATGTATGTTTGTTTGTATGTATGTATGTATGTATGTATGTATGTATGTATGTATGTATGTATGTATGTATGTATGTATGTATGTATGTACGTATGTACGTATGTACGTATGTACGTATGTACGTATGTACGTATATATATATATATATATAGATGCACATGCACACATCTATATGTACACGTATATGTGTGTATATGTGTGTACACCCGCCTCGCAGTTCTGGCACCTCTTGCCCTAATTAAGCTCAGACTGCAGCCGGGCGCCTGGCTCGTTGTTGGGATTTCCGTGATGGTTCGCATGCTCAGTCAGATATGGACGTAGGGGCGAAGCAGAGGCCGCAGCTTGAACGTCGCGGGGAGCAGGCCCAGGCGTGCATTTCGAGCTGCTCCTGCGCAGTCGGCTAAGGCTCGGGGCTCCGCTGCCTGTCCTGGGCTCAGGCTCAGGCCCAACACCTGGCTGCGCCTGCGAGAGTGTGGCCGAGGCTTCGGTTCGGCCCCTGGGCTCTGAAACATCGAGGCCCGCCCCTGAGACTCGGGGCCCTCTTCGCCTTTGCGCCCGACCCGAGGAAGCAGTGCGGCGAGGATCCCGCCGCCGACGGGCAGAAGGTCTCGACCCGCGAGACCGCGCCCGCGCTCGAGGTGGTGCACATCCCCTCCGAGATGGCGGCGCAGCACAGGGCCGCCGCGCGCGTGCAGGGCCTGTGCCGCATGAGGCCCGCGGGGCGCCCTCCGCACCCGCTCGGGGCGCCCGCGGCCTGGGCGTCGGGTCGCATACATCATCTGGGCCTCCCGGGATAGGGTCCGAGCAGGTCTCCTCCTCCTTCTCCTCCTGCTCCTCCTCCTCCTCCTGCTCCTCCTCCTCTTCTTCCTCCTTCTCCTCCTTCTCCTCCACCTCCTCCTCCTCCTCCTCCTCCTCCTCCTCCTCCTCCTCCTCCTCCTCCTCCTCCTCCCTCCTCATCCTCCTCCTCCTCCTCCTCCTGCCCCTCCTCCTCCTCCCTCTCTCTCCTCCTCCTCCTCCTCCTCCTCCTCCTCCTCCTCCCCCCTCCTCCTCCTCATCCTCCTCCTCCTCCTCCTTCTCTCCTCCTCCTCCTCCTCCTCCTCCTCCGCCTCCTCCTCCCCCCCTCCTTCTCCTCCTCCTCCTCCCCTCCTCCTCTGCTGCTGCTCCTCCTCCTCCTCCTCCTCCTCCTCCTCCTCCTCCTCCTCCTCCTCCTCCTCCTCCTCCGTAGCCATCTTGGCTCAAGGCCTCGTTCCCCCGATTTCTCGACAGCCCTTCGCCCATGGCCGGTGGCTCTTCGCTGGCGGCCTGGGGGCGGCGCGGCTGAGGGAGGTCCGGAACGACGTGGCTGCGGGATGCGCCGCGGCAAGGCCGCCTGCAGGAGGGCCTTTGCGAGGCGCCGCGGCACCGCGGACAGCCGCTGACAAGCTGGTCAAGCGCCTCTTGAGGGAGCTCGAGGAGGCGCGGAAGGAGTGCCAGTATTTGCAGGATGCCTTTGCGTTGGCCATCGCGGACGGCGACATCGGCGACAGGATCCTGGCGCTGATCCCCTCGGGTTTGCGCCTCCTGGCGCTCCATTCCGTGGTCGAGGGCATCGACGGCATCGCCACGGCTGGCGGGCCGTCCTTGAGGCGTGCTGCCAAAGGGGCAATGCTGGACAACCTGGCAGCGTTCAGGGCGCCTCGTTGGAGTGTATTTTGAAGTTTTGCAGCCTGGATGTCATGCGGCCCGCGGCTGGCCCGACGGCCTGTACCCTGGCCGCCCCCGAGTCCGTGCTTGGTGCTCTCGCCAACGGCGTTGTGTGACGATCCGCCGACGAGTAGGTCGACATGTTGCTGCAGGCGTTGGCTGCTACCGATCCCACGTGCGGGGCCCAGCCCCCCAACACGACGTGTGCACGTATGCTGAGGGTGGAGGCGTGCCTGCTGGCTTGCCGCCTGCGGCGTAACTGGTGCAGCAGGAGCCGCCGCCCGCTCCGCCTGCCGCGGGGCCGAGAGGAGTCGTGTCCGCTTGCGTCGAGGGCAAGGAGAAGACAGAGCCTTCTCATGGAGATGGTTCCCGTGAGGATTCGGCTAATTACACTGCAGGGGCTATCGGGGATTCGGCGCCTGGATGTGCGGTGGGTCGCATCAAGCCAGCTCTGGAGGCCGGAGTGGAGCCCCCTTCGGAGGTCACGCGTCGTGTGTGGGGATCAGGAGGGAGCGGCCCTGATGTACGAGAAGTTCGAGGCTGCACGGGCTGAGCCGTGGATTCTGGACTCCGCGAGGGAGGGCGTGGTGAAGGCCTTCGCGGCGGTGGAGGCGGCCGAGCTACGTGCCGCGGGCAGCTCGTGATGGAGTGCGAGGGCGTCGGGTGGCCGCTGGCCGAGCCCGCGGCGCGTCGTGAGCTGGCGGCGGCCCCCGCCCCTCGTCCTTCCCCTCCTCCGCGGCGCGGGCCCGTCGCGGTCGTCGGAGGCGGATTATTTTTTGTTGTTTCTCCCTGTTCTTTCTCCCTCCATGCGCAGTGCAGCTTCTTCCTCCTCCTTCGCCATGATTCATCGCCTGCGACTGTCTGCGCTCGTCTGTTCAAGCTCTGCGCGCCCGCCCTGTTCCATCCAGTTCTGTTGACCAAGCATACAGTCAAGGCCAGGCTTACTGTTCTCACCCGCGGGGCCCCTCACCTTCAGGGCCCGCTCAGGCGGGCGTTCAACCAGGACGCCGCTTCCGACGGGTGGGGCTCCTCCTCCTCCTCCTCTTCCTCTTCCTCCTCATCCATCCTCCCTCGCGGGGTCGGAGGATCGCGCCGCACCGCCGATGCATCGGCGATGCGGCGCGACGTGGAGCCCGATTCCCTCCACGCCCGCGTCGCCGACGCATCGCCGACGTCGCCGACGCATCGGTGGCGCATCGCCGGTGCACGCGCGATCCTGCGACCCCACCTGCTCTGACCTCGTCTGGGCAGCCTCTGGTCGAGCCCTCGGGGCGGGGGGGTCGCGGCGGGCCCCTTCGGTGGCAGCCTCCGCGCAGATGCTGCGCCAGAGGGCGGGCTCCGAGCCGGGCCCGAGGTCGGGTCGGGTCCGCGCCGGCGCCGAGGCCACCCCCTGCAGGCCGAGGCGCAGAGGGAAGGCGTCCGAGAGGTTCCTCCCGCCGGCCTCGGGTCGGGGGGCGCCCATCGTCGCTCGAGGTCCCATGCCCAGAGCCTTCGCAGAGGCACCATCCTGGCGAGATTTCAGATCCGGGTCCAGCCGCGTTCACAGGGGCGCACCCTTGGGGCTCGGGTTTTCCCACCCCTTGGAAGCCAGAGAGCGACCAGCGAGAAAGCATGATAAGCCGGAGGAGGAGGAGGAGCCACGCCGCCCAAATGGGGTCCAACTACGTAGATATGTCGGATGATCGCACCGCGTCGGCGATGCGTCGCGATCAGGGTCCCGATCTCGTCCATCCTATCGTCGCTGATGCGTCAGCGATGCATCGGCGACCCTCAGACCGCATGTGCTCGGACCCCATTTGGGGCGTCTCGAAAAGAGGAGGAGGAGGAGGAGGAGAAGAGGAGAAGAAGAGAAGAGGAGGAGGAGAAGAGGAGGAGGAAGAGGATGAGCAGGAGGAGGAGGAGGAGGAACAAGAGGATGAGGAGGAGGAGGAGGAGGAAGAGGAGGAGGAGGAGGAGTAGGAGGAGGAGGAGTGAGAGTCGCCTCTTCCTGTTGTTGGCCTGTGATTTCGAGTTTTTGGTTATTGTCCATCTCCCCCCCTCAACCTCGCCCTGCGCTCTCTCTGGGCTTTCTGTTGTTCTTGTACAGTTGGCCTTTCCCGAACCGCGCGGCCCTGCCGCCAAATCCACAACTAGTTGTTCATCACTCCGCGAAGTCGGTTTCTTACACCAGCGGGACGCTCCAGCCTAGAAGCTTGAGTTTACCCCACGAAAAAAAGGGGGAGGAGGAGAGAGGAGGAGGAGGAGGAGGAGGAGGAGGAGGAGGACGAGGAGGAGGAGGAAGAGGAGGAGGAGGAGGAGGAGGAGGAGGAGGGCGACCCGCGCGAGGCGTTCCAAGCAGCAGGCGGGCGAGCTGCGCAGAGCGCAGCGGGTGCGGGCCGAGCAGGCCCGCCACCGCAGCCGCCGCTGCTGCCGCAGGGCCCACTTCAATCCGTCCGATCCGGTGCGCCTTCGATTTCGGCCTCCTCCTCCTCCTCTTCCTCCTCCTCCTTCACCTCCTCCTCGCCCTCCTCCTCTTTTTTCTCCTCCTCCTCCTCTTTCTCCTCTCCCTCCTCCTCCTCCTCCTCCTCCTCCTCCTCCTCCTTCTCCTCCTCCTCCTCTTCCCACTCCTCCTCTTCCTCCTCCTCCTCCTCCTCCTCCTCCTCCTCCTTCTTCTCCCTCCTCCTTCCTCCTCCACCTCCTCCTCCTCCTCCTCCTTCTCCTCCTCCTCCTCCTCCTCCTCCTCCTCCTCCTCCTCCTCCTCCCCTCTTCCTCCGCCTCCTCCTTCTCCTCCTCCTCCTCCTCCCCCCCCCTCCTCCTCCTCCTCCTTCTCCTCCTCCTCCTCATCCTCCTCCTCCTCCTCCTCCTCCTCCTCTCCTCTTCCTCCTCCTCCTCCTCCTCCTCTGCTGCTCCTTCTCCTCGCCCCTCTCCTCCTCCTCCTCCTCCTCCTCCTCCTCCTCCTCCTCCTCCTTCTCCTCCTCCTCCTCCTCCTCCTCTCAGCATCTCAGCGACTTCGGTGTTCCGACGCTCCCGTGTGGCCCGACGTTTGCATCCCCAGACCTCCTCGCGTTTTGAAGTAATCACGACGGGAGGTTTTTCGCCATGTTCGCCCTCTGGTGGCGCTTCCGGGGCCTCGGGACTGTCAACAAATGACTCGGGATGAAAACCCGGTTCCCGGGAAGGTGTCCAGACCTCTGGGGGTCGACGTTGCGAAAGAATTACGACGTCGGGGGTCTGGGTCTGGGGGTTGTTGTGCATCTTGGCGCCCTGGTCACCAGCTCCGTGCCAGTGCGGCGCGGTCCGGCCCGCGTGCCGACCGATCTTGCAGGGCTGGCGCCGTCGCATGTTGTTGGATCTGGGTGCTCAAGCTCTCCGCCGCCGAAAGCGGTGTGCGCTCAGAGCAGGAGCGCTGCAGGGCCGCGGGACAGCGTGGCATCGACAGTATGGCTCCGCACGCTTGTCCAGTTGTGCTCCAGCGAGTGAGAACACGGCAAAGCCCCAGGATCGGGGGCACCGATAGGGGGGGATAGGCGTTGGGGGGGATGCATCGACCTCGAATGGTTAATGCATCGACGATGCATCGCTGATATCAGGGCGATGTATCAACGATGCATGGGGCGGTCTGCATCGACGACGTCTCGACGATTCATGGGCGATGCATCGGCCATCCCAGGTCGATGCGTTACCCTCTATGCCTACCCCGCCGTATCGTCGCCCCTCACAGGACAGCGATGCAGTGACAGTGGAGCGCCGAGCGGTAGCGCAGCCACCATCGCCGTCGACGCCAGATGGGATGGGGGGGGCGACGACGACGACGACGACGACGACGACGACGACGACGACGACGACGACGACGACGACGACGACGACGACGACGGCGGCGGCGGCGACGACGACGACGACGACGATGATCGCGACGCCGACGACGGCGACGGCGACGGCGGCGGCGACGACGACAACGACGATGATGAAGACGACGGCGACTACGGCGGTGGTGGCGGCGACGACGACGACGACAACGGCGACGACGACTGCGACGACGATGACGGAGACGACGACGCCGACGCGGTCGCGGCCGGCCGCAGGCCGAGCGCGAGCGCGCCAAGGCGGCGGCGGGCCTGCTGCAGCGGGCCGTGCGGGGCTGGCAGGGTCGCCGGCGCGCCCTCGGGCTGAGGCCGCCAGGGGGCGGGTCCCTCCCCCCCCGGCTCGGCCAGGGCTGCCAGATACTCCCAGACCCCCTCGAGCATTGAAAGCAGCACGACGGGAGGATTTTCACAATTTTCGGCCCCTGGGAGCCCTTACCGGGCCTCGGGACCGCCAGAAATGGACTCGGGATGGAAAACCGGTCCCGGGAATAGGTTCAGACCTCGGGGGGTCGACGTAATTAAGAAATCATGGCGTAGGGGGTTTGGGTACCAAAAGATGCTCGCGTCCTGACCCAAAAAGTTAGCCTGGCGAAGGACCCGACCATATGCAGTTGAAAACACAGCCGTTGTATGCACCGCATTCGGAGATTTTTTTTATGGGGCTACCGAACGTGTGAGGGCTGTACCAAAATGGGCGCGGTGGCCGCATGCGAACGCTGGTATTTGGGCCTTCGGTGGGGCTCCATGTGCAGGCCGAATGCGGACGCTGGCACTTGGGCCTTCGGTGGGGCTCCCTGTGCAGCCACGAAGCATGTGAGCGGTGTGCCAAAATGGGCGCGGTGGCCGCATGCGAACGCTGACAATTGGGCCTTCGGTGGGGCTTCCTATGGAGCCACGAAGCGTGTGAGGAGTGTGCCAAAATGGGCGTGGTGGCCGCGTTCGAACGCTGGCACTTGGGCCTTCGGTGGGGCTCCCTGTGCAGCCACGATACGTGTGAGGGGTGTGCCAAAATGGGTGCGGTGGCCGCATGCGAACGCTGGCACTTGGGCCTTCGGTGGGGCTCCTTCTGGGGCCACGAAACGTGAGATTGGTGTGCCAAAATGGGTGCGGTGGCCGCATGCGGACGCTGGCATTTGGGCCTTCGGTGGGGCTCCCCATGGGGCCACGAAACGTGAGAGGGGTGTGCCAAAATGGGCGCGGTCGCTGCATGCAGACGCTGGTATTTGAGCGTTCGGTGGGGCTCCCTGTGGGGCCACAATGCGTGTGAGCGGTGTGCCAAAATGGGCGCGGTGGCCGCATGCGATCGCTGACACTTGGGCCTTCGGTGGGGCTCCATATGGGGCCACGAAACATGTGAGCGGTGTGCTAAAGTGAGGGGGGGACGGGATGAGGAAGGAGGAGGGGGAGGATGAGAGGAGTGACGCGGGAAGCCGTTTCTTCAAAACGAGGATCCAACGTCACATGGGCGGCGCCGGAGGGGGCCCTGCGCGGATACAAGAAATCTGCGCGGAGCTCTAAAAGTTTATGTTTATGGCGTTTGTGTTTCCTTCTTCTTCTTCTTCTTCTTCTTCTTCTTCTTCTTCGTTTCATTCGTCTTCTTCTGCTGAGGTTTTTCACCGTTTGCTGGCTCTCGGTGTCCTCCACGGGCCCCAGGGCCGATCAGGAAGCGACCCGGGATGAGGAACTCGTTCTGAGTGAAGGCCCCCAGGGTCCAGGACCGTTTCCCGCAGGACCCGCTTCCCTCGGCCCCGTCGCTCTCGCCGTCGTCCTCCTCGCCGCCGTCGCCCTCGCCCTCCTGGCCGTCGCCGCCGTCCTCGCCGCCGTGTCGTGCGCCCCGCGCCTCGCCGTGCGTCCTCGTCCTCGCCCGTGCGTCGGCGTATTGGCGTCCTCGTCCTCGCCGCCGTCGGGGGCCGAGGGCTCTCGGAAGCCGGGGCGCGCCACGGCACGGCGAGCTTTTGGCGCCTCGGCGCTCGGCTCGGCGGCCTTCGAGGTGAAGCTTGTGTGTGGCTGCATTCGCACTCCAGGGGGGGGGGGGGGGCGGCCCTCGGGGCAGCGCTGGGGCGCGGCGCCGTCGGTTGCACGCCATGGGCCCCCCCCCCCCCCCCCCCCCGCAGCATTGGCTGGCGCGCTCTGGTCTGGCCACCCCGCGGCCCCGCCAGGGGCCCATCGGGGCACTCTGGTTCGCGGCCGAGGCCAGAGAGACCCGCCCGCATGGCGTCTGCGAGGGGTCCGGGCCGGATATCGATGCGGAGCGAAGACGGCCCTGCCGGTTGTGAGCCGAGATTCCGCCGCGCCGACTCGACTCGGTGGGGGTGCGGGCGCAGGCGGAAGAGGATGGAAGGGGCCCCCGTACCTCCGGGGGCCGGCGGCCCCATGGCGCGAGTATTCCAGTCGAGAGGTCGGGGCCGAGGGCCTCGCCGTTCGCCGTCGTCGGAGGTTCTCTCGCAGGTCCCCCGCGGTCTTCGGCGGGCCATCCGTCGGGCGTGGCGCAAGCGGGGGGGCGCTGCACGGGGGGGTGAGGAAAGGTGCATCTTTTGTGCCCCCAAGGGGCACGAAAGGTGCACGTCCCATCGCCCCGCGATTTACCCCCCCCCCCCCCCTCCACGATTAGGTCGGGCATGTCCTCCTACAGACGAGTTTAGGAAGACAAATGCAACGAATAATCCGAAACTATTGAAGAATAGGCAACAATAGTAGACAAATCGTCCCAGACTATTTTTGATTATTTTTGAATGTTCCTCCCATAGAGGGACATGCCCGACTTAACTCCACAAAGCAACGACTCGGCCCAAGATGTACAGGTGAGCCGCAGGCGAAGGCGGGGCCGAGGGCGCAGACGTATTCGCCAGGCGGCTGCCCGCGCGGGGCCGCCTTGCGCAGGGCGCCCTCTCTCTGCCCGCTCGGCCTGCCGCGTGGGCGGCCCGCGCACGCCCCGCGCGCAGGGTGGCCGCGTCCTCGTGCGCCAGGCCTAACTCGGGCGTGCCCCTCTACAGGAGGAATGCCCAAAAATAGTCAAACAAATCATATGGGGAAGATTTCCCGACTATGTTAATATTTGGGAATGTTTTTCGCAATTTTTCAATTTTCGCTCAAAATCCGCCTGTAGGAGGACATGCCCGACCTAACGCCAGGCCCAGTGTGCCTCGTCGTCCTGGTTGTGGGCAAGATGTTTGATCCGTACCCACTGCGTCTTGGACTTTATGGAAAAGGGGGCGCCATGGAGGCCGAGGCACAGTGGGCTGGAGTTAGAGGCCCAGTCTCGAGGGACCAAAATGTGATTCATATCCACTGCGCCTCTGGTTTCTGGGAAAGGGAGCCCGGGCCTCCAAAACGCAGTAGATCTCGCAGTAGATCTGGGAACCAATCTTGCCCGCACTGGTGCCCTTCAGTCAAACAAAGTCCTCCGAGCATCAACAAACGCAAGATCTCGCGGGGCCCTTAGATCCTACGGGTTCTCTCTGACATGTACGGGGTGTGCTTTCAGAACCGCGGAGCCCCTGGATGGCGCAATTGGTCGCGCGAAACAAGGATTGAGTCCGGAGCAGGATTAGAAGGAGCTCGGAGGAGGAACAGGAAGAGGGGGAAGAGGTGGAGGAGGGGCCGGGAGAAGAGGACGAGGAGGAGGCGGAAGTGGCGGAGGATGAGGAGGAACCATCAGCGAGAGTGAGGCGGCGAAACGGTCTTGCAGAATCCCTGGGTGCGTGTCTGAAGTGACACATCGCTGTGCGGATTCTTGATGTTGCTGTTGTTGTCGTCGTCCCGCCCGCGACCAACCTCGACCCGTCCCGCCTCAAGGTTGAAGGAGATATTTGAGGGAAACGTGCCATCATGATCGCCATCGTCATCGTCGTTATCGTCGCCACCATGAACCATCTCTTGCAGGCAATCCAATACGATAGTGTGTCGAGCATGGCCTCCTTGTACGAAGTGTCTCTAAACACAGAAGTCCCATCTGTTGGACTAGTATTTACGGTCGTCGGAAGTCGAGACTCCAAATATATTAGGCCAAGAAAACGACGAGACACGTGAAGTCAGAGACACTTCACGCAAGGTGGCCGTATTCAAGACACTTATCGTATTAGATGTCGTGCGATGACGATGACGATCGTGACGACATGCTTGCCTCATGGATCTGCGTCTTCCTTGGCGTGGGGCGGGGCGATGTGGGTCGCGGGGGTGACGACGACAACATTTACAGCACGAGTCCGCACAGCGAAACGCCACTTCAGCCACGCACCCAAGAATGGTGTAAGACCATTCTGCCCCCTCACTCTGGTCATGACCAGCGGTGACGGTGACCTCTCTGCAAATGACGATAGGTTGGGGCGTCCACCGATCTCTTCCGAATACGGATGACCTGACTCTTCGGCGCGATAACCATAATATTGAAAATTCACAAGCGACTTGATTGTGCAAGTCGCCATCGTGCGATTCTAGAACAGCTTGAGAACGCCAAACCGTAATATTTCCACAATGCATGTCTGTACGGTGTTATCGCTTCTCTGTCGGGATCCCTGTCTATCTTTCTGAAGGTGCTGTATGCTTTTTACGGGTCGTAGTGGAAGGTGCTCGTTTCCTATTGCGGTCTTCTTGCAGCGCCCGCAAAAGTCTAACAGTACCGTTATTTTGAGAAGAACCGTTTGTGTATCGAGGATTCGGGGGCGGCAGAGAGGGCGGTGATGACTAGGGGGGGTGGATCTCATGGCGTGGGCCATGATATTTCGCCGGATCTCACGGCGCCCCTTCTTGTTTCGTTGCGTCCCTGGCCCCCCCACCCTGGGCCGCGCACGTGCCGCCGTCCATGATTCGCGCCCCCCCCCCCTCTTGGACGCCCCCCCCCTTGGCCGCGCCCGAAGGATGTGGATGCCCAGGGTCCACGAGGGCACGACGGCACTTTCCAGGGAGGCCCTGAAGCGCCCTGTGCCGTCCTCGCCGGCCAAGTCTCTCTCGGGGTGCCCCCTTGGGGCCGACGCGGCGTGCTCGGGGCATGCGCGGCGCGACGCCCCCGCAGCCTGCCCCCCGCCCCTAGGGATTCCCAAGGATTCCTAGGGATTCGTAGGGGTTCCTAGGGATTCCCAGGGAGTCTTAAGGATTCCCATGGATTTCTAGGGATTCCTAAGGATTCCTGGGGATTCCGATGCATTCCTCGGATTCCCAGGGATTCCTCCCAGCGGCGCTCTCCCCGCGGGCGGGGGCACCACGCGCAGCGGCGAGCCGCGCGCGCACCTAGAATGGTGGGCCAGTTTTCCACCACCAGTGGCATAGGTAGGACAGGTGAGAAGGGAGGATGGGGAGGTCCTCCTCCTCCTCCTCCTCCTCCTCCTCCTCCTCCTCCTCCCTCTCCTACCTATGGTGGTGGCGGCGGTGGTGGAAATCGGCGCATCATAGAGCAACTCGCAGCCACCTCTGCCACCGAGGTCCGACGACGCGAACAACACATGCCGCCTCGCGGACAATCGCTGCCCGGGCCCTGGGCCCCACCCTCTCGCGCCACGTCTCGAGCCGCGGCGATCTGCGAGGGCCCCCGGGGCCGGGAGCAAGGCGGCCTCGGCCGCAGCGAAAGAGCTGCGACGCCAGGATCTCGTTGCAGGCGCGTGGCGCGCGGCGCGCCCACCCGGAACAGCTCGCGGCCACGCCCCGCGAAAAACCTGGCGCGCGGCAGGCGAGGGCCCCCGCCGCCGCCCCCCCCGCGCGCGCGTGCATACGGCGGGAGCGCTCGTTGAGGGCTGTGCCCAGGAGGCTTCAGACCCTGGAGCCTGGCACCGCTCGGACGTGTGCACTTTTTGTTCTCGGCGGGGGCCATCAAGGAGCATCCTGAGTCATCTCGCGGAAAAACACACACACGCACTCACGAAACCGAAAGGTGCACACGGGATGGGCGTCCGAGCGATGGCAAGATACGGCGGGACGTTGAGGGATGTGCCCAGCAGGCTTCAGACCCTGGAGGCTTCCTCATCTGCTGAGGGCGGCGGTGATGGCCGTGGCCAGGCCTCAATGGGTGCCCCACCAAAGCCCAGGCCCTGGAATCCTGGCCCCCAAGACCCTCGACGTCACGATTTGTTCAGAACGTCGACCCCCGAGGTCTCGGCCCAGTCCCCAGGACCGGCTTTTTACGCCAAGCCGTTTTTTGACCGTCCCGAGGCCGAGTCGGGGGCCCCCCCAAGGCCAAAAGTGGCGACAGCATTTCCCGTCATGCTTGTTCCGTTGCTCGAGGGAGTCTGACCCACGGGTTCCTTGCCCGGGGCCCTTTGCCGTATCGTCACCGCCCGGCCGCAGGGCGGCGAAGCTGCAGCAGCAGCTCGCCGCGCTGGTGGGCGGCGAGGGCCTGGACCTGGCCGCGGAGGGCGGCCCGCGGCAGCAGGACGCCGGCTGGCTGGAGGCGCCGCGCGCGACGACGACGACGACGACGACGACGACGACGACGACGACGACGACGACGACGACGACGACGACGACGGCCCCCCACGACGACGACGACGACGACGACGACGACGACGACGACGACGACGACGACGACGACGACGACGACGACGACGACGACGACGACGACGTCGGCCCCCCACGGAAGCAGACGGATGACAGACCTCGGACTGGGCGGCGAGAGCTGTAACAAGACCCCCCTCGAGTCACAAGAAGATCACTGCTGGAAGGAAACGGGAAGTGACACCAACACCACCAGGGGGCCGCCCCTGGCGAGGAGGTCTACGATGCCTCCCCGAGCTGGGGAAAGAGGGTGTCTCGAGCGAGGGGGGGGGGGCGCCCCACCAGGGGAACCCCTCCCTGGCTCCCCCCGCTGGTGGTCCCTGGTGGTGTTGGTATCGTTTTTCCATGTTCCTGCACTGCGGGAGGTTTTTCTTAATTTTCGGCCTCCAGGAGCCTTCCCTGGGCGTGTTTGAGGACTGTCCAGGGATGACGCAGGATGAAACGTTGGTTCTGGGAAGTGGGTCAAGACCTTCTAGGGGTCGATGGGATCAAACAAGTCATGAAGTCGGTGGTCTGTGCACTCAGACATCCGATCATCCTTGCGTCTCGAAATAAACGAGACGGAGATTCTTCATTACTTTCGGCCTCTTGGGGCCCTTTCCAGGCCTCCGTCGAAAGACGGCTCGTGATGAGGAGTTCGTCCTTGAGAAGTGATCGCGAGGCTGGGGGCTCATGTCTCAAAAAATTGAGACGCTGGATGTCCCGGGTACCCTCAAGATCTTTGGGACACATGTTTCTCGAGTCGGGCGCCCTCGAGTATTGTTGGGCCCCGCGACCCTCACGCTTCGATCTGGCTCGAAACGTGGCGCAGGAAGATGGGGCCCAGGGCTCTGGTAGCGACTCTTTGTTCTTTTGCCCGGCAAGGTCGGATCTGAGGGCGAGCCATATGTAAACCAGGCCCCTCCCAGGCCTGGGACTGGGATTGGTGCACGCGCATCCCCCAACGAGCCAGGAGGGCGCACTGGTGCCGATCCTGGACCCAGGACGGGCCCGGGCCAGACGTCTGGCGGAGGAGGGCCCCGACCGTCCCACCTTGCCCCGGGCTGCTCGCGGCGGGGTGGGGGAGTCGGCCCTGGGGCCGCTCGCGGGGGCCACGCAGAGGGGGGCTTGCGGGGGGGGGGGAGGGGGGGGGGCGCGGGCCCGGGGCACCCGGGCGCCGCAGTGAGGGGCCGCGCTTGGGGTCCACACCGGGGTGCGGCACCGCGGGGCCGCACCCTTGGGGGAGAGGGGGGGGGGGGGGGCACACGTCGGGGGGCCCGCGCCAGGGACGCCCTGCACTTCCCCTCGCCCTCGCATCCCCCGGTCACGCTCCTCTGCGGGCGCGGGGTGCTGCGTGCGACTCGGAGTGCGACTCCCCCCTGGATCATGTGATCCTGGTTGTGGGCCACAGGATCATGTGTTGCCAAAGAATCCGCGCGGACCTCCAACAGTTTCTGTTCATGGTGATCGTTTTTGAATTGGTTGTTTTGCCAATCGGCGTGGGCCCTCGCACCCCCCCCTCCCCCCCCTATGGAGTAGGTCTCGGCTGTTTGGGGCGTCTGTTTCGAGCAGGTGGAGTCCCCCCCCTGAGGACGCACGGTTGCAAACAGTTGCAGTCCCCGCGGCGAGGTGCCGCTGCACCTCGCTCTCGTGCCGCTGTGTTTGCTGCCATGCGAGAAAGGCATGGGAGTGGAGCGGGCTCACAGTCGCACTCAGCAGAGGTCCGGAGCCAGACCCTCCCCCCCTCCCCCCCCTTCCGCCCCATGTCGCAACGCCCAATCCGAAACGTTCGCATGCCTTTTTTTGTGTTCACAAGCGGGGGGGGCCCGTGGCGTCCTTGCTGCTGCACCTGCTCCTTTTTGTCGAGGGACTAAGACTCGGGCCGCTCGGGGCCTGGCCTCCTCCTCCTCTTCCTCCTCCTCCTCATCCTCCTCCTCCTCCTAACCTCCCCCCCCTCTCCCAGCCCCCCCTCCCTGAAGCTCGGAAGGGGGCGCTGCGCATCGCCAGCGACGCCGCCGCCGCCCACGAGAAGCTCGGCGTGCGGCTGCGCCGGGCGCCCGCCGCCCGGGGCGCGGCCCCGGAGGCGGCCGGCGCCGCGCGGAGCAGCTCCTCCTGGGCCGTGGGCCCGCGCGCCGTGGCGGCAGGGCGGTTGGCCCTGGCCGCGCGCGCGGCGCAGGAGCCCCGCCGAGGCGTCTCGCGCGCAGTGGCGGGAGCGTCCCCGCGTGCCGAGAGGCCTACCCCAGATTTCGTAACAAAGGGAGGGGGGTCTCATTTCGGGGGGGGTCTCTTCCAGGCTATCTTGGAGGGCCTGGGGGGTCTGGGGACGATGTTTTGGAGGGTTCTCCCACGGGGGAGGTCTGAAATGGCTTGTCTTGGAGGGTCCAGACCCCCTCCCTTTTATTACGAAATCTGGAGTACCCAAGGAATGTTCTGAGAGCCTTGCTGTGGTTCCCACGGGATGTTCTTATCGGCAACATCCCAACATACCTATACTATAGGTGCGTCGCCCCCCCGAGGGGCGACGCGCGCCCCGAGAAATCTGATAGTATATGCGTCGTGGCGGGCGCTTTCTGGCCACACCGCTCGGGAGACGATGTACTACAAGATGGGTATACTATATGTTCGGGTCGGACGCGCGCCTCCAAGGAGGACATATAGTATTAGTCTGTCCATGTGCGTCCCATCTTAGAGCATTTCTGGATGGGGCTGTCTTGGTGTATCGCATGGGGCTTCTGTTCTAAGAGCACGGGTTTTGTTCTTGGAGCAGGTTTGGGTTCTACAACCACTTCGTGGTAGGATTATAGGAATGCCGGGACGGTCGGTCCCTGCTCAACCGCCGAGACTTGGCCCCGGCATGCTTGCCATCGGGCGGCGAGGTCTAATCCCAGACCCCCTCGAGCAAGGACAAAGAAGTCACGACGGGAGGTGTTGCATGATCTTCGGGCTCTGGAGGCCCTCACCGGGCCGCAGGACCGTCAAGAGACGACTCTGGATGAAAAACTGGCGAACAGGTCGGGACCTCTGGGGGTCGACGTCATGCAAAAGTCATGACGCCGGGGGTCTGGGATACCCGGAGGAGGAAAAGGTACCCGTACCTTCTAGCCGTCCCTCTTCCGCTTGGCGCACGGAGCCCGGGGCTCGCTCTCTTGCTTCGGCGGCCGCTGCCGCCGTCTCTGACGCTACGAGCGGGTGCTCGCTCGGCAGCCTGCGCAAGACAAAGGTACCCATACCGCTACCCTTCCACCCTGCCCTCGCCTTCCCCTTTTGGGGCCTCCACTGGGAGGCCCTCGTCGCCACCGCTGGATTCGCCTCGGAGTCCTGGTCAGAACGCGCCCCGGGAGAGGGCCGTGGGGTAGCGGTATCGGTACCTTTGTGGTTTCCCCAAAGACATGCCCACCGACCCGGGTGAGGCCCATCCTGGGCCCAGGAGCGGTCTAGATGCTCCCGGGTCGGGTTTTCACAGCCCCCCCAAAGATGGGAAGGGTCCCAGGCTTCCACAGCCCCCCTCCTTCCCACTTCCAGATGGGACGGGGGGGGGCGACGACGACGACGACGACGACGACGACGACGACGACGACGACGAACCACGAACCACTCCACACCCACAGGGCGAGCGGGGGGCACCGGCACCACGCCACGCCCACATGGTCACGACAACAGGGTTGGGGGAGCGATCCCATTGACGAGGCCTTCGCGAGGCTCACTGGCGTACCCATCCAGCCAGGGGGGGGCTCGATCCTACTCGCATTGGACGGGGGGGGGCAACCCTGGATCATATATGCGTCCCTGGCCAAGACAGGTGGAGCGTATACACCGCTCCTGGGCCCAGGATGGGCCAGGTTCTGGGTTCGAGAAGGTTTTTGGCTCGTTTCGGTCCTGGGGGCCGTTTACGGGCTGTCAAGAACCGGTCCAGAGTCCACCAGGTGGACCCTGGGAGGGGTCTTGGGACAGAGCTGGACAGGATGTGGTCTCGTCTCCCCTCCCTTGGGACCGAGTTTCTCGGCATCCAACAAGTTCAGACCCCTCGCTGCCCCAAACCCCTTGACATGCTGTGTGCAGAGCAGCGTGCGTCGGCCCTCCAGCGGCGACGCGCGCGCTCGGAGATCTTATGTGGCGTACGCTCGGTGGCGGGCGGCGCCCTCTGGCCATGCCGCCCGAGCAGTTGCACCAGGATGCGCTGCACGGTGGTCGTGTCGCTTGTCGGGTTCGCGGCACAGATGTCGGCTGGCTCGGCAGCCGAGGGCGGGTGCACAGCAGTCTCTGCTCGGCGGAGTCTCCATCGCATCCGTTGGGGAGCCGGCGGTGCAAAAGCCGCTCTCGGGACAAACGCTGAGAGGTGCTCTGTTCCGTCATGCCCTGGTAGGTATAGGATATCGATCAGCCCTGTCAGACTCGGACGTGCGCCTCCAGGGGACGGCTATGGGTGCCCATGGGGGGGGCTCCAGAAAGGGCCCTGCCCTGGAGGAGTCAGGTGGATGAGGGCTCTCCCTCGGCGGAGGCCGGCGGAAGCAGAGCGGCGGCGGGGGCCGCCGGCGGTGGCCGGCGGCAGGCCAGCGGAGGCCGGCGCGAGTAACTCAGGAGGGGAAAAAACACACAGACACAGTTAGTCGTCGATCCCAAGGAAAATATGCGAAAATATGGGAATTGGGGGGGAAGACAAAAGCCCAGAAAATATGATAAGATATGGGGAATATTTTTATTTGTGTGTATTTATTTGTGTGTTCTGGGGCCCCTTTAGTAACAGGGATGGCCCCAAGAGGTAGCCGCATGTGTGGGCGCAGGGCTCTCAGCCCACCGCATGAGGCGAGCGGCCTGGGTTGAGAGTCGGGTGCGCATCGTCCGAGGCGGGAATTTCTACATGACCACCGCCTGGAGGGTCAGTTTTCGGAGCCTCGGCAGGCGGTGGGCATGGACATAATCGGGCCCCCGGGGGCCGAAACATAGCCATATCCACCGCCCGCTGAGGCACCAGGACGTCGGTTCCCAGGCGGTGGATATGGATCGATCCCCGCCTCGCACATATGGCTGCGTGTCTTTCCAGCGCTCGGCCCGTGTTCGGCCATGTGCGATGGTCCTCTAGTGGTGTGTATCCAGCGAGTGGCCTCCGCATGGCCCACAGGCCCACAGCTGAATCCAGCCATGTGTGTCTCCAGCTTCCTGGCATCACGTCGCACACCATCACCTTCGGACATGATCGTCGGCTCCTGGCTGTTTTTCGCTGTTTGCTGGCCTTCAGGCAGCTTCTCGTTGCCACGGTTGGATTCTCTTGGAAATTCGGGTCAGAGCAAAACCCAGGACATGTCAGGGGGGGGGCACGTTTTCTTCCAGACGTTATCGTCTCGGCTGCACGTTCGATTTCGGACTTTCTCGCCAGGTGCTGGAGGTGTTCCTGCTTCGGGATTCTTTTCAGCAGGTACGCCTCGCCGAGGGCTTCCTGGGGGGCCTGAGTCGCCCCCAACAGCCGCTGGACACCCGAGGTATGTATGACCCGAAAGCTCGACGCCAGACCTGTTCGAGCCGCGGAAGAGAGCACAGGGGGAATTGGCTGCACGTAAGAGTGACCCTTCGCTGGAGTGACCTTCTGTGCGGGCGCACTCGGTACCCACGATCGCTGAACGCGACACGGTAGTATCGGAGGCTGCCCGCTTAGTGGGCCCCAGAAACACGGTAGGGCCGTTTCTTCACCGTTTCCAAAGAAATTTCTCTTGAAGATGGAAGCGGTAAGAAAACGGACACCAGAAACGTCAACATACACGACTCAATAATTGGAGCCGGAACTATAGCAGGCAAAACAACGGCGACGGAACCGGAAACAAAAGCGGCGTTGGATCTAGCAACAAAACGGCAACACGGAACCAGTAAGAAAACGGCTTTGTCGTTTCCAGGGCCCACTAAGTACCAGGAAGGCTCGTTGGACAAGGTTGGTCTCGCTAGACCAGAGGCCCCCCCAGCCCGACCCGAGGCCCCAAAACTCGACTTATGAGGCGCCCAAGAACTTTCCGCTGTTTTCTTGACAATGTAGCGGCCTGCGCGCTTGGGAGCGGGTTCCGGCAGGCTTTTTTTTCCCCATTCGTTCGGTAGCCTTTCAGGGACCCCTTGCATGTCCTCGTCGCTTCACTTTTTCCGTCCTATTTAAGGGGCGGGCGGGCACCCAACCTATTTTCGACGCCTTCCTACTTCATGTTTCTACCTCCTTCTTCCGACCGATGGGTATTCCCCAGGACCTGGTGTTTCATCCCGAGTCGTTTTCTGACGGTCCTGAGGCCTGGTTTACGGGCCCCCAGGGGCCGAAAATATGAAAAGCTTCCCGTCGTGATTACTTCATAGCGCGAGGAGGTCTGGGGGCGGGGGGCCGCCTGGATGTCTGGCACCCGCTGCCGCCAGAAACCCTCGCGCCAACCCAACGGGGGGGGCAGAGCTCGGAGGGCGCCGACTGGCCACGCCACGGGCCTGGACAAGAAAACGTATACACGTGCGGGCAAGATTCAGATCCATATCCAGTGCGTCTTGGACTTTCTTGGAAGGGGCGCCACGACGCCGAGGCGCACTGGATATGGATGAACATGGAGCCTCCAGGGGCAAACTTATCCATATCCAGTGTGCCTCGGGTTTCTGGGGAAGGGAGCCCGAAACTCCATACTGCACCGCCACGCCTCCGACCCGGCCAAGACAATGCGTGCACACACACACACACACACACACACACACACACACACACACACACACACACACACACACACACACACGCACACGCACACGCACACGCACACGCACACGCACACGCACACGCACACGCACACGCACACGCACACGCACACGCACACGCACACGCACACGCACACGCACACGCACACACACACACACACAGCTCCCGGGCCCAGGACCGCCTCGGCCATGGATCGGTGAGGTGGTCAGCTGACGATCCCCGAAAAGGCGGGGCGTCCAGTCAGGGCAGGGCCGGCATTCCATTCGTGCTCGTGGCCGCGGTCCGTCCCGCGTCGCCCCCGACAGCGCGGCCGCGCTCTGGGGACGCCCGAGGGCGTTGCGAGAGAGAGGAGGAGGAGGAGGAGGAGGAGGAGGAGGAGGAGGAGGAGGAGGAGGAGGAGGAGGAGGAGGAGGAGGAGGAAGATGTGGCGTTATATTGGACACCTTTCGAGTTCTGCTGGCCCCCCCCGCCCCTACGCAGGAGCGCTCCGCCGCGCGCTCGCGGGCGCTGCTGCAGGTTCAGGCCTTGGGCAGCAAGACCAGCAGGTTTGAGCTTCATGAGGTACCCCCTCCTCCTCCTCCTCCTCCTCCTCCTCCTCCTCCTCCTCCTCCTCCTCCCCCTCCCCCTCCTCATCCTCCTCCTCCTCCTCTTCGGTGCGCGCACGCGCGATGTAGTTATCGAAGACGCCGGCGAAGCACCGACGCCCCCTGTCTTTCAGCATACGCCTGTGTGGCTAAATGCGTTGGCAGAGTTTGGCCACGCTATTGGGTCATGCGTTCCCCCAGCCGTTGTGGAAGCCCTTCGGAAAGCACGCGGGGGAGGAAGAGGAGGATGAGGAGAGGGAAGAGAAAGGAGGATGAGGAGAAGGATGAGGAGACCTATTGGGAGCTTGTTGGGTCATTCTGGGGGGCCTCCTGGGAGCTCCCTGGGGGCCTCTCGGAGCCCTCTTGGGCGCCTCCTTGCGCCTCTTGGGGGTGGGGCATCTTTGGCCGTCTGACGGCGTTCTCCCGTCTGACACCGTCGGAGGCCGTCTTGCCAGCCTGTCTGGGCCGTCTTGGGGCCGTCTTGGGGCGCTTCAGGGTCGTCTTGAAGGCCATCTTGGGTGTCTTGGAAGCCTCTTGGGCCGTCTTGGGGCCCTGTGGGGGCCGTCTTGGGAGCCCATTGGGCAGTCGTGGGGCCCTCTTGGAGGCCTGTTGGGCGATCTTTGGGCAATCTTGGGGGCCTCTTTGGCCGTCGGAGTGCCGTTTTGAAGCACATGCCAAAAGCTTTCAAAACCAAAGGAGAACCAATGATTTTGGCCTCCTCGGCCCTTCCTACAGGACCTCTGGGAGGTGTTTTCGGCCGTCTTCGGGGCCTCTTGGGCGCTTCTTGGGCAGCCTTAGGCTCTTTTGGACCATCTTGGCGGCCTTGGAGATAGGGGCCTCGCGAAGACTTTAATCAGAAAGTTGGGCCCCCAGGTGGGCGAACTTTCGCAAGTTACTGATTCCAACTGTTTTCAACTGTCTGGGCTGCCGAAAAATGGTTTTCTGAACCCGGAAGGGTTGCCCTGAAAGTTTCTTCTCAGAACTTGACAGCTTCTTTCCAGTACCTTTCGGGCCCCGCGGCGGACCCTTCTAAAAGTTACTCGTTCCACTGTTCAACGGTTTGCCAACATTCGGCGGCGCCCGCAAAGTTGCTTTCTCAATTTGTTCCAACTTGTTTGGCAACCTTCAGATTATGTCGAAAGTAACTTGTTCAACTTCCTGTGGCGGTGCCAACTTTGTCTGGATTCCGGTTGTTATGTTTTGGTTGTTTTTTGTTTTCCCGCGGCGGCCAAAAGTAATTTTTCAGGTGGCCTGAAAGATGAACCGCTTCCCGTGGCCTGGCCGAGCAAATGTTATCGGGGCGTCCATGAGTGTGACAGGTCCGGCGTTCTCCCGGGTAGTTGACGACGTGCCACGATGGCTAGAGCCATCTGGCGGGGCCTCCCTGGAGTGCCCTGCGACCTTGGCGAGCCTATGATCGGTGGCGCGGGATTGGCCTGTTAAAGTACACTGTGCGAACTCGCGCGAGCACAGCCTCCCAAGAAAATGAAGAGAGGAGGAGGAGGAAGGACGAGGAGGAGGAGGAGGAGAAGGGACGAGAAGGTGGGGGAGGATGGAGCGAGGAGGAGGAGGAGGCTACGCAGAAGCAGCAGCCAGGGAAGGCAAACGAGGGTGGGGAAAGGACCCCACACTCTTCCAGTACCATTCCTTCCCTGTGCCTCCCTTCCTCCTCCTTCTCCTCCTCCTCCTCCTCCTCCTCCTCTGTCCCCGTCCTCCGTTAGGTCTTTCGGTTCAGACACCCCAGACCTGACAAGCGGTGCCTTCTCGCAAACGTGTCTTTCAAGGGGCACGCAGCCGTGGCGACGAAGAGCCCTTGAGAGACTAAAAGAGCACCAAGAGCTCGCAACAATCTTGACTCGGATCCCGCGTTTCGGGACGACGACGACGACGACGACGACGACGACGACGACGACGACGACGACGACGACGACAGCGACGACGACGACGACGACGACGACGACGACGACGACCACAACGACGCCATCGACGCCGGCGGCACGGAGGCAGGAAGGTTGAAGGCACACAACTGCGCGCATTAACAGCAGCGGACCCTTGAGAGAGCGGAAGTAGGCTGTGAAGCTTTGGCCACTGCCCTGGCGGACACGACGGCCTGACCTAATCGTCGCCCACACTCGCGGTGCCCCCCACTGCCCAGATTCTGTCGAGGCTTCGCGACCAGTCCGAGAGTATGGGGACAGGCCTGTCTGACTCTCGGGAACGCGTCGGGCCGACCGCAAATCTCGCATGCCCGTGCCCCCCCTCCTGTCGAAGAGGTCCAACATGGCCTCCACCATGGTCCAAGAGCCAAGACGCCCTGTAAATGCGTGAGGGGTGCTCCGAGACGAGGCTTTTGCAGCCCTGAGGGCGTTTCAGTCGTGTCTTTACATGTCCCAGGAGCTGGCTGTCAGGCGCGTGGGCAAGGAGCTGGGAGCACGTTTCGCCTGCATGTTCTCCAAATAGGCTTGCCCTATAGATCTTCTAATTCAAGCCCTATCAATGGGTCCGTTGCCCTCCGCACTCCTAATTCTCGAAATGGGCTTGCCTTATAGGAGTCCGAGCTCAAACCTTACTAATTGGTCCGTTGCCCCCCCCCTAATTCCTATGTCCCCCCCATAATTCCTATGGCTAGGCCTTTGCCTATTCTTATCCCCCCCTTTTTCCAATGGCCCCCCCGTATGTATGCTTGCTTGCTTGCTTGCTTGCTTGCGCACTTGCTTGCTTGCACGCTTGCTTGCTTGCACGCTTGCTTGCTTGCTTGCTTGTTTGCTTGTTTGCTCGCTTGCTTGCGCGCTTTCTTTGCACGCTTGCTTGCCTGCTGAGTTGCGGATTCCAACCATGCTCGATTCCTCCGATTCCTTGATTTGAGTCATCTGATCGATCTGAAGTCAACGCTGGCTGATATTCATATGCCCCCCAAATTCCTATGACTATGCCTATGCCTATGCCTATGCCTCCCCCCTAACTCCTATGTCTACGCCTATGCCCATGCCTATGCCTATTCCCCAAACGTGTTTGCCCTATAGGAGTCCTAGCTCATCATACGTTATTGGTCTTCATCACCCCCCCCTTTTTCCAATGCCACCTTCCCTTACTTCCAATGGCACCCCCCTCCCCCCTCCCCCCCTTTTGCCAATGCCCCCCCCCCTTATGTCCAATAACACCCCCCCAGCTATTTCCAATGGCGAGTCCTATGGATTCCTATGAGTCGCTTGCCCTTGCTTGCTCTTGCGTGCTCTTGCTTGCTTGCTCTTGCGTGCTTGCTATCGCTTGCTTGCCCTTGCTTGTCCTTGCTTGCTTGCACTTGATCGCTGGCTCTTACTTGCTTGTTATTGCTCGCTTGCTCTTGCTTGCTTCCGCTTGCTTGCTTGCGCTTGCTTGATTTTGTTCCTCCCGTCCTGCTCCCGTCCTCTTTTCGTCCTCCTCCGATCCTCCTCTCGTCCTCCTCCTGTCCTTCTATCTATTTGAGGTCAACGCTGGCTGATATTACCATACCCCCTAAGAGAATTGATAAGGTCGGTCATTTTGAGGCTGGCGGAATGCGCGAGGCCGCTCGTAGCATGCCTTTTACGCATGCTTCTCAGCATCGTCATCTTCTCCTTCATCTCGCCATTTTTTCTCGAGGCCTAACACGGTGAGGGCCCGCAGGAGGTCCGCCGAGTTGAGGCTCTAATGAGCCGTTTCGGGGGCCAGCCGAGCGGCCAACATTCGGAAAGTGCGTGGAAGATGTGCCGAATCGATGTCCCCATCAACGTGGAAGGGCAACTCACTCCTATATTGACGTCCCCCAGGAACCTGGAGGCCCAAACCATTTGTTCCATGTCCCAGAGCCTGCGAGAGCAAATCATACGTAGTTGCACGTGTCCCAGTAAAGTTTGGGGCAGGAGATCTGTGACAGGTGTCTAAGAATGAGCCCTTCGTGGCCCGCGACGCGCAGATCACTCGTATTTTCATGTTTCCCAGTCGAGCATGGAGCAGGACATGCATAAGGGGTGTACCAGAATGCCAGTGTCGTGCCATGAAGGCACTACTCACTCGTCTTTGCACGCATCGCTGAATAATGTCAGGCAAGAATGCCTGGGAGGTGCACCGAAATGAAGCTTTCGCAGCCCAGGCAGCGCGTCTCACTCGTGTTTTCACGTGCCCCACGAGCCGTCACGCGCGTGGGCCTAGCAATGGGAACACGTTTCACGTGTCTCCAGGAGGTTTGGGGTGAATCGGCCGGCGGAATGCGCGAGGCCGCTCCCGGCACGCAATCTCACTCCCCACCATCATCGTCCACACCATCATCTTGCCTCGAAGAAAAACACGGCGAGGGCCCGCAGGGGGGCCGCCGAACGAATCGCTTCGCGTACTCCGCCGGCCCGCATCGAGGACGCCTGCGGCGAGTCACCGCCGCCCCCTGCCTCTTGGAGTCGCCCATGTGGCCGAGCGTTGCGGCAAGAGCTCTGCCAAACTATCGAGGAACACCTGGGGGAGGATAGGGGGGGAAAATCAGGAGAAGGAGGAGGAGGAGTAGGAGGAGGAGGAGGAGGAGGAGGAGGAGGAGGATGAGGAGTAGGAAGAGGAGGAGGCGGAGGAGGAGGAGGAGGGGGCATCTGGGGAGCCTTTGGGGGCACTCTCGAGGCCTCCTGAGAGTTTCCTAGGAGCCTCTTGGATGCATGTTGGGGGCCTCCTTGAGCCTCTTGGGAGCTTTGGGGGGACTCTCGGGAGGCTGTCTTAACGCATTCCTGGCCGACGCCGTCGGAAGCCGTCTTGGGGGCCTCTCTGGGCCGACTTGGGGCCCTCTTGGGGTGCTCCAGGGCCGTCTTGGAGGCCATCTTGAGCGTCTTGGTGGCCTTTTGGGCCGTCTTGGGGCCCTCTTGGGACTGTCTTGGGGCCTTGTGGGCCGTTCTGGGGCCATCTTGGAGGCATCTTGGGCGATCTTGGGGCGATCTTTGGGGGCTCTTGGGCCGTCTCGCGCCGTCGGAAAGTCGAAAAGAAGCAAATCCACAATCTCTCGAAAATGAGATCTTGGCCTCTTCGGGCCTGCCTGGAAGTCCTCTTGGAGGTCTCTGGGGCCGTCTTGGGGTGGGACTGTATTGGGGCGGTCTTAAGTAGGGGCTTCTGGGGACGTCTTGGAGTGACGGAAGCTCACGAAAAGTAGAGAACCCCAAAAACATTATCTTGGCGAAGGTCCCAACCATATGCAGTTGTGGGTACCGTAATTGTGAATATCTGCTTCGGTGAAGCTCCCTATGGGGCCACGGAGCGCTGCACTGGGCGGGGGGGAACGCTGTACTGTGTGGGTGGTGTGCCGAATTGGGTTTCCGGGACGCATGCGGACGGTCCCACTGAGGGCTTCGGTGGAGCTCCCTATGGGGCCACGAGGCGCTCTACTGAGTGAGTGAAAATGCCAAATTGGGTTACCGAGACGCATCCGGACGGTCCCACTGGGGGCTTGGGAGGAGCCCCCTATGGGGCCACGAAGCGCTGCACTGCGCGGGTGAAAATGCCAAATTACATTTCCCGGACGCATAGGGGGCACTGGGGCCTTCAGTGGGGCTCCCTATGGGGTCACGAAGCGCTGTACTGGGTGGGTGAAACGCTGGGAGGAGGAGGAGGATGGCCACGAAACGCTGTACTGGGTGTGCGGGACGCATGTGGGTACTGGGTGGGTGAAACGCAGGGAGGAGGGGGAGGAGGGCCACGAAACGCTGTACTGGGTGTGCGGGACGCATGCGGACGGTAGCACTGGGACCTTCGGTGGGGCTTCCTATGGGGCCACGAAACGCTGTACTGGGTGTGTGGGACGCATGTGGACGGTAGCACTGGGACCTTCGGCGGGGCTCCCTATGGGGCCACGAAGCGCTGTACTGGGTGTGCGGGACGCATGCGGACGGTAACACTGGGACCTTCGGTGGGGCTCCCTATGGGGCCACGAAGCGCTGTACTGGGTGGATGAAGCGCAGGGAGGAGGAAGAGGAGGGCCGCGAAACGCTGTACTGGGTGTGCGGGGCGCATGCGGACGGTAGCACTGGGACCTTCGGTGGACTCCCTATGGGGCCACGAAGCGCTGTACTGGGTGTGCGGGACGCATGCGGACGGTAGCACTACTGGGACCTTCGGAGGGGCTCCCTATGGGACCACGAAACGCTGTACTGGGTGTGCGGGACGCATGCGGACGGTAGAGGAGGAGGGGGAACAGGAGGAGAGAAGGAGAACGCGGGGACCGTCTCTTCAAAACGAGGACCCAACACCACAGGATGGTTGGGAATGAAAGGCTTACGGAAAATAAGTGATTTCGGTCTCTCGGGGCCTGGAGGCATCTTGGGACGTCTTGGGCGCTTTTTCGACCGACTGGAGGCCATCTTGGGCGTCTTGGACCGATCGTTCAGCGATTCGTGGCCCTCTTGAACCGTCCGGGAGTTCCGGCATCTTTGAGCTCACGTTGCCAGGTTATTTCTCTTCCAGGGACCCCCGGGGGCGGCCCCGCGCGCACGTAGGAACCGTATTCTGAGCCTGTTGCCGGAGATCTTAGCACGCACCGAGCCGGCGAACTTTCACACGTCCCTTGGCCCCCCCTCCCCTGGGCCGCGCACATGCCTCGGCCATGATCTGCGAGCCCCCTCTTGGGCGCCCCCCCTCCCCTGGACGGCTCCGAATTTTTGTGGGGGAGCTCGCTGCTCTGCTGGGCCTCAGAGCTGCGTGGCTCTCGCCCTCCCCGATTTATTCCGCCCCTCCCCGCAGGGCCGCCGCCGACTTCGGGCCAATTGACGATCTGGGCGCGCACGCGCAGCTCTGTACGGCCAAGACGCTGAAACAGGGAACTGTTTGGATTCGGAAGGGGCTCGATGTTCCTTACGTCCTTCCGTGGTTGTTTCTCTACCCCTTCTCGTGAACCCATGCTTGTTTCAAGCCACAGAGGGGCTTCGTTCCTTATTTAGGCGTTCCTTATTTCAGCAGCCCCACTGTACTGTCAGACCTCGAGTGCCAAGCCGAGGAGCACTTGATGCGCTCATTCCCCCAACAAACAGGAGATCCTGGCGACGGCGAGCCCAACACCATGTGGAGTTGTGAGCACCTCAGTTGTAAGTATACCGCCCTCGGTGGAGCTTCGCTATGGGGCCACGAAGCGTGCGAAGAGTGTGCCGACATTCGCTGCGCCCGCCATGCGAACGCAGCCGCTGGGGATTTCTGCTGAGCTCTCTAAGTAGACCCCGCGCGCAACAAGAAAACGCGTTCATCCGAGCATGCAGCAACCGAGTCGGATCCAGAGGGTGTGCGCGGCCATATGTGTCGGCTCTCCCCGAGGCTCCCCACCACTATGCGTTTTTCACGCGGCTACGCCCTCGCGTGCCCTGCTTTACGTCGCAAATTCCTGGGAGGTCGGATTCATCGTCAGCCCTGGAAGTGGTTTGGGTGCAGCTCTGCCTGATCTGGCCCAGCCTGGCCTCATACGGCCTGAGATCGGGCTGAAGCTGGGCTCCAGGGCTGCATACCCCCTTCATCTCGCACCTACGAGGGCCTCCCGAGAGGTCCCCTTCGGCCCGCGCTTGTGTCCTTCGAAAGTAAAACGCTTCATTGACATGGTGAACTTTCGGAGCTCCGTGCGGAGTTTTTGGGTCGGCGCTGGACCC
>CAUYUJ010007513.1:135000-155000 GCA_963575745.1 Prorocentrum cordatum | reverse complement strand
CTGCGCCCGGATCGCTTTCTGCTCACGTGCGCCGCGCGAGCTCGCTTTGCACAACTCTGCACGGGTCTCCAGAACTCTGGCTGGCTCGCTCGCATTCGGCAGGATGAGCCGGCAGGGCGGGCCCTGTTCCGTGACCGAGAGGGCCACTACTACATTCGAGCACTCCCGCGACGGAGGGGGGGGGGCCGAAGAGCCAACCGTCACCGTATTCCGGCGTGTGGATGATCATGATTCCCAGAACCCCTCGAGTAATGAAAAAGTCGTGACGGGAGGTTTTTGAGAGTTATCGGGCTTTGGGGGCCCTTCCGAGCCTCGGGACCGTCAGACAACGACTCAGGATGAAAGACCGGTCCCTGGGAATAGGTCAAAACTTCTGGGGGTCGACGTCATGAACAAAAATCATGACGTCAGGGGTCTGGGAGCGCTTTGCATTTCGACAGGAGCGGCACCGGCTGCCCGCTCCCGGATCACCTTCCGATGGGCGCCGGCCGATGCCCGCCCTGAGGCTCTTGGATCGCAGCCGCCTTCCCCCGACCCCCGATCAGAGCCCCGAATCATCAGGGGTAACTCGGGTCAGGGATAACTCGGGTTCCTTTTTCGGGAATCCAAACCCGAGTTACCCCGGACCCGAGTTACCCCGGATAACTCGGGCGCCCAACCCGACGTCGTGATCTCTTCACAGCGTCGACCCCCAGAGGTCTCAGCCCGTGCCCGGGGAGCGGTAGTCACCCCGAGGTGTCCTCTGACGGGCCCGAGGCCCCGTGGAGCCCGCCAGAGGCCGAAAGTTGCGACGATTTCTGTTCTGACTCGAGGGAGGTGTGGGAAAAAAACACACACAAAACACACACACACCACACACACACACACACACTGTGGAAAAAAAACATACACACACACATTCACACACACACAGTGGGAATGAACAAACAAAACACACACACACACACGTTTTTTGTCCCACAGTGTGTTATGTTTTTTTGTGTGTGTCTGTGTGTGTGTCTGTGTGTGTGTCTGTGTGTGAATGTGTGTGTGTGTGTGTGAATGTGTGTGTGAATATGTGTGTGAATGTGTCTGTGTGTGTGAATGTGTGTGTGTGTGAATGTGTGTGTGTGTCTGTGTGTGTGTCTGTGTGTGAATGTGTGTGTGTGTGTGAATGTGTGTGTGTGTGTCTGTGTGTGAATGTGTGTGTGTGTGTCTGTGTGTGAATGTGTGTGTGAATGTGTGTTTTGTACCGCGGGGTCGGGGACGGCACCGCGCACCGCACGACTGGCGGCCAGCTCCACCGCCCTCCCAGGTCTCCGTCGGGCCTCCGCCGCCCAGTATGGCTCCGGGAGAAAAAACGCGGCCGGGCCGCGGCGGCTGCCGCTCCGCTCGTGCTCGCGAGTCGGACTCCTCGCCTCGGCCCGCGGCTCGCCGCGGGTCCGGATCGTTTCGGGGGCGGCAAAGAGGGGGGTGATGACCAGGGGGGGGGGGTGGGATGACTAGGGGGGGGGGGATGACATACACACACACCATACACACACACTGTGGAACAAAACACACACAGTGGGAATTAACAAACAAAACACACACACACGTTTTTGTCCCACAGTGTGTTATGTGTTTTTTTTTGTGTGTGTGTGTGTGTCTGTGTGTGTGAATGTGTGTGTGTGTGTGTGAATGTGTGTGTGTGTGTGTGAATGTGTGTGTGTGTGTCTGTGTGTGAATGTGTGTGTGTGTGTGTGTGAATGTGTGTGTGTGTGTGAATGTGAATGTGTGTGAATGTGTGTGTGTGTGTGAATGTGTGTTTTGTACCGCGGGGGCGGGGACGGCCGCGCACCGCATGCCTGGCCGCCAGGCTCGACCGCCCTATACAGGTCTCCGTCGGGCCTCCGCCGCCCCAGTATGGCTCCGGGAAAAAAAAAAGCGGCCGGGAGCGGCGCGGATGCCGCGCCGCTCGTGCTCGCGAGTCGGACGCCTCGCCTCGGCCCGCGGCTCGCGGGTGCGGAGCTTCGGGGGCGGCAGAGAGGGGGGGGATGACTAAGGTCTGGGGGAAGGAAGAGAGGGGGGGACAGGGAGGGAGGAGGAGGAGGAGGAGGAGGAGGAGGAGGAGGAGGAGGAGGAAGACGATAAGGGGGGGGGGGGATATGATGGCGGGGGCCATGAGATCGCCTCAGATTTCGTGGCGCCTCGTTTTGTTCCGTCACAAGCCCTGGGCCCCCCCCCCCCCCTGGGCCGATTGCACGTGCCGCCGGCCAGGAGTTGCACCCCCACAGAAGGTCGACTCCTGCGGATGGAGCTGGCCCGCAGAGGGAGGGGTCCAGCCCTCTGGGTGGAGGAGGAGGAGGAGGAGGAGGAGGAGAAGGGGAAGGGGGAGGAGGAGGAGGAGGAGGAGGAGGCCCCCCCTCGGAAGCCCCCCCCCCCCCGCCCTCTCTCGGCCGCTCCCGAGAGCTGTGCCGTCTCCTGCCGAGCCTCGGCGGCTCGTGTGCCGCGCGTCCCCCCCGCGAAGAGAAAAAAAGAGGGGCGCCCCCCACGGCGGCGCGCCGTGGGCACCCGCCTGGTTCTGAGGAGGAGGAGGCCGAGGAGGAGGAGGCCGAGGAGGAGGAGGAGGAAGGAGGAGGAGGAGGAGGAGGAGGAGGAGGAAGGAGGAGGGGAGGAGGAGGAGGAGGAGGAGGAAAGGAATCAGGAGGCCGAGGAGGAGGAGGAGGAGGCGGAGGAGGAGGAGGAGGAGGAGGAAAGGAATCAGGAGGAGGAGGAGGAGGAGGAGGAAAGGAATCAGGAGGAGGAGGAGGAGGAGAGGAAGGAGGAGGAGGAGGAGGCCCCTGCCGCGGCCCCTGCCCCTGCCTCCTGCCCCTGCCTCCCCAGCATATCCATCTCTCCGACTTCTGCTCGCAGCACGTCTTCGGAGGGGCCCGGCCCCCCCGCGCCGCCCTCGCAGGGCCGGTCCCGCTGGACCGACATCGCGCGCTCGTCGTCCCTGCCTCCCCAGCATCCATCTCTCCGATTTCTGCTCGCAGCACGTCTTCGGAGGGGCCCGGCCCCCCCGCGCTGCCCTCGTGGGGCCGGTCCCGCTGGACCGACATCGCGCGCTCGTCGTCGCCGTCCTCGTCGGAAGCCTGGAGCGTATACGTTGCCGGGGGCGGGCGGTTTCTTCAATCCCGGGACTTTTTTGGAGGGTCGGGGACGACGTCGGGGTGGTGTGGTGTAGACTTTTTGTCCCCGTACTCCCAGGGGAGCAACGGAGAATGTATATACACCAGGAGCCCGTATACACCAGGATCCGCTTTCCTGTGCGAGACTCAGTGTGAGGCCAGACAGAGGCGTCGGTGTATAGAGCTCGGCTCCTTACCTCGTGGGCCGCAGGACGCATCCAGGGCCGGCAAGGGCACGGCCGAGGCGGACGCCGAGGCCAAGAAGGCGCTGGGCAAGCGCGTGGCAAAGGCCGAGAAGGACGGGGGCAGCCAACGCCGCGGCCGCCGGGATGCGCGTCTACCTCCCAGAGGGGGGAAGAGTGCCCTGTCCATACGGCCGCACTGGCCTCGTTTTCGCCCTTTTGGGGCGTCCTGGGGGGCCCTCGTCGCCACCGCTGGATTCGCCCCGATTCCCCGGGCCTCTATTGTTTTTTGTGACAGTGAGTTTGCGTATGTTTCTGTCTCGGGTCTCGCGCAGGAGGCGGAGTCCCGCGCGTATGCCGCGCGCCACGCGGTCGTCCAGGCCCTGCAGTCCCAGCTGGACACGGCGCGTGCCCAGTGCCGCGGAGAGCTGGAGGTGCCGGGGCTGTTTACTTGTCCAGTGCGGTTCGGACGTCCAGCATCACAGAGCATACGGTCCGGGCCTCTGGTTCAGCGCGTCGCGCCGCCGGACTTGGCCCACCACGCTTCGGCGCCACACGCGATCCGCGTCTCCATGCCGAGGCGTCCGCGTCCCGAGCTCTTCCTGACCTCCCGCCTCGGGGAAGGGAGCGACGCGCGCTCCACTCGCAGGGCACGGGGCGTCGCCAGGGCCGCCGTGGCGGCGCGCCATCCACAACCCTCTGACCGTGTAGGTCCGAGGATCGGGGGCAGGTCTTGCTTGGGGCGGGGGGCGCTCTCGTCGCCACGAACGGATCCGCTCCCTCCCTTCCCCTCCCTCCCCTCCCCTCCCTCCCTCCCCTCCCTCCCTCCCTCCCTCCCTCCCTCCTCCCTCCTCCCTCCTCTCTCCTCCCAAAGAGAGGACAGGGGGTCGATTCTGGAGGGTGGGTGGGTACCCACACTCCTCGCGTCTACCGGAAGCTCTCCTTCCGGGTTCGGCGTCTTCGGCGCTAGTTCGGGGCCCGTTCGGGTCCGGGGGCGATCGCAGATCGACCCAGGAGGAACGCTGGCTCCGGCGATGGGCTCGGGAGGGCGACGCCACGAAAGATATGAGACGGCGGATGTCTGTGGTGGGGAGTGGCGTTTAGGGATTGGGGCTGCTGCTCTTCCCACATGGACCCCCACCAGAGCCTCCCAGAAGCCCCCAAAGCCACAAGATACCCCCCAAGCAGACACGTACACACATACAAGCGCGTAGCACAAATCACACACATGCGTACACACACACGCACACACACACACACACACACACACGTTGCTCAGCAGCGTGGTGCGTGGTGGCAGCGCGGTACCTGGCGGCGGGGCAGCAACACATTCGCACACACGCACGCACGCACGCACGCACGCACGCACGCACGCACGCACGCACACACACACACACACGAACGAACACACTCCCTCTTTCAATAAAGCCCCAAACCTCCCTCTCTTCCTCCCTTCTGCACGCGGGGCGTTTAGGAGACTGCCTGACTGCACTGCCACAGGCGCTGGCTGGTCGAACCCTGTGTCCAAGATCGGTGAGCACGCCCTCCCTGCCCTGCAGGGATGCACGACCTCTCTGCTGGGCGAGAAGGGCGCATCGGTCCATCCTGGGTCCTGGACAAGTGTAGCCCGGCTCGGTACTTGTGTTAACTTGGCGTCCTCCTCAGGCGGTGGAGGCGATTTTGCAGAAATTGCCAGGAGAGAAGAAGGCGCTGCTCAAGAAGCGCACGTCGGAGGCGGAGGCGGAGGAGAAGGAGTTGCGGCAGAGGCGCCAGGAGAAGTATGCCCAGACAGTGGGGTTGCACAAGTTTGCGATCGAAACGCAGATCGAGAAGGAGCGGCTTGAGGGCACGCTCTACTCGAGTGACCCGAAGCTGTCGGTGCTCACACACGTCCAGGCGAGGGTGCATGAGCTGGCCGAGGAACTGCAGGTGTTGGAGGTCGACGGCGTGAACAACCGAAAGAGTCAGGGCATCCTGATGCACACGCTCCGTGCGCTGGAGGGCCGTGCGGCCAAGGCAGTGAGCCTGCACGTGGACAAGACGCAGATGCCAGAGAAGAGGGATTCCGACAAGGACGACTACGTGCCGAGCGATACCATCCGCAAGAAGCAGGAGACCAAAGCGCTGCCAAAGGCAGCGCCCGCAGTGGACCTGGCCAGGCCCCCTCCCAGGCCCAGGAGCCGCATGCACGGGCGCCCCTGGTCGGGCCTGGAGACGCTTGTGCACTCCCCATGGGCTCGGGAAGGGGGACCGGAGTGCGCCGGTGCCGGTGTGCAGCTGTGGCGGCCCTCCGAGGCCATGATTTGTTTTATGGCGTCGGCCCCCCGAGGTCTCGACGCCTTCCGCGGGGCCGGTTTTTCAGCCCGAGGCGTTTCTTGGACGGTCTCGGGGCCTGGGGAGGGCCCCGGGAGGCCGAGGATGGCGAGGAGCCGCCCGTCGCGATCTCTTCGGGACTCGAGGGGGGTCCGGGCAGGTGTGGCGGGCCCCCCGAGGAGCGGCAGGCCGAGCAGGAGGTGCAGTTCGTGGAGGCCCTGGAGACGGAGGTCAAGAACCTGCGGGCGGACCTGCGGCTGAAGGCCGAGGCGGAGGTGGCGGCGCTGGGGGTCGCCCGGCGAGACGAGGCAGAGTCCCACCGGGAGGCCCTGGAGGAGGCCAGCAGGGCGCTCGCGGAGGCTCGGGAGGGGAAAAGACACGCAGGCACAACGGATCGTCGATCCCCCAGAAAATGTGGGAACATCTAGGGGAAGTGTAGGGGGGGGGGGGAGACCAAAAGAAAACAACAAAGTATGAACAGATGGGAAATCCTGGGACTCGTGTGCATTTACTCGTGTGTCCTGGGGCCCCTGGAGAGGCGCGCGCGTGGGCCGACGGCAGCAGGCGGTGGCTGGGCGCCGTCGTGCCACTCGCGAGGGCCAGCGCCCGCGCCTCCGAGGTGGCCGCGTACCTGCGCGACTGCCCGGCCGAAGGCCGTGGCTCGGGTTAAGTCGGGCCTGTCCCTTTACAGGAGGGATCTGCAAAAACAGTGCAAGACTGCCCGGCCGAAGGCCGTGGCTCGGGTTAAGTGGGGCCTGTCCCTTTACAGGAGGGATCTGCAAAAACAGTGCAAAAATGATTTGGGAATTATTGCTTGATTATTCTTACGCCTTAAGCATCTTGGGCGTCTGTTTTCGTATCTTCAGATTTTTCGCCCCAAATCCCCCTGTTGGGGGACAGGCCCGACCTAAGGCTCGGGGGTCCGTGTCTCGGGCAGCCCGGGGGGTCGAAGTGGGCAGCCAGATTTACGTCGGGCGTGCCCCTCTCCAGGAGGGATTGCAAAAATAAGCAAAACAATAGTCTGGGAACGATTGTTCGATGTTTTGGATCACTTCTCAGTATTTTTGGATTCTGTTTAATGAGGCGTTTCCTCCAGAATCCGCCTGTAGGGGGACATACCCAACCTAAACCTACAACCCCGTGCGAAAAGCAACTGGTGTTTGGTGAGCCCCCCGGCCCCCCATTTCATTGTTGACCGCGTGAAAGGCGAAGTTCGAAAAAAAAATCGGCACCGCATTGAACATTGAAGTTGTGCGGGTGGGGGGTGGGGAGGTGCGTAGAAAAACACTACGCAGTTGCTTTTTTACACGGGGGGGCAGATTTACGTCGGGCGTGTCCCTCTACAGGAGGGAGATCGACAAATAATAAAAAAATAGTATGGGAACGACTTGTCGTATTTTGACCACTACTGAGTATTATGTTTAATGAATTGTTTCCTCCAAAATCCGCCTATAGGGGGTCATGCCCAACCTAAACCTAGACCCCCTCGAGTGATGAAATAATCACGACGGGAAGTTTTTCGCTGTTTTCGGCCACTGGGAGCCCTTTCCTGGGCTCGGGACCGTCAGAAAACGACTCGGGATGAAAAAACGGTCCCGGGGAATGGGTCGAAACCTTTGGGGGTCGACGTCATAAAACACATCATGACGCCGGGGGTCTGGGTACGAGGATCAATCGCGTTTCTGGACCGTCTTGGGCAGCACGCGCTGTCGGTATCGCTGCGGGTGCGGTGCTGTCCGTTTGAGACGGAGGCCGCCTGGCCGGCGGCGGCCGCTCTGGGGGCCTGGACGCAGCTTGCCGCTGAGCTTCGTGCCCGCTCTTTTTGGGCCGAGCCTCGCCGTGCCGAGGGCAGGGTGGGCCGCGGGGGGGGGGGGGTAGCGCGGGAGCGCACGAAGCGCTCCAGAGGTCCCGGCCGGGAGTCCACCTGCAGTCCTGCGCAGGTGCGCGAGAATGTACAGCGCGTCGTGCGCGAGGTGGGGTGGCCCTTAAGGCCGCGCGAGGGCCGTGGGTGGGCGGCGGCCCCGGGCCCAGGCGGCGTGGTGGCACAGCCCGCCAGTGGCTGCGGGGGTGAGTTTCGGAGGGCGCGTGGTGGGGCGGCGACGAGGGCTGGGGTGGGGGGGGCAGCGAGGCCTGCCGAACAGTTGCCCTTCTGGGCCCCTAGAGGGGCCCTTCAGGGCCCAGAGAGGGGCCTTTAAGGGCCACCTGTCCTCACCCCCCCGCATTGATCGCCCCCTCATGCATTCGCGCCCCGGAGTTGCGCTTGTCGGTGGTCAAGTGGCCACCTGCGTATTTCAGAAGAGACTACCAGACGAGCTGCCGTGAGAAGGGACGCGTGGGAGCAGTGCAGCCTCGGGCTGGTGGGATTTTTTGGGGACCCTGTCATCGCGTGGGCGCTCGGATTAGCCGCGCTCACGCTCGAGGCCACGAGCTGCGCGCGCGGCTGAAGACCGCCGTCGTCCGCCTGGAGGACGCGCGGGACTTCCTGTCGGCCGTCAATCCGGCAGACTCCCCGCGCGACGCCGGCTTTGACCAGGCGCCGCCATGGAGCAGAGTCAGACAGGGCTAGGACGAGGACAACTCCGTTCCAGGGCGTTCCAGAACGCTCCCAGAGCGTTCCGGACCGTTCTGAGGAGGCTACGGCGCCCGAGACATCCTCCAGAGCCGCCAGATCTCAGAGAGTTCCGACTTATCCTCGCCCGATGCTATCTTCGTCCAGGCTTCGTCTTACTGAAGGGTCCCGAGGGGATTGGGTCCTGAGTTCTGCTCGCCGTCGTCGGCCTCTCGAGGGCCTCCCTGGGCCCCGTGACCTATTCGCAACGACCCAGCAGATGGCCCTCGTGGGAGGCCTCGGTCGGACGGGCCGCGGGCCGGGGCATGCCGAGACCCATACATCTGCAAGGGCTCCCCCGAGGGCGCGAAGTTATTCGCGCTTCGCGCTTCGCGGTCCTCGTTCCTTCTCCCCCTCCTCCTCGTCCTCCTCTTCTCCCCCTTGGGGGGCGGCGCGAGAGCGCGAAGTTATTCGCGCTTCGCGCTTCGCGCAGCGCGAAGCGCGAAGTTGGGAGCCCTAGCATATATCTGCAGCGTCCCCGAGTGCTCCCAGAGCGCTCTGGAGCGCTGTTCGAACGGCCGCGGGGCCCGATGCACCTCCGGACTCCCTGGATTGCGGAGATCCCGGATTCCCAGACCCCCTCGAGTAATGAACAAAAACATGACGGGAGGTTTTGTGCCATTTTCAGCCTCTGGGGATCCTTGCCGGGCCTCATGACCGTCAACAAAACGACTGAGGATGAGAAACCGGTCCTGGGGAATGGGTCGAGACCTCGGGGGGGCGACGTAATGAACAAATCCTGACGTCGAGGGTCTGGGCTTCTCCCGGTGCGAGCAAGTCCAGGTCTTCGCTTCGCCCTACTTTGGCGGAGGCCCGCCCGCTTCCCGCGGGAAGCCCGCGTGCCTCGCACACATCAGCAGGTAGCGTGCCGCATCAAGCAGGCCTTCGCCTCGCTGGAGACGTGCCGCGCCGAGAACCCAGACCCGCAGAAGCCGAAGAGGCGCAAGAAGAGGGTCCCCTCGAAGGAGGTCGACGCCGTCGCCACCGACGCCAGCGTCGAAGGCCCGCGGCCTGAGCAATGGGTCCCATCCCATCGGTCCTTTACGATGCACCCATTCCGGCCGGCACGATCCGAGTCGATCCTGACATTCCCACGGTCCCATTTTTCGTGTATGTATATATATATATATATATATATATATATACATATATATATATATGCAAGACTACATTGGCGCTTCGCGCCATGCGTCTTGTTCCGGACACTTCCCTTGCAAAACAATAAATCATCGCGTGCTTCAGCAGGGGGGACCTCGAGGCCTGGACGGGCGACCGGCTCATTTTTCTGATATCCCTGGTGCCTGCTGGCACCGCGTTCGGCCGATGCGCTTGCACGCTTGTGCGTAGGAGCGGGGAAGGAATGATGAGTTTTTGACGCGCGAAGGTCCTTTGAGGAAGTAGCGAGCGTTCCCATGACACGCCGAAGAAGTCGCAGTAGCTCCGAACACATCGATTTTCGGTCGCTTCCTGAATGCCTGGAGGGCCCCAGGCACTCAGGAAATCTTCGATCGTTGAATCTAAATGTTTTTCCTAACCATCCTGTGGTGTTGGGTCCTCGTTTTGAAGAGACAGCGCCCCGCGGCCCTCACTCACTCACTCGTCCTCCCCCTCCTCCCTCCTCCCCTTCCGCGTCAGCCACACCCACTTCGGCACACACCCCTCACACGTTCCGTGGCCCCATAAGTAGTTCCACCGAGGGCTCCAGTGGCTGCGTTCGCATGGCGGCACCGCGCCCACTTCGGCATACCCCTCACACGTTTCGTGGCCCCATAGGGAGCTCCACCGAGGGCCCCAGTGGCTGCGTTCGCATGGCGGCACCGCACCCATGTCGGCACACCCCTCACACGCTTCGTGGCCCCATAGGGAGCTCCACCGAAGGCCCCAATGACTGCGTTCGCATGGCGCCACCGCACCCATTTCGGCACACCCCTTACACGTTTCGTGGCCCCATAGGGAGTCCCACCGAAGGCCCCAATGGCTGCGTTCGCATGGCGGCACCGCGCCCATTTCGGCACACCCTTCATACGTTTCGTGGCCCCATGGGGAGCTCCACCGAGGGCTTCAGTGGCTGCGTTCGCATGGCGGCACTGCGCCCATTTCGGCACACCCCTCACACGCTTCGTGGCCCCATAGGGAGCCCCACCGAAGGCCCCAATGGCTGCGTTCGCATGGCGGCACCGCACCCGCACACCCCTCACACGCTTCGTGGCCCCATAGGGAGCTCCACCGAGGGCCCCAGTGGCTGCGTTCGCATGGCGGCACCGCGCCCATTTCGGCACACCTCTCACACGCTTCGTGGCCCCATAGGGAGCTCCACCGAGGGCCCCAGTGGCTGCGTTCGTATGGCGGCACCACACCCATGTCGGCACACTCCTCATACGTTTCGTGGCCCCACAGGAAGCTCGACCGAAGGCCCCAATGGCTGCGTTCGGATGGCGGCACCGCACCCATTTCGGCACACCTCTCATAGGTTTCGTGGCCCTTGAGGGAACTCCACCGACGGCCCCCGTGGCTGCGTTCGCATGGCGGCACCGTACCCATTTCGGCACACCCCTCACACGTTTCGTGGCCCCATAGGGAGCCCCACCGAGGGCCCCAATGACTGCGTTCACATGGCGGCACCGCGCCCATTTCGGCACACCCCTTCACCCGGTTCGTGGCCCCATAGGGAGCGCCACCGAAGGCCCCAGTGGCTGCGTTCGCATGGCGCCACCGCACCCATTTCGGCACACCCCTCTCACGCTTCGTTTCCTCACAGGGAGCTCCACCGAGGGCTCCAATGGCTGCGTTCGCATGGCGGCACCGCGCCCATCTCGGCACACCCCTCACACGCTTCGTGGCCCCATAGGGAGCCCCACCGAGGGCTCCAGTGGCTGCGTTCGCATGGCGGCACCGCGCCCATTTCGGCACACCCCTCACGCGTTTCGCGGCCCCATAGGGAGCTCCACCGAGGGCCCCAGTGGCTGCGTCCGCATGGCGGCTGCGCGCCCATTTTGGCACACCCTCACACGCTTCGTGGCCCCATAGGGAGCTCCACCGAAGGCCCCAGTGGCTGCGTTCGCATGGCGGCACCGCGCCAATTTCGGCACACCCCTCACACGCTTCGTGGCTCCATAGGGAGCTCCACCGAGGGCCCCAGTGGCTGCGTTCGCATGGCGGCACCGCACCCATTTCGGCGCACCTCTCACACGTTTCGTGGCCCTTTAGGGAGTTCCCTCTCATTCGTTCAACCTGCTTTGCGGTACTCGTAACTGCAAATGGTTGGGTCCATCGCCAGGATCATTCGTGTCTTTCTCGACCGAGGAACTTAAACGTCGAGCTTCAAACGTGGAGCCAAGATCGTCGGGTCAGCTCGATGTATTTCGTAGTAGAACGCCGTCTGGGCGTTTGTGGTGTTTTTTTGGGTCGTCCTGGAGCCCTCTTGGGCCGTCCTGGGGGCTTATTGGGCCGTCTTGGGGGTATCCCATAGCTTTCGGGGGTCTCTCTTGGGAGGCATGTTGGTCTTCTTGTGGGCAGTCTCGGGGCTCTCTGGGGCAGTCTTGGGGCCCTCTTGTGCCGTCTTCAAACCCTTTGGGGGGCCTTTTGGGCCGTCTTGGGGCGACATCGTGGGCCCATCGGGTCATCTTGGACGATGGAAGACCCAAAAAGCGGAGATGCTAAAGAGGCACACACACACATATATATATATATATATATATATATATATATATATGTATATATGTGTGTGTGTGTTATGGAGGGAATGGGGTGATGTTGATTTCGGGGCTTTTTTAACGGCCTCTTGCGGCGTCTTGGGGGCCTCTTGGGCCGTCTTCAGACCATCGAGGTTCCTCTTGGAGCGTTCTTGTGCTGTCTTGGGTCTCTCTTGCTCCTCTCCGACGACCCCTCTGATCGCCTTGAGTCGGCTCGCAAAGCCCGGCAAGGCGCCCTGGGAGGCCCGGAAGGTCCACCGCACAATTCCACGGCTGTCCATGGGGCCGCCGAGACGTCCGAAAGGGCGTCCGGAGCGTCCATGGGGGGGGAGGTCTGGTTCAGGGTGGGGGGGGGGGTCCGGGTTTTAGAAATATAAGAATATGATGTTTTTTTCCTTGCCGAAGATGAGGGACACCCCCCCGGGCGGGCGTCACCGTATTCGCCCCCCCCCCCCGATGAGCTCTGGACGACATTGAGCTCTGGAAGACATCCGAACAGCTCCGAGAATGCCCGAAATTACGGTCAAACCGGTCTGACTGGCCCAAGAGGGCTTCCGAGACGCTCAGAGATCGCCCCAAGATCCTCCAGTTGGTCCCACGACGGCCCAAGAGGCTTCCAAGAGGCATCCCCAGAGGGCCCCCAGAGGGCCCCCATTGGCAAACACCAGTGATTTGTTCGACAGGTTTTTGAAGGTTTTTCAAGTTCCCGCGTGTGCCTTTCCCGACGCTCGAAGACGGCCACATGGGGCCTCCAAGATCGCCCCCAGACGGCACAAAAAGGCTCCCAAGACAGCCCCACGACAGCCCAAGAAGGCCACAAACGGTCCAAGAGGCCTCCAAGACGGCCCAAGACACCCTCAAGACGGCTCAAAGAATTGCTACGAAGGGGGATCTGACCCGACGTTTCGGCCACTCGGCCCCAAGATGCCCCCAGGAGCCCGAAGCGACCCCCAGGAAGCCCCCAAGAGGCTCCAAGAAGCCCCCAAAAGGCCGCGAATAGCCCCCCATGAGGCCTCAAGTCGGTGCCCAACAGGCTCACAACCGACTCAAATCCGTGGGTTCGCGGCCCCCTGCCGACAGACGCACAGAACAAGTACACGCAGCCCTTGATTAAACCCGCACGCGGCGTTGGGTCCAGCAGAGCGTTCAGTGCCATAGAGAATCTGGAAGCTTCAGTTATATGTTGGTCTGTTGTGTTGCCTGAATTGAACATCTGGGCTTGGACGCCATCTCATGGGCGAGCACGCGGCGCCGTATCCAGCATAATGTACAAGCACGTCGGCACCCATACGGGCGATTTCTTCGTGATATTTTCTTTGGTTGTGTCCCTTAGTTTGCCTCGATTGTGCAATATCGGAGGCCACCTTGCGTCGCCTTGAAGGCCCCACGGGGCACCTGACAAGGCCCTCAACGCCAGGGCTCCCGCAAACCCAAAGACGTCAGGAGCTCTGAACGTCAAGGCTCCCAGTACCAGTAACGACGTACACACCTCTGACGTTCCCGGCGTCCATTGATGTTCCGTGGGCTTTGGCGCCAGGGTTCCGCTGATATTCCGCCTCGCCATGCCGTGGCGGGCGACTTCCACCGGGGGGCTCTGCGCCCCTGGACATGCTGATTCCCTACGAAGCCCCACGCCCACGACGGCCTCTCGATGCTGGCCTGCCCGCAGAGCGCCAGACGTTCCCGAGTCCAGGCCCCCAAAGAAAAAACGGCCGTCTACTGGACCAAAAATTGGTTCGGCCCGTTGGGTGGTGGTTCGCTTCCGGACATGCTCACCCCTCATGAAAACCCACGCCCACGTTGGCCCCGCGACCGGCAGCGCGGCCACAAGTACAACCACCAGCGCGACCACCAGCACGACCGCCCACCAGCGCCATCCCCAGCACGACAGCCACCATGACGAGCAGCGCGGCCACCGACACACCCGCCGGCACGATGTCCAACGCGAACGCCAACACGACCACGAGCACGACCGCGGATACAATTGTCCTCCGCGATCGGTCCTGTAACAACAGCACCCCGATTTTCCCGAAACCGTCAATCTCGCGACGCGCATCATATCGACACCCCTATATCCATGAAGTTCACGAGCGCACCCCGCTCTGTCGTCCACATGGCGCGGCGGGATGCCAGATCTGCGCTCCTGCGCTAAGGATGAGGATGAGGGGCAAGATGTTTGGGCGAAGCGAAGCGAGCCATCAATATCTTGTGTATGTATGTATTAAACATATAGGTGTGTAGGTATATATATATATATAGGTATATATGTTTGTTATGTATGTATGTATGTATGTATGTATGTATGTATGTATGTATGTATGTATATATATACACAAGACTGCATTGGCGCTTCGCGCCATGTACCTTGGTCCTTGAAGTTTGATGTGCAGGCGGAGTAGCAGGAAGGTCAAGCCGACAATTTAGCGATAACTCCTTGTTGCCTTTTTTCCGGCATCGCCGCTACAATAATGTTATTCGTTATCCTTCCTCCATGCTTCTTGTTCTTCTTTTTCGCCATACCCTGCGCATTCTCCCCATCCTCCGCAGCTCTTTTTTTGCGGGGGCTCCTCCTTGGAGAGCCTCTGGGGGCCTCACAAAAGTTGTTTCAGGTTTTCTTCAGGCCTTCTGGAGGCCTCCTGGGCGTATTTTGGGGGCCTCTGGGGGCTTCCTCGGGCCACCCTGCCTCCAACCGCGGTCTCCCTGAACGACCGGGTCACGATTTGGAATGCTTCGGAGGGTGTCTTGGGGCCATCTTGGGACGCCATGGGGCTCTCTGAGGGCCATCTTGGACCCGTGTTGTGCCGTTTTGGGGCTCTCTTGGATTGCCCTAAAGCCCTTTCGGATGGTTGTGGGGAGATTTTGGAGCCTCCCAGTTGGAATCGCCGCGGGGGCACAATCGGCTCTCCTCTAGGGCGTCGGGGCGCCAACTTCCCGCAGTTCAAGGAAACAGAATCGTCGATTCTATAGATCCGCATTGCGTCGTCAGTGGTGTTGGCGTTTTTTTTACGACGTTGTGGTGATTCCAGATCGGTGAGGACATCAAACACCTCTGATTCGCCAGTTGCTCGGAAATGCAAGTAGGCGCCAAAACGTTGGCGGTAGAACCGCGACCGCATCGACCACCGCATGTTTTCGGTTGCGGTCGCCCCCTACATCGCCGCCCTCGTCGTCATCCCGTCGCCCTCCGCTTCGCTTTGTCTTTCAGTCTTATGGCGGAAATCCCCCAGCGAAGATTCAGTCGTGTGCCTTCCTGGAATGCCGCTCATGAAAGAAATCAGCAAGGGTTCGTCTGGGCACGTCGTGTCTGATTACATTTTGCATTGTCTGAGATGAAGCCGCCTTGGAGGCGCCCAGGCGGCTTCGGACGCCCAGAAGACCGCCGTCTTGGAGCGTCGGGAAGCCGAAAAGAGGAGAAACCCCAAATTCACCCAAAACCATCAGAAAATCACTGATTTTTGCCTCTTGGGGCCTTTTTGGGAGTGCTCGTGGAGGCCTCTTTGGGACCGTCCTGGAGGCCTCTTGGGCCATCTGGAGGTCACGTCGGTCACTCTTGGAGCGCTCTTGTGCTGTCATGGGGTCTCTGGGACGTCTACGATGACCCCCCCGATCGCCTTAGGTGTGCTGGGAAGGCTTGGCAAAACGCCCGGCGAGGCCCGGGGGGCCGCTTCGAGGCCCGTCCAGAGGGTCCCAAAGCCCCAGATCCTGTGAGTACGGATTTTTTTTTGGGGGGGTGACACCTTTCGCGTTCCGCCCAGATTGTAAAAATATACAAAAAAGAATACGCATCTTTATATTCACATCTATATATATATATGTATATGTATATATATATATATATATATATATATATATATATATGTGTGCGTGCAGACCGAGGCTCGCGCGGCGCTGCGGCGCAGCCTTGCGCGGCCGCATTCGAGTCGATCTCGGCGCCGTGCGGGATGCGGTCCGATCCGACGCGTGCGCCCCTGCTCGACCCCATTCCCCCGCGATCCGATGCTGGATGTTCCCGCCTCTTGCGTCGGCGGCCCGAAGCCTCCGCGCGGGGGGCGGGCCAGCCCATTGATCCGACGTTTTTCTTCCTACTCTCGGGGGCGGCCAAGATGTGGATGATGACCCAGGTGTCACAATGGCCAGGGTTCATGCTGCCTCCCCAGATCCCGAGGTCCTGATTTTTGAGTTGCGTCGGCCCCCCGAAGTCTCGACCCATTCCCTGGGACCGGTTTTCATCTCGTGCCGGTTCCTCACGACCCCGAGGCCTGGAAAGGGCCCCCGGGGGCCGAAAATGGCGAAAGCCCTCCCGCCGTGATTCTTTCATTCCTCGAGGGGGCCCTGGCCCCCCGCTTGCGTACCCCCCCCTCCTCTCCTGTGCGTGGCGCTCCCTGGCCCCTCCCCCGCCTGCGCGCGCGCCTCGGGCCGCGAGTCTGCGGCCCTCCCCCGTGGATGCGTGCCTGCCCCCCCTCGCTGGACGCCCCCGGGGCTCCCCATCGAAAGCACCCTGGCGGCTCGAGGGCGTGGAGGCCCAGGCCCCCCCGGGCGTCATGGTTGTTCCATGACGTCGGCGTCGACCCCCAAAGGTTTCGACCCATCCCAGGACCGGCGTTTCCTCCGGAGCTGTTTTCTTTGGGCGGCTTCGGAGGCCAGGGAAGGGCCCCTACAGGGGCCGAAGATCGTGACGCCCCTCCCGCCTTGATTGTTGCTTCTTCTTCTCCTTTTTCTTTTTCTTATTTTTCTTCTTCTTCTTCTTCTTCTTCTTCTTATTATTATTCTTTTTCTTCTTCTTCTTCTTCGGGGGGGTCTGGGGACGGAGGTTTTCGTAGCTCTTTCGGCCTCTCGGGGCCCTCGCCGGGCCTCGGGACCCTCCAGGTGGCATTTGGCGGAGGAGGCTCGGCCACGCGCAGAAGGGGGGCAGGGGGAGGGGGGAAGGCTTGTTAGAAGCATCCGTGCTTCTCAGAAGGCGCCGGCCCCGTCTGCAGATGTCGGGGTTGGGTCGACCACATGTAAGAGTGACCGTTCGCCAGAGTGACCTTTGGTGCGGGCCCATTTGTGGTCACCCGATCGCCTGCGCGCCTGTGTGCTGGCCCCCCCGCGGCGCCCAAAAGCCGCGCACCGAAGATCACTCTTACCCAGGGTCACTCTTGCGTGATAATAATAATAATAATACCAATAGCAATAATAATACTAACATTAATACTAGTATTGATAATAATAATGATAATAATCATAATAATCATACTAATCCCAAGAATCTTCATAATCTTAATACTCATAATAATCATAATACTCATCATAATCAGAATAATCATAATAATCATACTAAGCGTACTAATCATAATAATCATAAGCGTAACAATATTGAGATCACTAATACTCATACTAATAATGATAATACTAATAATGATACTAATCATGATACTATTAATGATGCTAATACTAGCAATAAGAATAATAGTAGTACTACTAATACTAGTAGTAGTCGATTAGGGGCGGTGCCCTCTAAGAGGCAGCCTCCTTCGAAGAGTCTTGCCCCCCTCGCCCCTTGCCCCCCTGTGCGCGCCGCCGAGAGGGTTCTCGCGCCTCGGCGGCCCCGCTCTCGCGGCAGGCAGGCCCGCGCCGTGCGCCGGCGCGGCGGGTCGATCCCCGGGGCCTGGCATCGCTCGGACGTGTGCATTTCTTTTCGGCGAGGACCATCGAGGAGCATCCTTGATCATTTGGCGAAAAAGCCACGCACGAAACCGAAAAAGCACAGGGAATGGACGTCCGAGCGATGGCCAGGGGGGGTGCGGGGGGCCGATCTCTCCCAGGCGTGCTGCTCGCGCCGCGCGAGCAGCACGACGGGAGGCTTTTTCGGGGTCGTTGTCTGCAAGCACGTGCGGAAAGCAGCACGCCAGAAAAAGCGGGTGGCAGGCAGGCGTAGAAGTGGCATTGCAATGCAGTCGGGCCTGTCCCTCTACAGGAGGATGATTCAGAAATTGTCAAAACATAGTCTGGGGACTATTATTTTGTTTTTTTGTTTGCCACTTTGGAGTATGGTTTGACTATGTTTTATTCGTTCGCCCAAAACCCTCCTGCAGGGGGACGTGCCTGATCTAGCATTACAAACAAAACGTATCCACCCCACCGCGCATCCGCAGAGAGGCACGCGGGCAGGTGGGCCACGGGCCGACCCCCGACGGGAGAGCGTACGGCAGAGCGGTGCGCAAACGCATGACCAGCGCCGATTTCTCCAAGCGGCGGTTGTCCTGTTCGCTGCTTTGCCGACCGGTGCGCGTGCCCTCGCCCCTTCCCCCCCCCCCGCTCCCCCCCGCAGCCTGGAGCAGACCTTGGCCGCTGTTGGGCACCTGTTTCGAGCGGGGCGGAGGAGCCTCCCCCAGGGGACGCCCTGTTGCAGACAGTCGCAGGAGGCAGGGATCCGGAGCCAGACCCCCCCCCCCGTCCCCCTCCTGTTCCGCCCAGTGTCGAAACGCCGAACAAGACAGCGTGGGCTTCTGGGGTATGTTCGACAGCCAGGTGCCCTTCCCCAGCCCTGGAAGCGACAAAGAATCATTCAGGAGGCTCGGACGTCCCTGGGCCGTTTGAGAAGTTGTCTAAGCCTTCTCAGAAGGCTCGGACGTCCCCTGGCCTTCTGAGCAGTTTTCTAAGCCTTCCCCGACGGTTTCTGAGAATTCCCGTCGCCTTCCAAGAAGGCCTTCTCCTTCTCTTTCCCCCCCCTCGCCGCCGATGTAGACACTCCCGTGGCAGCGAGGCCCCGGCCTGGCAGGGACGGCCAGGCCAAGGACGGGGGCCACCATGATCCTGGAGCCTTGGATGAATCCCTGGCTTCGCCATCCCTCGGGGGCCTGGCTAACCGCTAAAGGTCTTTAGTTTTTGTCCCCCCCTTTTTTCTCTCGGCGGTGAATAGGACTGTTCCGAAAACCTCCTCCTCGTCCTCCTCCTCCTCCTCCTCCTCCTTCTCCTCCCTTCTCCTCCTCCTCCTCCTCCTCCTCCTCGTCCTCCTCCTCCTCCTCCTCCTCCTCCTGTTCGTCCTCGCCGTCGTCGTCGTCGTTGTTGCGCGGCGGGTGCCGCGGCAAAAACATAAAGCAAGTATCCTGTATAGGTGGGGGCCCAGTCCTTTAATGAGGCCGCCGTAGTTACCCCCCATTTGGGGGGTCTAAAGACCATTCAGGGTTAGGGAAGGGGGGGGACGACCATAAACAAACAACACCACCTTACCCACGGCCCTCCATGTTGCGCTACGGCCCATCGGGGGCCGTAGCTTATATCACGCAAAAGCCCACGGCAGATTTGATGGTATACGTTGAGCCCCATGGGGCCGTATGTGGGGTGGTGTCGTGTGCATGTCCTGCTCCAGGGGTCACCAACTCTGGTTTCGGCCCCGCCGCCAGGCGCTTTTCCTCGCTACACTGGCGGGGGGAGGCTCAGGGAAAATAGAAAAACGCACTTCGTGGGCTGATTTTACAAACCCTCCTTGCGTCCGACCCGAGCTTCGCCATTCTCTTCGTTGTCATCCTCCTGCTTGTTCTGCCCCTCGTCCGGCCAGCCTTCTTCGCCGCTCTCTTTGTGAGGCCTCCTTGGCCCCTTGGGGGCTTTCCTGGGTTTGTATTGGGCCCCCTCGGGCCTACCCCCTAGCTCGCTCGCGCCCCAAATCGGAGGCTCCTCGAGTGTTCTCGGGGCCCTCCTGGAGCCAGTACTTGGCCCGCTGGAGGGCTGTGAGGTCGCGTAGAGTCCGATTGGCGCGTGCGCTGCCCGCGCAGCGTCGCACGTGAGCGCCCTCGTTTCCAGTGTCGTGGCGTGCTGGGTTGGCGGCCCGTGTGAGCTGCGGCGTAAGGTCGCTATGTCGTCTCACGTAATGCCCGTTTCGTTTCGTCGCGCGCTCGGCTCCGGGTCGGTTGTCCCCCCCGTTTGGGTTCACGCCGATCTGAGAGAGCTGCGTGTTTATGGAAGTTGAAGCCGGCTTCACCAAAAGAAACGGCCCGAGAGAGCTGTACGCTTGTGGACGTCAGGGCCGACGTCTAAAAACAAACGCGCAGTTCTCTCAGGCGGTTGCGTTTTTTGAACGTCGAAGTCGGCGTCC
>CAUYUJ010007513.1:37500-130000 GCA_963575745.1 Prorocentrum cordatum | reverse complement strand
TGTTCTCCTTTTGTTTCCCGGGGAGACCACGGAAACTGTATACACCAGGATCCCGTATCGCCCAGGATCTGCTTTCCTGTGCGAATTGCAGTGCGGAGCCGGAAAGAGCGTCGGTGTACTTGTACAGTTCGGTTCTGTATTCGGTGCGGGCCCAATGGGGTCCCCCGGTCGTTGAGCGCGAAGCGGTTGCAGCGGCTTGCGCTCCCAGGTTTGGCCACCCCGCGTCCCCCCTTCAAGCCCCGCGCCGAAGCTGGGCCTTGATGCACTGGGCGCAGGGGCCGTCAGCAGGAGGGCTCGGGGCGAGGAAAACGGGTTCCCGTGGAAGTGGTCGAGAGGTCGGTGGCCCGCGCCTCGAGAAGAGGGGAGACTCTGAGACGCCGGAGGCCTCTCGGGGTCGGAGAAGGGAGCAGCGGCAAACGCCCCCCCCCCCCCACACACACGAGGTGGGCCACCTCCAGCGAGGGGGCCCACGAGGCCTCCCCTCGCAGCCGATCTTTCTCCCCCAATCCCCGAGCTCCGCCCGAACAGTTTGGCCGCTCGGAAGAAGGGAGAAGCCCTCGGATACATCCGCGGTAGGCTACTCGGACGCAACCTTGTCGAGGACGGACGCGCCCCCATTGTATATCCTAGGCTTAGGCCCTAAATTTCTGGTCCATTCGAAAGCCCCATGAAACCTGGGATAGGGGTCGACATGTCCCCTGTTGTCTCCGATCTGGGACTGGGGGATGTCTCGGGCGAGAGGGGGGGACCACGTCACCAGGAGGACCCCGCTCTGGCTCGTCTTTTGCCCAGTTCCCGCCCTGCGGGTGCGATGTCGGTGCCGGGGTATACCCTTCGCCCCCACTGGGGTTCCGCTTGGCTGCAGGCATCCGTCAGTCAAGTTCGAAGCGGCGGCCGCTCTGTTCAGAAACCCGACCTTCAGGAGACGTCGGCCGCAGCCCCGTGACCCGAGAGCGGGCATCGCAGACAAGCCGCAGCGGCGCTTTGGAAGACACTGTGTCGGCGCTTCGTCATGTGGTACGTGGGTCGAACACTTCCAGGGCCGACGGGGTCCTAACAGGGGTCAAAGCTTCAGGAGGGGAAAAAACACACAGACACAATTAATCGTCGAATCCTTAGAAAATATGGGAAAATGTGGGAAGTGGGGGGGAAGACAAAAAACCTCGACAATATTGGAAAAGATAAGGAATCTTACTATTTGTGTCTATGTATTTGTGTGTCCCAGGGCCCCTTCAAAGATTTCCTTTCACCAGGATCTCCACAGGGTGGATGGGGGGGGCGGAGGGGGAGGCGTCTCGCCGATGCAGCGGTGCGTGTGCCTGCAGCTCCCACTGGTGGTGCTCTGGCTCGCCCTGGCCCGGACGTGCGACCCACGAGGGCGCTGTGGCTCGACGTCTCTGCCCTCGCAGTGCCTGTGTCAAAGAGTGCCTCCCGCCGGAATCTCCACAGGGGGGCCCGGGGAGGGGGGGGGGGGCGGGGAGGGGAGGGGGGGGGGAGGCCAGCGCAGGTCAGAAGAGTCCGCGCGGACCGCCACGGGTGCACGCTCGTGCCGCTTCCTGTGCCTTCGCTCGAGCGGAGTGCGCGTCGGCCCCGCAGGGCCCACGCGCGCACGGAAGGCTCGCAGGTGCTCGTGCGGTAGGTCTCTCTGCGTCCCACACGGGTCTGGTTCGCTGGCCAGCCAGGGGCGCCTGGTGTGTACCTTCTCAGATCCGACTTCCGCGTCGACTCGCGTCGACTGCAAGCGTCTGCGAGGCGATGAGATGTGCCGATTTAGCGTCGGCTAGCGTCGATTAGCGTCGATTTTGCGTCTAGCGTCGATTGGCGTCGACTCGCAAGAGCCGACACGATGGTATGGGAGGCACCCACGAGTTGCCACGGAAGGTATGGCCCTTCCGGCTTGCAGAACGCCTTCGCGGAAGCTCTCCAGGCTTCCAAACGAAATGCGTCTTCGGGGCCCTTCCAAGAAGGCCCCTGCCTTCTAAGGAGCACTCCAATCGAAGAAGACAAACGCCAGATATCATAAAGTTTCGGCGCTCCACGCAGATGTCTTGGATCCGCACTGGGGACCCCTGGCGGCGCCGGGAGGCTCCGCGCGCCAGGGAGGGGGGTCCAGCGCAGATCCAAGAGATCTGCGCGGAGCGCCCCTTGCCTTCTAAGAAGCACTCTGGCTCCTTAGGAGGCCCCCCCTTTGCGCCACCCCGTCGCGCGCGCCGCCAGTGAACACTCGTCGCGTGTTCTGCGTTCCCCCCGCAGGCATGGCATGGGGAGAGGCAGCGGCCACAAGCGCTATGGTGACCTCGCTGAAAGCCGTCTGGCGCGCTGGGGTCCGCGTCAGAGAGTGGAAGCATTCGGCAGCATGGCATCGGAGCCTTTGTGTGCCCTCGCAGTTCCGTCTGCAGAATGCAGTAACGTGCGCCGCTAGCGCCTGGCGGTCGATGCGAACGCGCCGACTTAGCGTCGACGAGCGCCGATGCAGCACCGACTGGCGCCTCTTTAGCATCGGTTGGCGTTGACTCGCGTCGACTGGCGTCCGGCAGCGCCGACACGCCAGAACCAGCACGACGGCACGGGAGGCCACAGAGGACGCAAGAGATCAGATGGGCAGTGAGAAGGAGAAGGCCTTCCCAGAAGGAGACGGGACCTCCCAGAGGCCCTCGCGCCGTCCGAGAAGCGTCCTGTGTCTTGTCTTCGGGGAGGGCTTCGAGCACTTCTCGGAAGGCTGGGGGGGGGCCGTCCGACCGAGCCTTCCGAGGTGGCCTTCTCCTTCTCACTTCCCCCCCTCCCTCGCCGCCAGTCGGAGGCATAAAGTATGGTCCTCCAGCAGGTGGACCATATCTCTTCGAACCACAACACATCCCAGGGGACTTCTGGCGGTGCTCTGGGGGGTCGAATCTTTCTGCCCGCTCACGCCCCCTCCTTCGTCACGCCATCAGTATTGATTTCGGGGGGTCGGGGGGGGGCATCTTGAGCCACAGGGCTCGAATAGAATGTCCATGTACGGTCCCTCTCTGCCCAGACCCCCGGCGTCGTGATTTTTTCACAACGTCGACCCTCAGAGGTCTGAATCCCTTCCCGGGGACCAGTTTTTCATCCTGAGTCGCTTTTTGACGGTCCCGAGGCCTGGGAAGGGCCCTGGGAGGCCGAAAATAGAGAAAAACCTCCCGTCGTGATTGTTTCACAACGCGAGGAGGTCTGGGATCGGAGGCAGCAGGTATGGCCCTCCCCGTCCCGTCCCGCCCCCCCCCCCCCTACCAGGCCCAAGAGCGCCGTCTCCGTGCGGCCCCCGGCGTCGAAGCCGCGGCCCGCGGTGCGGGAGGAGGCCGCGCCGCTGCCCCCGGCGCCCGCGGAGGCCTCCTCTCCCGCCCTCCGGCTCCTCCAAGCACGCCACCGTGGCGCAGGTTTCTGTCAGTCCGCCCCCGCCAGCAGCGCAGCAGCGCGACGCAGCTCGCAGCAGAGGTGCTCCAACTGCTCCGCGCTGGGGCGCATCGCGCTCGGCAATTCATAGGGTTTGGCGCGGAGTGGACTCCGAGCCGGTGCGGGTGCTAAGCACTCGGCGGATCGGAAGCTACTCCGCCGAGTGACGCAGTCATCATGTCATGGTAGGAATCTTCAGAGGGATAGGAGATATCATCAGAGTTGGTTTACCCCAGAACTGGTTTGCCCGTCGGGCCTGCGAACAAGATACGTGGAAGGCTCCCCTCCTGGGGCCCCTCCTCGAGCTCGGCTCCTTCCTGAGATCTTGTCGTGGGCGCTGCACTCAGGTCGCGGTGCAGTGGGAAGGTCTGGGATTCAGAAACATATGGTCGCGAGGGCTCTCCCGCCTTCCGGCTTCTCCTCCCCGGAGATCCGCGTCGTGGTCGCTGCAATTAGGTCGTGGGCGCTGCTACAGGAGGAATGTTCAAACATAGTTCTAAAAGTAGTCTGGGACAGTTTACTATTTTCAAGCATTTGGGGAGTATTTTTGGAGTATCTTTAATTTCTCGCCCCAAATCCCCCTGTAGGGGGACTGACCTGAAATTAGGTGGGGAGTGTGAGGGTCTGGTCATGTCTTCGCCGTTGCTGCTGCTCCTGCTGTTGCTGCTTGTCTTCGTGGAAGTCCTGCGCAGCAGGCAGACCAGCGACAGCCAGCCGAACTGGCTGGTCCCGCCAGATCGCCAGACCAGCAGCAAGACTAGGAGAATGGCCAATCAACTCACCAACCAAGACCAACCAGACCAGACCAGACCCAGTAGACTAGACCAGGCGAACCAGATGAAGTACTCGACCAACCAGAGCGGCCCAGACAAAGGCCAGCCAAGCGAAGCGAACAAACCAAACCAACCGAACAAACCAGACCAGAGCAAACATGCGTGACCACACCTGTCAGACCAACAAGCCGAGATCGGATCCAAATGAACCTTGCCGAGTGGACCAACAAGACCAGCCGGACGAGCCAGGCTAACCAGACCCAGTGGAGCAACCACGGCAGACCAAGCAGACCAACCAACCAGATCAACCAGATATGAGAAGAGCCAGCCCACACCAACCATGCCGAGCAGATCAGCCAGACAATCTAGACCACCAAAGCAAACGGAGCCAGACCAATCAAACCAGTTCGACGTACCAGACCAGACCAACCAAGCCCACCAGGGGAACGACGCGACCAAACAGAACAGAGTAGACCAGCCAGACTAGACCAATCCAACCAAGTCCAGCCACGCGAATGCGACCAGCCAGGCCAGTCGAACCAGACGGACAATGCCGCCCAGACCGACCAGACCAACCAGACCAATCTGACCAATCCAACCAAACCAACCAGGTGAACGCTCGCGCGACTTGTATCACCAGGTGGGCAACCATCAGCAAGCTAAGCCAGCAAAGTAGACCAGCCACGGCGAAACAAAACAAACGAGAATGCAAGTTGTTGAACCAAGCAGGCCAGCAAGATCTGCAAGTCAAACCAGCGAAGTAGACCAACCAGACCAACCAAGCCAGTCAACCAGACCGACCAGACAGCCATCAGCACCAACCAACCAGGCAGACCAACCAAACCAGTCAAACAAGCCAACCAGACCAACTAGACCAACCAGACCGACAGCCATCAGCACGAACACCGACCAGGCCAGCCAGACCAACCAGACCACCGATGCCAACATCTAGCAGCGAAACAACGGCACCCCGAAGCAGACCAACCCGGCACTGCAAAAGAAAAGTCAACGCAGCAAAACATGCAAGGACAGTCGAACGATTGTGTTGTTGTCGTGGTGGTTGGAGCTGCGCGCTTCGCACCTCCCTGGACCTCCCCAAACCGCATCCGGCGCGCACGCGAAATCATGATTTCAAGCTCCAGTAGAGGAGCAGCAGCACTCAGAAGCAGACCCTGACTGCATTGCAGTAACAGAGTTCAGCGCGCACGAACAGCACTGCCAAACAAGAACTGAGTGTAAACAACAACAGTGTTGCTGTAGTGGTGGTTGGCGCTACGCCTTTCGCAACTCCAGGGGCCTCCTCAAACCGCATTCGGATCCCCGTGGAAGTGCATATAAGCAGAAGATCTAGCCTCTAGCAGTGAAACAGCGGCACTCCGAAGCAGACCAAGATTGCATTGCTCATAAAATGCAATGCAAAAACAAAGGCAAAGCACCAGCCAACTGTTTTGCTGTCGTCGTCGTGGTTGGCGCACGCGCTTCGCACCTCCCTGGACCTCCTCAAACCACATGCGTCTCGTAGGCGGAAACGCAATCATAAGCTAAAAGTCCAGCAGCGAAACAGCGGCACTCCGAAGCATACCAAAATTGCATCACCAAAAACAGCAATGCAGCAAATTCAGCAGCAAACTGCAATGACTCAAAGACACTCTCTGGCTGTCGTCGCAGTGGTCAGCGCTACGCGCTTCGCATCTCTCTTGGCTCCATGAAAAACGGGTTCGGCCCGCACGCGGAATCGTAATCATAAGCTCAAGCGCTGGCAGAGAGGCAGCGGCACTCCGAATCAGACCAGAACTGCAATGCACAACAAAATGCAGTGCCCAACGAACGATGCACAATGACCTGTTTAGCTGTCGTCGTCGTCGTCGTGGTTGGCGCTGCGCGCTTCGCACCTCCCTGGACCTCCCCAAACCGCATTCCGCTCGCACGCAGAATCGTAGTAGGAAGTTCGAGCACTAGCAGCGAAGCTGCGGCACTCCGAAGCAGACAAACGTTCCACTGCAAACAACATTTCAATGTAGCGTACATGCAATGCAACACAAACACATTCAATCCACAGGCACCTGTTCTGCTGTCGTAGTCGGCGTGGTTGGCGCTGCGCGCTTCACACCCCCTGGTCCTCCTAAAACCAAATTCGGCTCGCACGCAGAACCATGAGCATATGATACTTGAGAAAATCCCAAATCATAATCGTTTTAGGGCTGTAGGGCTATAGGGCTTCAGGGCTATATGGGCTCTTGGGCGCTATATGGGCTATTGGGCTATCTGGCTATATGGGCTATAGGGCTATAGGTTTATTGGGCTATAGGGCTATGTGGCTACAGGGCACCCCCCGGCACGCGGTCATCCCCGGGCACGCCCGGGCACCCGGGCACCCAGGCACCCCCGGGCACCCGGGCGTGCGGCGAAAATCGGTGGCAAACCTAACCTAACCATATTAATCCGCTAGGACCCCTACAGAGGCAAGCTCTGATTGGGGAAACTTCAAGCTCTATCAGCGAAACAGCGACACTCCGCGAAGCTCAAGCTCACGGCTCAAGGCTCAATCTTCAAGCTTGCTCTTTTGAAGCGTGGTGTTCCGCCGTGCGCTGCACGGCTGCGATGTTTATCCTCCCTTCCTCTCCTTTCCCATCATCTCCACCTTTCCCTCCTCCTCCTCTTCCTCCCCCTCCCTACTCACACTCATGCGAGCCATCTCCCCCCCCCCCCCTCAGGCTCAGGCGGAGCCTCAGGCCGATGGGCAGAAGCGCCACATCAGCAAGAGCTCGAAGATGATCCAGGCCGATGGCAGCGCCAGAGGAGGAGGAGGAGGAGGAGGAGGAGGAGGAGGAGGAGGAAGAGGAGGAGAGCTCTCAGACTTCCTGTGCTTAGGTGCCTATGGGGCCTCTCTTGAGGCTGGCTCGAGGCCTCGGGGCGAAGCCGATCGCGCGTGCATCGGACGAGACCTTTCATAAGGATACTCCACTCAGTGCCGAATGACTTGGTGGCGCATGTTTGATGTGTATATAACTATATATGTGCAAGCATGTATTCATATCTGTAAATCTATTCACACACATGTACACATATGTAGATATACATATTCCGCACAGCGTGCATGTGTATACACATGCACTTGTACGCATATTCTCAGACATGCAGAAGCACAGACCCAGACCCCCGACGTCATGATTTGTTCAGGACGTCGACCCCCAGAGGTTTCGACCTCTTCCCCAAGTCCGGTTTTTCGTCCCGAGTCGCTTTTTGACGGTCCCGAGGCCCGGGAAGGGCCCCCAGAGGCCGAAAATGGCGAAAAACCTCCCGTCTCATTGCCCGGGGGGGTCTGGGGATGTAGGTGCACACCTGAGCCGACCAAGCCGCCCACGCGAGGGCCTCGCCGACCTCGGCGGGGAGCTCGCCGCCCTCGAGAGCGCCCTCGGCGACGGCACCCGCCGGGCCGCGCGCGCCCCCGTGCCGCCGCGGCCAGCCGCGCCGGCCGCGGGCGCCCGCCGCGCGCCCCCGAAGCGTGGGGCCGCGGCGGGGGACACGGCCGTGAGGCGGACGGCGAGCACGCCCGAGACGCCCCCGCCGCCGGTGCGCGGGGAGGGCGACGGCTCGGCCTCCTCCTCCTCCTCCTCCTCCTCCTCCTCCTCCTCCTCCTCCCTCCTCCCTCCTCCCTCCCTCCCTCCTCCTCCTCCTCCCTCCTCCTCCTCCTCCTCCTCCTCCCCTCCTCCTCCTCCCTCCTCCTCCTCCTCCTCCCTCCTCCTCCTCCTCCTCCTCCTCCTCCTCCTCCTCCTCCTCCTCCTCCTCCTCCTCCTCCTCCCGAAGAGGTGCGCGGGGAGGGCGACGGCGTGAGGAAGGCGTCCTCGGTCCGAGGCGCGTCCCGGCCCCGGGTGGAGGAAGATGGGCACACCCAGACCCTCTCGCGCTGTGGGCCAAAGTCACGACGGAAGGTTTTTCGCCCTTCCTTTTTCGGCCTCCGGGAGCCCTTCCCGAGCCTCGGGACCGTCAAAAAACGACCCAGGATGAGTAATTCCCCGGTCCCCAGGAAGGGTCGACGCTGTGAAACAAACACACGATTGCACATAAGTGCACAGGTGGCATAGGTCCTGGGAGGACGAGGGGCATAAGTGCACCGAAGCTTGCGGAGCTTCCGCGCGGGTCTCTCTTGGGGCCTGCGGCCCGGGCGCCCTCCCAGCGGCGCCTGCGGCGCCGCCCCTGGCGCCCTTCGCGCGCCAGTGAGGGGGGCCCAGCGCAGATCCCAGAAGTCCGCGCGCAGCTCCAAAAGGTTAGATCTATGCCCTCTCACTGTTGTCCTGGGCCCCTACTGCCGCTCAACTCCCAGACACCCAGCGTACCCTGAAAATCCAGCGTCGCGACCTTGTCGAGCCGGGCAGTTTTTGCCTCGCTTCGGGCCCCGGGGGGGCCCCCACAGATCGATGCGGCTCGAGGCATGGCGCAGGGACGATGGCCCAGGGTTCTGGTCAAATAGGAAAACCAGGCCATCAACAGAAACGTTTGGCGCTGCGCGCGGATTTCTTGGATCTGCGCTGGTTCCTCCCCGGCGGCGCCTCAGGCGCCGCCCCTGGCGCTCCGCGCGCCAGGGAGGGGGGCCCAGAGCGGATCCAAGGATCCCGCGCGGAGCGCCAAAAGTTTATGGTTATGTTTTCCCCCATATCCAAAGGATGGGATTATTGTTATTACTGTGACCACGCGGACCTTCCTTTCACTTCCTCCCCCTGATGATATGCCGTGGTATGTTATGTTACGTTATGTTAGATTATGATAAGTCTGTTTTGTTGTCTGCTGATGTGATGATGATAATGCTGATGTTGTTCATGGTGATAACTATGTTGAATGATGGTTATGATTATGCTGATGATGGTGGTGGTGATGATCATGATGATGCTGCTGATGATGCTGATGATGGTGGTGACGATGTTGATGATGACGATGATGACGATGATGATGGTGATGACGATGATGATGATTCTGATGATCATGATGACAATGATGACGATGACGATGACGATGACGATGACGATGACGATGACGATGAGGATGAGGATGAGGATGAGGATGAGGATGATAATGATGATGATGATGAAGATGATGATGATAATGATGATGATGATGATGATGATGATGATGATGATGATGATGATGATGATGATGATGATGATGATGATGATGGCAGAGCAAATTTCGAGGATGTCTCGAGCGGTTTGCTGGTTTCAGCACTCCTAAGGGGGGGCCGCCAGGGGTATTTCACGGCCTCCGTTCGCGCCAAAAATTTGGGGTTGTCTCGAGCGGTTTGCATCCTCCGGTTTCGGAGCAGATTTGAAGGATGTCTCGAGCGAGGCGCGGATTTCAGCACCCCCAAGGGGGGAGCCGCCATGGGTATTTCAGGCTTCCGTTCGCGCCAACATGGCGGGGATGTCTCGAGCGGTTTGTTTGTTTACATTTGGCGGATGTCTCGAGCGAGGCGCTCATGTTCGCCCCCAAGGGGGGCCAGATTTTGAGGATGTCTCGAGTGGTTTGCTTATTTTGTTGGCCAGACTCGTGGGCACGGATCCTCTTCAGGATGCCACAGGAGGCTCCAGCAGGCTCCAGGAGGCCACCGGACGTACCAGGAGGTATCAGGATGTCACGGAAGCCACAAGAGGGTCCAGGAGGCTCCAGGATGCTCATGGATGCCACAGGAGGCCACAGGAAACGCCAGGAGGCACCAGGAGGCCCTGGAAGGCACCTAGAAGGCAACAGGAGTGGATCCTTCGGGGCCTCTTGTGCTGTCTTGCGGCGTTCCTGGCCCGTCTGATGCAGTCGGAATCCGTATTGGATGCCTTTCTGAACCGATTTGTGGCCCTCGTGGTGCGCTCCAGGGCCGTCTTGCAGGCCATCTTGGGCGTCTCGGAGGCCTCTTGGGCCGTCTTAAGGCCCTCTTGGGGCCGTCTTGGGGGCCTCTGGGGCCGTCCTGGGGTCATCTTGGAGGCCTTTGGGGTCATCTTGAGGCATCTTGGGGGCCTCTTGGGCCGTCTCGGGCCGTCGGGAGACCCAAAAGAAGCAACAGCAGGCAAAATCTTTCAAGCACGCACGGAGAATCAATGATTTTGGTCTCTTCGGGCCCTGGCGGAGGATCTCTTGGAGACTTCTTGGGCCGTCTTGGAGGCCTCTTGGGGGCCGTCTTGGGCCGCCTTTAGGGCTTCTTGGGCGGACTTGGACGCATCTTGGACCCTCCTGGGCCGTCTTGGAGGCCATGTGGGACCATTTTGGGACGTCTTGGAGGCCATCTTGGGGCGTTTTGGATGCCTCTTGGGCCGTCTTGGGGCTCCCTGCTTGGAGCGTCACGGGGTCACCTGCGACGGTGCCAGCTCCAAACTGGGCGGTCCAGATCCCAACAGAAACCGGAGCGGTCCAGATTCCAACCACCATACATATCGATGTAAAACTGTGATATTGCATGGTCGTCTTGGCAGTGAACACCGAATGGCACCCCCTATGGACACTCACTCGGTTTTTATAGTGCGCAGGTGGGATCTAGACCGCTCCACTGCGTTATTATGCGAGTCCTAAGTACTCCAGGAAGGCCCAATATAGGCTCAAGGCACTCCAAGACGGACGTAGCGCAGGTGGGATCTAGACCGCTCCACTGCGTTATTATGCGAGTCCTAAGTACTCCAGGAAGGCCCAATATAGGCTCAAGGCACTCCAAGACGGACGTATATACGAACGCTCACGAAACGTATACGCAAGTTGTATCAAGCGTATACGAAACGCATGGAATGCGCATCCGAAAGTTAGCAAAACGCATACGGACAATATTCCGAACGCACACGGAACGCATACGCAACGCTTATGGCACACTAATGTTTTGACTCTGATCCCAGCCAAAATTGCTACAGCACGTGCATGGGGCTTGCATCTTGCATGTATATCGTACACACATAGAACGTATACGACACGCACCTGAAACACATATGAAACAAATGTGAAGCGCACATGAATCGCATACCAAGATAAATCGAAAGTGTACGAGACGCCTACGTAAACGCACAGGAAGTGCAACCGACGTGTACTTAACACACGTAATCGTAGATGACAGTTGTATGACATGTATGAGAACGTATACGAAGCGTTTACGGAACGCATACCCAACGTATATAAGACAGGGGATTCTATTAGAACGCAACGAGAAAAGTGTTAACTGTTCTTCGGCGGGTTGTCTACCATTTACACGGAGAGGGAGGAAGAGACAAGTTCATCTTACATTGTTGCGCAAAGCATGGATCAGCCGCTTGCGGCCCACCGCCCGCTCACTGCATAGCGGGTCTGTCGGGTGGGTGGGAGAGAGAGGAGAGCAGCGTGCCCAAGCCAGAAGGGGCAAGGGAGAGAGAGCGAGGGCGAGAGAGAGAGAGAGAGGGAGAGAGCAAACGATCGGCATGCCAGGAACCCAGTAGTTTCAGCGGGGGACACTGAGTGAATCATATATTGCGGGAGGATTTAATCATGTCTCATTGCATTCGTATTGCATTCCCATTGAAAACAGAGAAATGCATCAACTTTGCCGGAGGCTGTGATTGGCGCATGTGCATGTGCATTTGAATTGAGCAGGGCGAAACACACATTCAAGAATCCTGCGGGAGGCTTGTGTCGGCACACTTCCTCTTGGTTTCTCGATGGGACACACAACGAATGAATCAGGCCTCGAAAAAACAGCGAACACTTCTGCCACACTCGTCTGTCAACGCCTCCCCCCTCCCGCCCTTGTTCAGAGTGAGCGGTGGGTCTGATGAGCTGCACTTCGACCGCAGTCTCCTCCGCGCGTGCCAACTTTGAGTTTGGGGGGGAGGGGATGTGTTCGGTAATTGACTCCTTCTACCGTTGGGCGCCCCCAGTAGGCGCCTCGGCCAATCATCCTTGTGGCAGCCCTTTGAGGACCCAGAAGGGGCACTCGCGCCATCCCCCCCCCCCGATGCAGACCCCCTGGGAGGGACTTCCCTCGTGCAGCGGGTCGGCCGCTCCGGGCGAGAGAAAGTGTGGACCCCGTGGTTCTGTCGTGGACCAGGCAAGGCAGTGAACCTCAGAGGAGGAAAAGGTACCCAATACCTCTACCCTTCCCACGTTTTCTCTTTTTTGGGCCTCCTGGGCGGCCTTCGTCACCACCGCTGGATTCGCCTCGAAGTCCTGGTCAAAACTCACCCCAGGAGAGGTCTGGGGAGTACCGGTATCGGTACCTTGTGGTTCCCCCAGGACCCTTACAGTATGGAGCCCAAGCAAATTTGGGCGTCGCGTAATGGGGGGTCCATCAATCGGGGGGGGGGCAGCGAGGGCTGCAGAAAAGGCGCCCTTAGGGCTCCCAGAGGATCCCCCTAGGGCCCCATCAGCTGGCCATGGATGGAACACAAAGTGTGAGTCGCAGCCACGACGAGATCAGGAAAGCCAGCCAAAGGAGTAAGCCCGCTGTGAACATCAGTGATGGACGCATCGGAGACATCCTCATACAGCCGGACCGAAGTACAAGATCGAGGTCGGTTCGGGGAGGATACTCTCGTGTTCTTCGTGTTAGTTGGATGTTGCTGTGCATCCAGGGGAGGGTACCCTCGGATGTTATATTTGTGTTGGGCGGCGCAGTGTCTCATGCATGTTGGTGAGGGATGTTCTTCTGGGCCATGTCCGACTGTACATGGGGACGCTTGTTCTTGTGAGGTTCATACAAGTGGAGGTCATAACGTCCTTCCAGAATTTCGATCCCAGCTCGTACGATGAAGGGGGCAATGAGGAGGGAGAAAAAAGAGGACGATGAGGGAGGAATGGGGGGGGAGGGCGAAGCTGCGCAGAGAAAAGCAGAGGTGAGGAGGAGGAGGAGGAGGAGGGGGAGGAGGAGGGGGAGGGGGAGGGGGGCGAGGATGAGCAGGAGGGCGGGTGGAGGAGCAGGAGGGCAGGTGCAGGAGCAGGAGAAGGAGCTGGATGAGCAGGAGGACAGCCGGACGGCAACGCGCAGGGAGAGGGACAAATGGAGATGCCCCGACAGGCGCCCCGAGCCACCTGGGCGCTGAGGTGGGCGACGTCAAAGACAGGGAGGGTCGGATCTGCGGACACCCGTGCGGGGCAGCTGCTCATGCAAGGTCGGTCGGAGGTCGAGGGCCGAGAGGTTCTGCGACGTCTCTGGGCCTCGAGGGGGCTTCCTATGCGGCCACGGCTGGATCCGTCGCGGAGTTTTCTGGTCAGACCGCACCCTGGGACTGTCTTGGGCTTCGCTTCTTGATGGAGCCTCGCAGGCCGTTCTCTGGCACAGTGTCGTGCCGCGGTGTGCGGCGTGTGTGTAAGCCACCGCTCGAAGGCGCCGCGCCCTCACAGACACAAGGCCCCGCAGAAGGAGAGTTGTGCGTTGCCTTCGCTCCCTCCGCCTCTCTCTCTCTCTCTCTGGAGCAGGGCTGGACCTAAACGGTGTTTTTGGTGATTTTGTGGGCCGTTTTCGTTTCGACTGTGTTTTGCGGCAAAGGCGGATTCGAGACAAACGCGAGGGAAAACGAACATAGAACACGAAAACGGAACACGCCGTTCAGGTTCAGCCCTGCTCGTGAAGCCCGGCCTCGCGCGTCCCTCCCGCCCGGGGGCACTTTGTCGGCACCCGCTGCGCCGCCTGGGTGGGCCGGGGCTCTCGGGCTCACTGCGCCCGTCCGGGGGGGCGCCTGTGCGAGTGCCCCCGTGCGCTCCGTGCGGCCGCCCGTGGGCGTGTCGTGGGCGCCACGCGGCCTGCACGACTTTGCTGCACGCCGCGTGCCTCTTACGCGGCGTGCCCCACGCCGCTTGCGCGCCACGCTGCCTGACACCACACGGCCTGCACCACACCGGCTGCGCCACATCGCCCGCACCACGTGGCTCGCACCACGGCGTTTGCACCGCGCAGTTCTCACAGTCGTGCAGGCGCACCATTCGGAGCCACGTGTCTCGCACCACACTGCTCGAATCAGATCGCCTGCATCACAGAGCTGTCACCGCATGCCTTGCACCACGCAGCTTGCACCACTTGGCTTGCGACAGTCAGCTTGCACCACACAGCTAGCACCACATATTTTACACACAGAGTGCGACAACTCAGTGTTTGCGGCCTCTGCTAGCAAGCTTCTCTTATAGTCAGATGAGGCGTTCCAAACAGGGCTTTGCCTTCGAGGATCGAAGGAATGGCCATCTCTTCCTCGGCGCAAGGGCGGCAGGAGGTCGTCGGAAGTTAAACGAGGCCGCCTCCGCCGGCGGAAGTCAGCAGAAGCTCGGCGGAAGCTCGGCGGAAGCTCGGCGGAAGTCGGCGGAAGTGAAAGATGTGCCCAAAGAGATGACAACAATGTTGGGTTCAGGGTTTCCGAAATCCGCCAGGTGTCGCATCGTATGTCTCTACTGTGTATCTGCCTTCCGCGGCAAGACTCTCTCTTGCCGGCCCAGGAGCGGAAGGCCCCAGCGCTGTACACACCGCTGCCGATCTCCCGGCCAGGTCGGCCCTTGGCCCACGATCGGTGTGCATGCCTTCATGGCCTCGGCCAGGAGTGGGGGTACACAACGATCCTGTTCCCAGGATTTCGGTAGCAAATCATGGGAGCCTTGTATACCCTCGCAATTCCCTCTTCAGCGCCGATCAGCGTCGATAGGCGTTTGGGAGTCGATGAGATAGCGCCGATTTAGCATCGGCTAGCGTCGATGAGCGTCGATGTAGCGTCGATGTAGCGTCGATTTTAGCGTCGATTAGCGTCGATCTAGCGTCGATCAGCGTCGATGCGCAGGAGCCGCCAAGATGGTATGGGAGGCTCCCATGAGCTGCCACCGAGTGTTCCTGGCCAGGGCCGGTGCAGTTGCCTGCGAGGGGTCCGGGCCGCGTCGACGCGGCGGCCACCTCTGCTTTGGCGTTCGAGGCGGACCGCCGACGGTGGTCCAGAGCCAGCCAGCGCCGAGCGGAAGACGGGTGCACCCCCCGTGCACCTCGCGGGCCCCAAGGGGGGCCCCCTGGGCCCGAAGAGGGGCAGGAAGGGTGCCCGATGCTTCGCCCCCTCGCTGCGATCGCCCCAGCGAAGCCGCGGGCGAGCGAGGCGCGCCATCGGAAACGAGCCGCGGTCCTTCCGATCCTCGCGGCGTCAGAAGCCGGCGCGCCGCGTCGCCGCGACGCGGGCTCGCAGCGTCGCTGGCGACCCCCCCCCCCTCCCCTGCAGGTGACCAGGGTGCCCAGCGGCAAGAGGGGCGCGGCAGCGCCCAGGGGCGCCGCCAGCCCCAAGGGCGCCGAGAGGCCCAAGGCGGCCGTCTCCTAGCAGGCCTCGCCTCGTCTCGTCGTCCGCGGCCTCGTCGGCGGCCTCGCCCCCGCGTCGGAGAGCAGCGGCGGCAGAATCGTCAGGGTTTGGGAGAACCGCGCCGATCTTGCGGGTCGGCGCTGGACCCCCCCCGCGGCGGCGCCTTTGGCGCGGATGCAAGGAGGAGCCCGCTTTCCTTCAGGTTCAAGAAAAGTTTACTTGCATGGCGTGCGCCCTCTTCCAGCCCCCCCCCTCGCCCCTCTTCAATCGAATACGAGCGTGCAAGTGCCTTTCGACTTGCGTGGCTTCCGCACGTCAGGTCGTTTGCGGCTTGCTTCAGGTTCAGTTCCCCCCCGTCCATGCAAGTAAACGTGCCAGAGTCTATAAAAAAGGCTCGAGTCCGCGCGGACCGCCTGAAGTTTGTGTCATGCCGGCGCTACCCAGGGGCCCTCGAGCCTCGAGGGCAAAATCTCGCAGCCGTTCCTGCAGGCCCGGAGAGAGACGCATCGCCGGCACGGCTGGACCGCCGTCGGCATCCTGGCCACAGCGCACGCCTGGCCAGGCGGGTCCGCCTGCGATCCCATCCGAGACGATTCGGTTCGCTGGCTGGGCCCGCGGTTCCGATTCGGTTCGATTCTGCTCGGCTCACCAGCATCGGCCCAGGCCAGCCGGAGTCGGGCGCGGCGAGTCGGGTTCGGTTCGGTCTGGGGCGATTCATTGGCGAGCCGGTCCGTTCCCGGTCCGATCCGATCTCGCGATTCGATCTGGTCGGCCTGCCTGGCCAGGTCCAGGGCTTGAGCTGTGAGGGCTGGCACGAAGAAAAGGGGTCCTGAATTAGAGGGAGGCCGTGGAAAATGGCACAGAGCTCACTCACTCATGGCGGTCGATCGAGTCGTGCAGCCACCTCTCCTCCTCCTCCTCCTCCTCCTCCTCCTCCTCCTCCTCCTCCTCCAGCTCCAGAGCACATAGACTCTACGTGCTCTGTACGTAGGGTGCCCGCAGGATGCACGTGCTCTGTACGTGCTCTGAGCAGGATGTGCTTCTGCGCCGTCGAGGCACATCCTGCGCACGTGGTGGCGTCGCATTGGAGTCCCAGGTGCTTGGCATCGCTCGGACGTGTGCATTTTTCCTTCGGCTAGGACATCGAGGAGCATCCTTGATCATTTGGCGAAAAAACCACGCACGAAACCGAAAAAAAACAGGGAATGGACGTCCGAGCGATGGCCAGTGTGGGCACAGCAGTTGCTTGCTTCGGACCGACCCGTCTCCCGTGTGCCAGCCAGCGAGGCCAGCAACGGCAGCGGGGTCAAGACCGCGGCCGCGTGGGGAGTGTGAGCGCGTGAGCGCTGCGGCTAGTGCTTCCGCTGCGCGAGTGGCACAGCGCGGGTATTCTCACCACATCATGTTTTTTTGGTTCAGGCAAACGCTGCTCGGAATTGTCCTGTGTTCAATCGCGCCCGCGTCAAGACGTGAGGCGCCGTTCTTGTGAAGACTTTCTGCTGGTGGTCAGGATGGCCCTACTTGCTTTCGCGCCTTATGTTTCGTGATCAGTTTGATAATCATGTGTTGGAGAATCGTCGCCACGACTGGGCGCGGCTGAGAAACAATACCCGAGATGGCACACGGCAGGATGTAGGTACAAAGGTACATGTTAGACCAGCTGCTGGTCGGGCGGTGAACTAGTGCATTTGTTTCTGCTATGACGTGCGTGAGCGAGCAGGGAGTACATCTCGAGCCACCGGTGGCGTGAATTTGCTATTGTACCTTTACGCCCAGCACCTGTTTCACCTCGTTTGCACTTCGCGCTGCACTCCCGCTGTGCTTCCGCTGCCTGAATAAAGAAGCTGACGTCTGACTCGGCCACATTGCCCATCGCGCATCCTCCTCCTTCTCCTCGCCATCATTCTCATCGTTCGCCCCCCCTTCTGCACCGTCGTCCTATCCGTTTTTGAAGACAGGGCGGCGCCCGTCTCATACGCGCGCACCCTTTGGACTGTGGGTGACGCAACACCGTATTGCACAGCCCCGGCCTGGGCCTGGAGGCGTCCCGCTGCCGCTGCTGCCTTTTCGGCCCGTCTGCTATCCCAGCAATTTCACTGCCTCTGACAGTGCGGCGGGGGTCCCCAGAAGCGGGCCCCGCGCCCCCCCTTCGCCTGATCACCTGGCCCGAGAGCGTTGAAAGAGCTCGCCCCCATCGTCCCCGTCCTCTTTCTGTCCCTTCTCCTCCCGACTTCCCCCCCCCCCGCCCCAGACGTCGGACCTCCTTGACAAAGCCACCGAGGTCGCCACTTTTGCAACGTTCCGGGGCCTACGGCAGCCTCACAGATCGATCCGGCTCGAAGGGCGCCGGCCAGAGATGGGGTCGAGGGCACTCTCTGCGAAGCGAATCCCTTGCTCATGTACTGCACCCTTTCTCACTCCCCTCTTTCAACGGAAGGGGGCGTCCAGGGGTCTGAGCGGGAGCCTGTTTTCTGCGCATCCCTTTGCGATGACGGGCATTACTGAAGGGGCGGGAGGGGGATGGGGAAGGTAACGACACGATTTGCGCCGGTGCCGTCTCGGGACTAGCTACCCGTAGCCGCAGCGGGGGCGGGGGGTCGGGGGCGGCCCTCGTAGCGTGCGTTGTTTCGAACAGCAAAAACTAGCTCCAGGGGGTTGTGTTCTGGTTTCAGGCTTCCTGCCGCACCCCGTCGCGCGTCCCGTCCTCCCCGGTCCGCTCCCTCCCGTTCCTGACCCGCCTCTTGAGCGGTGCTCTCGGACCCCTCGTGGACCGTCTTGGAGGCCTCTCGGGGTGCCTCGAGGGCATCGTGGGCCATCTTCGGGCCATCCCGGAGGCACGCGGGCCCCTCTTGGAAGCGATGCTTACGGAGTGCCGAGGGCCGCTTGGGGAGGCCACGTCGGGGCCCCGGCACACCCGCGAGTCTTCCCTGCCCGTGCGGCACGACGTGCGGGGCCAGGGCGGGGCCCCGCCGCCAAGGGGAGGGGGGGCTCGATCCCCCCTCCCCCCCACACACGCACAGACACACAGACACACAGACACACAGACACACAGACACACAGACACAGACACACAGACACACAGACACACAGACACACAGACACACACACACACACTCACACACACACACACACACACACACGCACGCACGCACACACGCATACACATGCTTGATGCTCGCGCGCAAACTGTGGCGAGTGCAGCGCACCCCCGCCCCTGCGTGCTTCACCCAGCCCGAGCGGTACCGTTCCCCGCCCCACGCTCCCCTGGGTAACGACACTTTCAAAGCGGGATGGTCGTCGTTTTCTTATTCATTGTTTCGCCGATCGGCGTGGGCGGCCCTCGCACCCCCTCCCCCCCCGCCCCCGCCCATGGAGTAGATCTTGGCTGTTTTGGGCGCCTGTTTCAGGCAGGTGGGGTCTCCCCCGTGGGACGCACGGATGCAAACAGTAGAGTCGCGTTAAGCAGAGGTCCGGAGCCAGACCCCCCCCCCTTCCGCCCAGAGTCGAAGCCGCCGAGTAAGAAGACGCTCGCACGCGGGATGCAGGTCCCGCTTCCTGCAGCACCCTTTTCCTCAAGGCCAAGTTCTGTGGCAGATGTGCAGGCAGGCCTTTGGCACACCCTCGTCTTCCTGAGTCGGCCGCACGGGGTCATCACCCCTCGCCTCATTCTCGCCATCAGCTGTTGCCGAGAGCACCCTGAGCACCCTCGCTTCCTCGGGTGGACCCCTTCAGTCGACTACACTAAACCTTCGGCGGGGTGACCTTTAATGCGGGGCCATTGGGGTCCCCTGATCGCTGAGTGTGATACGATGGCAGCGGCTTGCGCGCTCAGATTTGGTCCCCCCCCGCCCACCTGAGGACGCGCACCACAAGTCTCTCCTGCCTAGAGTCACTCTTGCGTTTAGCCGACTCATTCGCAGCTGCCTCTCATGACAGTCTTTGGATCGCCTCCACAGTTTGTCGTCTCGACCGCTCGCCAGCATGAACAGCACAGCTCTTGCGCGTGGTAGTTGGCAGGAGGTCCGGGCGGGCTCCGTCACGCTCGAGATGCGGAAGCATTTTTGTTTTTGCGGGGTGGTGTGGGGACAAGCGAGCCGGGAATCTAGGAGACGTGTAGAAGTTCCTTGCCTCTGCCTCACCGAGCTACGCCGACGTCGAGAATCCCTTCGTGCGCGCATTTGCATTTAGGGCCGCAAGTGGACAGACAGGAGATGTTGCCTCGTGCTCTGCTCTGCCGTTGGCTCCGTCCGTGTCCATGTCCAACTTGATTCACGCCGCGCGCGTTCCTTCACAATCCCCTGGTAATCATCGGATCTTCACGCTGTCATGTTTTGGATTGTGTACTCGTCCGCCTACCCTCCGCTAAGCTGGCTACCTCCATGTCGGGCGACGACGCAGCGTACGACATGGCGATGGAGGTTCTTCCACTGCGGGCAAATCAGAATCGGGGGGTCTTGCAGTGGGCATGGGGGTGCGGGGGGTAGGTGTTAGTCGCCAGGAGGTGGACTTCGAGGGATGAGTGCGCGTTGGGGCATCAGTTCGCCCACGGGCACCTGAACCACCAGATCGGGAATGAGTGAGTCTGGCCTAATCAGGAGGAGAAGGAGGCGCAGCAGCAGCAGCAGCAGCAGAGGGAGGAGGAACAGCAGCCTCAGCAGCATCATTACCAGGATCATGATAAGGATCATAATCAGCGATATCAGCAGAGACAGGCGGGATCAGAAGGGTCAGCAGAAGGAGGCGGAGCACGAGGATCGGGGGAGGAGAATCAGCGGATTGCCACAGTTCGGCGTTTGCTTACAGCTTGGTGCAAAGAGTGCCCGAGTGCGACTCCGAGTGCACATACTATCTCATATGACCGAGTGTGGAGCTGATTTGTCTGAGCGCCGAATTCTCCTCTTTCGCGCTCTCTCCGTGCTGGCAAGCACGTTTTCTGACACCGAGTTCGCGCGCGGGGGCCGCCACATCTGCCGCGGCTCTCATCAGGCCCATGCTGGGGTAGAGGCGGCGAAGGTAGATGGGGGAGGGCGATGACGCGGACGAGGAGAAGAAGTCCCGTGAGCAGTCGAAGGAGGAGCAGGAAGAGACATATAGCAATATTAGAAGTGACGTGCGAGAGGGAGCAGGAGTGTGAGACCGCCCTGTCGGCGGTGTGCGAATCTGGTGGGCACTGGCCATAGCAGGACGTCTTTTGCGCCGCGCGTTGAAGCGCCTCACGCCACAGATCGCGGCATCAGCGGTATCAGCACATCTGCAGTGCAAGCTACCAGATCAAGCGAGAATCGATAATATGCCAGAATGGAGAAAGGAACTTGCCACGGTCGCGAATCGCATGTATGCAATTCTTGTGTGCGTGTGAGAGACAAGACAGCAGGATCTTTCGTATCGGCAGGCAGACGTGGCGTTCCAATCGCATCGATCTGCAGGAGTGCATCGATTTGTTGGCTCTCGCGAAGCGGGGCAAGTGGCTCTGATTTTTCCCGGCCATCGTGTGGCGTTGGGTCCTCGTTTAAAGAGAGCGCCCCGCATCCTCTCCCCTCCTCTGCTTTCCTCCTCCCTGCTCCTCCCGTCCCTGCCTCTGCTCTCCGCATGTCCCCATCGCTTTCATCATCGTCAGCGTCATATCGGGCGTTCCAAACAGGGCCTTGCCTTCGATGATTGAAGGAGTTGTCATTTCTTCCTCGGCGGAAGGTGGCAGAAGGACGGCGGAAGGTCGGCGCCTCCGCCGGCGGAAGCCGGCGGCAGGGCGGCGGAAGGTGGCGGAAGTAAAACATGCGCCCCCAACAGATAATAACATGTCTGGGGTTTCCGGAACCCGCCATCTAGCGTCATCAGCATCACTTTCATCATCACCATATCTTCATCGTCGTTGTCATCCTCGTCATCATTGCCACACCCCTCACATGTTTCGCGGCCACAGGGAGCTTTACCGAAGCCCCCAGGACGAGCGCGGTTTCGCATGTGGTTCTTACCCATTTTGGCACACCCTCACACGCTTCGTGGCCCCACAGGGAGCTCCTGTGTAGCCCTCAGGGGCGGTTTCGCATGCGGTTCCCAGCTGATCTCCGCACACCTCTCACAAACATTTCGTGGCCCAATAGGAAGCTACACCGGAGCTCCCAGGATGGGGGTTCGCATGCGGTTCTTAACCGTTTCGGCGCACCTCTCACACACTTCGTGGCCTCACGGGGAGCTCAACCAGCCCAACCTTCACACGTTTCGTGCCCCCCGAGGGAGCTCCACCGAAGCCCCAAGGAGGGTGGGTTCGCATACGATTCTTACCCTTGTCGGTGCACCCACAGTGATATCCACCGAAGCCCCAAGAAGGGTTATTTCGCATGCGGCTCTTACCCATTTCGGCACACATCTCAAACGCTTCGCGGCATTAGGGGGCTCCACTGAAGCCCCCAGGAGGGGCCTTTCGCATGTGGTTCTTCTTCAGTTTGGCACACAACATCGGCACACACCTAACACGCTCCGTGGCCCCATACAGTTCTCAACGAAGCCCCCACGAGGAGGGTTTCGCATGCGGCGACAGGAGGTGCGGAGGGCGAACGGGCATATTCGGAGGGAGGTAGTGAGAGGCGTCCCGAATGCGACATTCCAGAAATGGCCTCGTTTTCGAAGGGTCGAGGGGTTGTCTGCTCTTTCCCAGCGGGAGGGCGGAGGGAGTACAGCCTGCGGCGTGTCAACCAGCGGCGGCCGGCGGAACCAATTATTTTGCTTCCAGGAGATGTAACTAGACCCTTTAGGGCCCAGCTGTTTTTTTGTTCGAAGGGCAGAGTTTGAAGGGCAGGGGTGGCGATGCTCCGAGGTTCTGTTCGACATCGAGATGCTCAGCCGTGCCCGCATCGTGGTGGGCACGCTCGCGTCGCAGGCACAGGGTGCGGGGGGGGGGGGGTGTTGCTTTGTGTCTCACACTGGTGTCGTTTTGGGTGGAAGGCTGCCGCCTCCCGGTTTTCAGTTCCTGACTGGCGCGGGTCGGGGATCTGGTTCTGGCTCGTCAGTTCGTGCATGGGGTCCGTTCGACGGGCATTTCTACGTGCACGACGCTGGTGCTCTGATGCGCATTCGTGGAGCTTCCACCGGGATCAAGCACGCACGTCCCCGTCACGCGGGGTCCGGTGAGGGTCTGACGGCGAGCGAGGGGGAGAAGTGAGAAGGAGAAGGCTTTCTCAGAAGGCGGCGGGACTTCTCAGAAGCCCTCGCGCCTTCTGAGAAGTTGTTGTTCCGTGTTCGAGGAAGGCTCAGAAAACTTCTCAGAAGGCCAGGGGACTCCCGAGCCTTGTGAGAAGGCCTTCTCCTTCTTACCTCCTCCCCCTCGCTCGCCACCTCCCCCTCGCTCGCCACCGAAGTTAATAGATCAGCGATGGACCAGTGCCCTCAATCCGTCAGCTCGGCGGCGTCATGCCCAGAAGCTGGAAGCTGAACTTACACGACGCGGCTGGCCTGGGCGAGAGCTGGATACACGTGTGGTCAGAGGCTCCTCGCGCCCGGCCGTGCTAGTGCCGCGTGTGCCAGATGCTCGCATGTGTGTGTGTGTGTGTGTTTGTGCGTGTGCGTGTGTTCAGCGCGTGGCCTCTGGATGCTCGATATGTGCATCCAGCCATGTGTGCTTCCAGCTTCCTCGCGCACGATTTGCAGACTCGAGGGCACGAATGCTTTCCGCATCGAGCGGCCCAGCCGCTCCTTTGCTCAGCACCGCAGGGTCCGACACCGGAGCCCAAAGTAGACTCTCAGAGCCTCTGGGATCTGGAGGTGCGTCGCGAAAGGTCACGCGGGATAGGCCAGGCCGAATCTCGTGGAACAGTCCCAGGGTGCCGCGCTCTGCGTGGGCGGCCCGAGCGAAGGTGTACAGTCGCACGGGTACTGTGCTGAAACATGTGGTCAGAGCCCCGAATCATCAGGGGTGACTCGGGTCAGGGCCAACTCGGGCTCCTTTTCCGGGAATCCAAGCCCGAGTTACCCCGGACCCGAGGTACCCCGGATAACTCGGGCGTCCAATGTGGGCAGCTGTGGGCACATGGGTGCGTGGACATCTCTCACCACCCACCAAACCACCCCAACCCAACCCGAAGGCCCAAATTTATCCTCGATTTCCAGTGGGGGGGGGGTCGGGGAACGTCGAAAAAACACATGGTATCCGTACCCCCCCCAACCCGAAATTCGGGTCAAATTCGGGCCTTCGGGTTGGGTTGGGGTGGTCTGGTAGGTAGTCAATCTCGAGTGGCTCATCCGTGAGGCCCGAGGCCAACGCAGGCCTCTCCTGCCAGACCAGCCGTGCACCAGCGGCCGGCGAACCACTGCCAGGCAACACGCGGCAGGAGCGCCGGGGCCCGGCGAGGCCTCGCCACGCCGGGCGCCACGTGTACGGCTGCTGGGCCGTGCGCGAGCCGCCCGCGTGCTCGCTCGCTGAGTGCCCCTGGGAGACGCGGGGGCCCCGAGATCCGTCTTCGCGAGCAGAGGCGTCCGATCCTCGAGGAAATGCGCGGCCAGGGCTCTCTCGAGCTCACGTTGCCGCGGCGTCCCCTGAGCCCATGGTCGATCTCCGAGGGCCCCGGAACCCGCCGCTGGACGCAAACGCCAACTGTGGGAACAAAGTGTGCGGCGTCCCCAGGCCGCACGCGGCCGTACGACCGGCCCGGGGCAGGAGGGGCCGCACGTTGCGCGCGAGCTGGCCGCGCGCGGCCGTACGACCGGCCCGGGGCAGGAGGGCCGGCCACGCGGGGTCTCAGGGGCAACGATCAGGGGGGGATGGGCACAGGGGGGGATGCATCGACCCCGAATCGCCCATTGATCGCCGATAGGGGCCCGATAGCACCAACCTGCCCAGGGAGGTGCGGATTCACTACCGGGGGCTTATCGCCGATTCCAGGTCGATGCATCCCCCCCTATGCTAGTCCCCCCCTTATCGTTGCCCCCCGGGGTCTCTCGGCGGCGAGCTAGGGGGGGAAACGAGAAGGAGAGGGCCATCTCAGAAGGCGGCGGGACTTCTCAGAAGCCCTCCTCGCGCCTTCTGAGACATTTTTTATCCCGTCTTCGGGGAAGGCTCGGAAAACTTTTCAGAAGGCCGCGGGGACTTCCGAAGCTTCTGAGAAGGCTCTCTTCTTCTTCTTCTTCTCGCTTCTCGCTTCCCCCCCTCGCTCGCCGCCTACTCTCGCCATGGGGGAAGCGGGGTTCTGAGGGAAACGGGTCCTGAGGTTCTTCGCCTTTTTCGGACCCCCGGGGCCCTCCACGGGGCCCCGGGGCTGTAAGAGAACGACTCGGGAGGAGGAGCTTGTTTCGAGGGGAGCCCCAGAGGCCAGGACCCGTTTCCCTCGGGACCTGGCTCCCCCATGCTAAGGTTCAAGCGGTGGCGAGGCTTCCTGGCTTGTGTGCACTCATGGGAGGATCATGAGACAACCCAGACCCCGACCATTGGCGTTTACCAAACGGCCCTGTTACTAAACAGCGCTGCCCTGTTCGATTCCTTCCTTGGGTGCGTTTACTAGTCGGTTTCGCTTGTCGGGGTAGTTACTGCGGGGTGGATTTGTTGCCCTCAGCCAGAAACTATTGACATATGAGCTGCTTATGGTTTGCACAGAATTTTCTCAGAGCAATTATGGTTGAGGCCGTCTCGATTTCATACATCTGTTTCATGTAATGAGAACCGTGGTCTTGCTATAAGAGCATGTTTTGTTATCTGAGCATTTTGTGCTAGGCCAACAGGCTATAGGAATGCTGGGACGGTCGGTCCCTGCTCAATGGATAACACGTCAGTTCGGCGGCAAATCCCGAACCCTACCCTCGCCGATCAACGATTCAGGCAGCTCGATGGACGGCGGGGTATGATTCGGAATGCGTCGAACGCGTGGCGAAGTCCGAACCCTACCCATGCCTCCTATCGATTCAGGAGAATCGATGGTTGGTGGGGTATAGGACTCGGATGTCGTTTGGCGCGCGCGCACGGGACCCCGGAATCCTGGAGTCTCCCGCATTTTTCTTACACCAGGCGTGCTCGCCAAAATTGGAGACAGGTTTTATTTCCTGGCGACAACGGGCGTAACCGGAGGGAGGCGGGGGGGGGGCCGGTCACGTCGCGATTCGCGTCGGCGCCGCCTGGGAGTGCTTCGGAACTTCTAATCCTTAGACGGCGTCGGCGCGAATCGTGACGTGACCATGGAGGGGCGGTCGGAGGGTCACGGGCAATATCGAACATACTAAGTAGACACGGGCTCTGGGCTCTGACGCACCCGGGCTGCTGCTAGTGCTGCTCGACGCGTCGTGCTAGTATCCCACGTCACCGCGGACAGAAATAATCGTTCAGATTCGGGCCCCGAGGGCCCTCGCAGATCGATCCAGCTCGAGAGTTGCCGCAGCAGGATGTGGTCGAGGGCTCTGGCTGTGATCCCTCACGATGTTGGACCCTTTTCGGGACGTCAGGGGGTGCCCTCGCGCGCAGCGGCGCTTGCGCCACGATGGCAGGGCCCATTTCGATTCGATCGATCCGATTCGATGTCGAGTTCAACCAGCTCGAGTCGATTCGATGTCAATTTCCTGGTAGTCCGATGCGGCCCCATGCTGGCGCTCAGCGCAGTGGCGTATCCAGGCGCAGCCGATTCGATTCGACTTCGATTCCCAACCGAGTTCGATCATTCCCAGACCCCCGACGTCATGATTTTTTCTCATAACGTCGACTCCCGAGGTCTCGCCCGATTCCCCGGACCGGTTTTTCGTCCCGAGTCGGTTTTGGACGGTCCCGAGGCCCAGTCAGGGCCCCGAGAGGCCGAACATGGCGAACAACTTCCCGTCGCGATTGTTTCATTCTTCGATGGGGTTTGGGTTTGACGCCGACTGATCCTGCGATGGTCAGACGGTGCGCGAGCCTATCGCCGCTCTCCCTTGGCCGGGCCGCCGCGAGGTCACGCGGGTGGCGTGCAGCCTGGGCTCGGCGCGCGGCACGCTCTGGCGCGCGGTGGCGCTGGACATCGCCCGCGGTGGTCCCGCCCGTCGCCGACCCCTCGCGCAGAGGCGCCGCGGAGAGGCCACGACAGGCGTTCGAGGCTCAGCTGCCCTGGGAAAGTAATGCAACTTTGGCCGTCGAGCGGGTTGTTCCCGTCGCCTTCGCTTTTGTTCTCAGCTGTTGGGGCCGCCTGGAGCCGTTTCTTCGGACCCCGTGGCCCTCAGGCACGGACCCGGAATGAACAGCCTACCCCCCGTGAGTTCCCCCGGCGGTTCTTCTGCACGACTTGCAGCAGTTGCACTCCTCATTGTCCCAGGGGGGTGCAGGCTGGCTTCCATGGGCTGCAGCGCCTCGTCGCCAGCGTTCCGGGGGTGCCGGATCACCTCATGGGCGGCTGCCCCGAGCCCCGAGCTCCGGCCCCGGACGGCGGCGCGTCTACTATTATGATGCTCTACCGAAGCTTGGGGGTTTTCACGTGTCGGGCCCTGGGAGGCGGGACTCTCGTTCGACACCGTTTCGATACTTTTCGGGTGCTCGAGACTATTTCTGGGATGTGCCCTTGAGTACGATGGGATCGACATAAGTTCCAGACCCTTGACGTCATGTTTTTTTTTTTTTTTTGCAACGTCAACCCAACTCTCGCCAACCTAACTCTCGCCCGGGGCCGCTCCTGCGTGAGGTCGTTTTGTTGTTGCTGCCACGCCGCGGGCCTCGGGTGCCTGCAGGCAGGTCGCCCGCGGGGGCGCGGAGAGAGGGCCGCGCTTAGCTTCGCGCACCGCGGCCTCTGGGCCAGAGAGGCGCCCTCTCGGGGGGGGGGGGGGCGGCACGAGGGCGCGAGGATCAGCCGCCTGTCGCGGAGCACGAAGCGTGCACGAAGCGTGAACCTAGACCCCCTCGAGCCATTGAAAAATCTCGGCGGGAGGTTTGTCGTCATTTTCGGCCTCTCGGGGCCCTTAGCGAGCCTCGGGACCGTCAAACAACGATTCGGGATGACAAACCGGTTCCGGGGAATAGGTTCAGACCTCTGGGGGTCGACGCAATGAAACAATCATGACGTCGGGGGTCTGGGTGTAGGGTGCACTGGTGGATCAAGCCGGCACAAACGGCTCTGCTGAGAGGGCTCAATGATGTTTGTTTGCTGTGGCGCCGACGCGGGATTCTCCCGACGCCAGATGTCGGGAAAGGGGGCCCTGGGGGGGGCACAGGGCAGTCGCGAGTGCCATGGCCAGGGCCCAAAGTTGACAACCCCGAGCGCCACTGGTCTGGCAGGGCCTGGACGCGTGTGGGGCGCTGCTCCCAGACCCCCGGCGTCATGATTTTTTCATTACGTCGACCCCCACAGGTCTGAACCTATTCCCGAGTCGTTTTGTTGACGGTCCCGAGGCCCGGGAAGGGCCCCCAAGGGCCGAAAATCTTGAAAAACCTCCCGTCGTGAGTTTTCCATTGCTCGAGGGGGTCTGGGTGTGGGGCGCTGCCTGTTGGCCGTGTGGCCCCCCCATCGCGGGATCACCGCGGCTCGTCGCCCTGCTGCCGCACATGCAGAGCCTGTTCGCCCAGTGGGGAGGCGCCGGGCCGCCTTTCCCGTGCGTGCCGCCGGGGGGCGGGCGGGTCTGGAGCTGGCTGTCGGATCCAGTCGGGCCGCGGGCCGCGGGCGAACGAGCCCAGACCCCCTCGAGCAACGAAAAGACTCACGACGGGAGGTGTTTCGCTATATTTTCGGCCTCTGGGGGGGACCTTGCCGGGCCTCAGGACCGTCAAACAACGACTCGGGACGGAACACCGGCTCCGGGGAACGGGTCGAGACCTCGGGGGGCTCGACGCAGTGAACAAAATCATGACCTCGGGGGTCGGGGGAGGGAGGCTCGTCGTGTTCTCGCCGGTGCGGTTCTCCCCTGCTCCCCGCCGCTCCCCGCATTCGTCTCCCCTTTGCCCCCGTTCGTGACCGTGCACCCTCGCTCGCAGCGAGGGCCATCTGGCTGGCGGTCAGACCTGGAAAGACTTTGGCGCCGTGGCGGTTGCTTTGTGGCTGCGCGGGGTCCAATCATACCGTGCAACCGTACCGATGCGGAGGGCCCCAGGACTCTCGTCCGTCGAAGATTGCCTTGAGCGTCTGTCGAAGAAGAAGAAGAAGAAGCGTCTTCAGGACGGGATTCCGCGACCTGAACGGATCGCCCCAGCCCGCAAGGTTGGTGAAACGGCGGAGGGTTGATATGTCATTTCGGGGTAAAGCACTGCCATTGAGCGGTCAGTCAGGGGATGCGAATTTTCGGCTCAGGCTGGCAGACCTTGCTGCTGCTTGCGGCATCCCCAACCGCCCAAGTAAGAGTGGACCTAAGCAAGTCATCGTGTCTCGACACAGGCTGCTTCTGCCGCAGAGGGAGGACGGTGGAGGACTCAATGATCAGCCCCCCTCTGGCTGCCGCACTGTGCCCTCCCCAGACCCCAGGCGTCGTGATTTTCCCCTCGAGGTTGAGTAGGTCACCACCCCATGAGCGCCTTCATCATAAGTCGTTGCTGGACGGTCCCCAGGGCCCTGGGTGAGGGCCCGCAGAGCCCGAAAGTTATACCATAAGGATGTTTTAGCCTGCGTGGGCCCCTAACACAATGCGTTATCACGCTGTGGAGGTGGCAGCTATGCAGTATAGGCTATGTCGTGTAAGCCATGTGGTGCGAGCTATGAAAGTAAAACCTGTGCGGTCTTAGCTACGCACGCGGTGTGATCTCTATGTCGTGTGTGCCATGTGGTGTGAGCGATGGAGGTGACAGCCATGCAGTCTGAACCATGTGGTCGTAAGCTGTGCGGTGTGTGGCCGGATGTGAAAGCTGTGCGGTCCAAGTTCTGTGGCCTAAGCCATGCAGTGTCAGCTCTGTGCGGTGCAAGCTGTGTGGCGTAAGCCAGATCGCGCGGGCGACCTGGCGTGAGCTCAGCGCACGGGGTGCCCACGCAGGCGGCACGGGGCGGCCACGTGGCGCAACCTCGGCGAACCACCCCCCGCGCACGGGGCGCCCACGAGCGCCCACGCCGGCGGCACGGGCAGCAGCGCGGCCCAACCTCGGCAACCCCCCAGCGCACGGGGCGCCTCCCGAGTGCCCTCGAGGCGGCACGGGCGGCCACGTGGCGAGACCTCGGCAGAATTCCCCAGCGCATGGGGCGCCTGCGAGGCGCCCCGCGGGGCGGGACGGACGGCGACCTGGCAGTCATTTGGCACACCCGTCCACCTACCCCAGAAGCCCAGCTAAGAGCCCAAGCACTGTTCGGGGGAAGCAAAGCGCGTGCCATGATTTCGCTGACGACGCGGCGAGGTCGTTGGCTTTGGGATTCTAGCTCGGGTCTCCCGGCGGCCGTTCGGCACGATTCGGGCACCCCACGACGAAGGGCAGCTGCTGGAAAGGGTCCGAGGAGGAGGAGGAGGAGGAGGAGGAGGAGGAGGAGGAGGAGGAGGAGGAGGAGGAGGAGGGGCAGGCGGGAAGCTGGATCGGACCCCTCTCCACAGAGCCAGGTCCGAGCAGAAGGCAGACCGGGGGGGGGGGGGTCGCCACGGCGCGCTGAGGCCTGCCTGGGCCTGTCCCGCGCCCACCCTGCCAGGCTTGCCCGGGTGGAAGCCTTGAGCTCCACCGCAAGCTGGAGTGTTTGGCGTTCAGTGGCCGCCAGCGGCGAATAGGGAGTGATTGGTGGACGGTCGGCGCGGGGCGTGTGCCAAGGGCTCCCACGAGGGCGCGAAGTTATTCGCGTTTCGCGCTTCGCGGTCCTCGTTCCTTCTCCCCCCTCCTCCTCGTCCTCCTTTTCTCCCTTTGGGGGGGCGGCGCGAGAGCGCGAAGTTATTCGCGCTTCGCGCTTCGCGGAGCGCGAAGCGCGAAGTTGGGAGCCCTTGTGTGCCGCCGTCTGCCGCTGCCGTCGCTTGCCGCTCGCTGCCGCCGTTTGCCGCCATCTGCCGCTGCTCCGCCACCACCTCTTGACTCCAGCCAACAACCCGCGTAAGAAGGATTTGGGACCTTCCAAGGTTACCCCTGCATCCTTCCCCTTCGGCCCGTCCATGGCCGCTTTCGCTGCCAGCGCCCCGTTCGTAAAGTGTCGACGTGGCCTTCCACCAAGGCCCCTGCATATCGCGCTTCCCCAAATATTCGGGTTGACTGTAGGGGGTGCTTGGTGCACGGCCGGCGCGGACCGTGTGGTCGCCATATGCCGCTTTGGTCGCTTGCCGTTAGTTACCGCCGTGTGCCCCTGTGTTACGCTGACCCGCCAACACCTGGACCCTTGACCAAGGCAGGCATCCATAAAAAGCGCTGGCTGCCGCCGCTTGCCGCCGCGTGCCGCTGATTTTCGGAGGCCTAGAGGTTGACACCAACACCAAGATCTGCGGTGTGCCTCCACCGAGGGAAGATGCTCCCGATCTCGGCGATGGTGTTCCTAAGTGGCCGAACTATCACCACCAATTCCGAAATCTAGGAGCATCTTACCCCTGTGGAGGCACCCCCCTGTGTTGGTGTTGATGCTCATTTCCAGGCCTCCAAGATCCGCTAACATCTCGACCCTTGACCACGGCAGGCTTCCATCCGATTCGAACAAAAAACGAACGCAATTTGCGCCGCCCCGCCGCAGCCCGCCGATAGGGACCCCGGCGCTCCTCGCCGTCGTCGTCGTCGTCGTCGTCGTCGTCGTCGTCGTCGTCGTCGTCGTCGTCGTCGTCGTCGTCGTCGTTCGCCTCTCGCGGCCCGCCTCCCCAAAAAGGGGCTCCGCCGCCTCCTGTTTGGCCGCCCGCCCGCGGGGGGCGTGAAGAGGCGCGCCAAAAGGAGGAGGAGGAGGAGGGGGAGGAGGAGGAGGAGGAGGAGGAGGAGGAGGAGGAGGAGGAGGAGGAGGAGGACGGGGACGAGGACGAGTAGGGAGGAGGAGGAGTGAGGAGGGAGGAGGAGAAGGGGGAGGAGGAGGGATGATTGAGGAGGGAGGAGGGAGGAGGGAGGAGGAGGGGGAGGGGGAGGGGGAGGGGAGGAGGAGGATGAGGAGGAGGAGGAGGAGGAGGAGGAGGAGGGAGAGGAGGAGAGGAAGGGAGAGGAAGAGGATGAGGAGGAGGAGGAGGAGGGAGGTGGAGGAGGTGAGAGGAGGAGGAGGAGGAGGAGTTGGAGGAGGAGGAGGAGGAAGAGGAGGAGAGAGGAGAGGAGGAGGAGGAGGAGTGGGGAGGGGGAGGGAGGGAGGGGGAGGGTGAGGAGGAGGGAGGAGGAGGAGGAGGAGGGAGGAGGGGGAGGGAGGAGGGAGAGGAGGAGGAGAGGAGGAGGAGGAGGAGGAGGAGAAGAGGAAGAGGAAGAGGAAGAGGGGGAGAGATTAGGAGGAGGAGGAGGAGGAGGAGAGAGGAGGAGGATGAGGAGGAGGAGGGAGGAGGGAGGACGGGGGCGCGGAGGCGCCCGCGTGCGCCGAAGGGCCGCGGCCTGCGTGCGCCGAGGGGGGCCACGGCCTCGAGCCGCAGAGGGTGCCCTCCCGGGGCGGATGGCCTCGCCCCTCGAGGCGCCCAGGGGCCCCCTCGAGGGCGAGGAGCCCAGACCCCATCGAGGAGCGAGAAAATCACGAGGAGTGATAAAATCACGAAAATCACGCGGAGTGAAAAAAGCGAGGAGTGAGAGTGGCGAGGTCTTTCGCCACGTTCGGCCTCTGCGGGCCCTTACCGGGGGCCTCGGGGCCGTCAACCAAACGACCCGGGATGACAGGCCGGTCCCGGGGAATAGGTCGAGACCTCGGGGGGTCGACGTCACGAACAAATCACGACGTCGGGGGTCTGGGAGAGAGAGGCACGGCTCGGAGGAGGGAAGGGCACAGCCAAAACTTCGTGTAGGGACGCACGGATGTCCTTTTAGGGTGCCCCTGCGTCCTTGTCTCTGCGGCCCGTCCTGCGCGGTCCTCACTGGCCAGCCCTTCCTGGTGTTGGCAGTCCCGCCGCCCAACAAGTGCCAGCTTCGGGGTCCAGGGCGGCCCCGGCGTCCTCGTCGCCCGTGCTTGCTGTGGACTTCGGCTGCGCTCCCAGCCTCGAGCGAAACGCGAGGGGGCCGCACAGCCCTCCCGGGCGAGCAGTTTTCAGACTCCCCCCCCCCCCCAACGGATCCGCAGCGGGGTGCCATCCGAGGGGGAGAGGGCCTCGCCCTCGAGGCGTCCAGGAACCCCCCTCGAGGGCGAGGAGGGAGGCACGGCTCGGAGGAGGGAGAGGTATTCCCAACGCTTCGAAGGCAAAGGGACCCAGAACCCCCTCGAGCAGTGACAACAATCACAACGGGAGGTTTTCTACAGTTTTTGGCCCCTCGGGGCCCCTTCCGGGCCTCGGGACCGTCAAAAAACGACGTGGGATGAAAAACCGGTCCCAGGGAATAGGTCGAGACCTCGGGGGATCGACGCAATGAAAAAATCATGATGTCGGGGGTCTGGGGGAGGAGGTCACAACCCTCCCAGGCGAGCAGTTTTAGACCCCCCAAGACCAGCCACGAGAGGGCGGCGTCTTGCCCCGACCACACTGGAACTTTCCAAGACAGCTCAAATCAGACCCGCCCAAAATCGGACCACCATCCGGCTGAAAGAAAGGATGCCCGCCCAAGAGATGCCATCTTGGGGGGCTCGGTTTCTTCCAGGAACCGCCGCATGGGCGCGAGGTCGCGAGGGCGCGGGGATAATTAACGGCGTGCTGTTGGGCGCGAGGGCGCGAAGTCGGGGACCCCTTCGGGGACCCCTTCGATCCGATCGATCCGATCTCTGTGTCGCCCGGCCCGATCCGGTTTGCTTCCATTGTCCCAAATGCGGCCCGTGCTCGCATGGCATTGGCATCCTGGCGCAGCCGATCCGATTCAATCCCGACTCCGTGCTGGTGCGGCCGTGCTGGCCTGGAGGGGGAGTTGGCGCCGGTTGGAGAATGCGAGCGCACAGCAGCCCCGGCCCCAGCAGGAAACGCCGAGCCCTCCTCCTGCTGACGGCACATCCCTCAAGCGGAGGCGAAGCGCCCTGGCTCGCCTATAGCCCTACCAAACAATGTTCTAAGAGCCTCTTGTGGTGTCCACGAAATGTTCTTAGAACATTTCTGGCGGAGTCTGCCTTCGTTGATCACACGGGGTTTATGTTCTACGAACATTGCTATTATTAGAACACTGTTGTGTTCTAAGAAGATTTCGTGGTAGCACTATAGGAATGCCGGAACGGTCGGTCCCTGCTCAAATCCCGACGCTCGATCCGCTTCGATCCGACGTCCGGAGAGGACGTATCAAAGCAAGCGGCCTCCAGTCAACGTCACCGACGTCGCCTGGGTCGCCCCGGCGGGCGGGGGCTGAGAGCCCGGCGGCCCCAGGGCGGGCGGGGTGCGTGCCGAGATTGCGCACGGCCTCGCAAGCGCTCTCGCCGCGCCGAAAGCCGCCAGTGCCGCGGGCCAAGGGTCAAGTCGGGCTTGTCCCTCTACAGGAGGAAAGTTCAAAAGTAGCACAAAAATGCTCTGGGGACGATTCTTCAACTATTTTGAAGCATTTGGGTGGCATGTTTTGGGTATTTTGAACGTTTCGCCCAAAATCCCCGTATAATAGGGGGACAGTCCCGACCTAAGCCAAGGGGGGCGGGGGGGGGCGTCCGGGGGGTCGGCGGCACGTGAGGAGTTTTCCGCTGCGCGTCTTTCTAGGCTTCCCGGATGGGGTCCGAGCAGACGGAGTCGGCGGATCGAGCCGCATCGCCGATGCATCGGCGATGCGGCTCGATGTGGAGCCCGTGCTTGCCCTCGCCGACGTCGCCCATGCAGCCCCATGCATCGCCCACGTCGCCCATGCATCGCCAGTGCATCGCCGATGCATCGCCAATGCATCGCCAATGCATCGGCGATGCATTGGCGATATGGCGCGATCCTTCGACCCCATCCACTCGGACCCCCTCTGGGAGGCTTCCAGCGACTGGGCCACCCGCGGGGGCAGGAGGGTGGTCGCGCTTCGCGCGTCGCGGTCTGGGCCAGAGCGCCTGCGCGCCTGCCTTTCTCCGAGGGGGTTGGCGCAAGGGCGCGAAGAGACTCATTTGTTGCGCATCGCTGGGCGCGATGCGCTAAGGTGGGTGATCTTGGTTTTCGGCTGCACGGCTAACTCGTGTATGCTCCGATATTACTACTAGTAGCATGTCACCCCTACTGCTACTACACAAACAACCACTAAGCAATGTGGCGCTCAAAAACTACTGAGCAACCACTAAGCAAGCTTGAGTACCACGACTACTGGTAATACTATTACGACTACCACTACGACTACTACTGCTACTACTGCTGCTACTACTATTATTGCTACGACTACTACTACTACTACTACTACTACTACTACTACTACGACTACTACTACTACTACTACTACTACTACTACTACTACTACTACTACTACTACTACTACTACTACTACTACTATACTACTACTACGACTACTACTACTACTACTACTACTACTACTACTACTACTACTACTACTACTACTACTACTACTACTACTACTACTACTACTACTACTACTACTACTACTACTACTACTACTACTACTACTACTACTACTACTACTACTACTACGACAACTACTACTACTACTACTACTACTACTACTACTACTACTACTACTACTACTACTACTACTACTACTACTACTACTACTACTACTACTGCTACTGCTACTACTACTACTACTACTGCTACTACTACTACTACTACTATTACTACTGGTACTACTAATACTACTCATACCACGTCTACTACTAATAAGAATAATAGTACTACTACTAGTAGTAGTAGTACTACGACTACTACGACTACGACTACGACGACTACTACTACTACTACGTACTACGTACTACGTACTACTACTACTACTACTACTACTACTACTACTACTACTACTACTACTACCACTACTACTTCTACTACGACTACTACTACTACTGCTACTACTACTACTACTGCTACTACTACTCTTACTACTGCTGCTGCTACTACCACCACTACTACGTTTACTACAACTACTAGTAGTACCACCACCACCTACTACTACTATTACTGCTGCTGCTTCTGCTGCTGCGACTACTACTACTACTACTACTACTACTACTACTACTACTACTAATATTACTATTACTACTACTACTACTACTACTACTACTACTACTACTACTACTACTACGAGTATTACTACGACTACCGCTACTACTACTACTACTTTTACTACTACTACTACTACTACTGCTACTACGACTGCTACTACTACTACTACTACTATTACTACTACTACTACGACTACTACTACTACTACCACTACTACTACCACTACCACTACCACTACCACTACCACTACCACTGCCACTGCCACTGCCACTGCCACTGCCACTACCACTACCACTACCGCTACCACTACCACTACTAATACTACTGCAACTTCACAAGCAAGGACTACCTCAGTACGCTTACTTTTCTTTGCCCCCAGGCTAGCCGATTGTATTGCTTAGTAGCGGGGCAGTAAAGATAGGAGGCCACATGCGAACCCTACTCACCCCCCCACCCCTTAGAAATCGTTGGATGGTGGGATAGGGTTCGCGTGTGGCCTCCTAGAAGATTTGCATGGCGCATACTGTCCTTGGCCCAGGCTAACCGATGGTATTGCCCAGTGGCGGGGCAACGAACGAAGCGGGGGTGGGTCGAGAGGCATCGCTGGAGGTGGGGACGCGCAGCCCGCCTCCTCGCGCTCGACCGTGCCAGCAGGTTGCCGACGGGGCACGCGTTTGACCAGCATACGTCTGATTCGCAGCAGATTGCCAATAGCCTCGTTGCAACCACGCTCGTGCTCTATGACTCGTAGCATGTTTTTGTCGTTGTCTCCCGGCCCCTCCTCTCTCTTTTTGGTGTTCTATATATTCATATGTGTGTATCTCTCTCTATATATGTTTCTTCTTTCTCTCTGTCCATCCCTCTCCCTCTGTCTCTTTGTCTCGCTCTTGTTGTCTCTCTCTCTCTCTCTATCGAACTGCGCTTCCTCTCGTTCTCCCTCTCTCTCTCTCTCGCTCTCTCTCTCTCTCTCTCTCTCCCTCAGTGTCGTTCGGCTCCTCTCCGTCTCGCTCCCTCTCTTTTTTCCCGCATGTTTCGTGGGTTGTTTGTTTTCTTCCCTGCCGTGTCGCACCCGCGTCTCCTTCTTCTCCCCTCCTCCCTCTGCCTCTCCTCACCTATTACATGCTTCGCGGGGTTATGGTTTTCTTCCCCACATGTTCCGTGGGGTTCTGGTGTTCTTCCTTCCCGCGTCGCACCCGCGTCTCCCGCACACATCTCCCCTCCACTGCACAGCACAGCATAGCACCTCAGCACAGCTCAGCACATCCCTGCTCAGCACAGCACAGCACAGACCTGCTCAGCACAGCACAGCACAGCTCAGCACGGCACAGCTCAGTACAGCACAGCATTGCACAGCACAGCACAGCACAGCACACACACAAGCACGCAAACACACAAACACATGACACGCACGCCACGCAACACATGCGCGCCAACAGGAGGTGCGCAGGGGGGGGGGGTCCCTGAGGGCGGCCGCTATGCGTGACGGTTGTTCAAGGCATAGCAGGCGTGGCATATTCTCGACACCACAGGGGGTGCGCACGGGGTGGTCCCTGAGCGTGGCCGCTATCCGTGAGCGTCGTCCAGGGCACAGCAGGCGTGGCGTTGTCTCGACACCACAGGAGGTGCGCACGGGGTGGTCCCTGAGCACGGCCGCTATCCGTGACAGTCGTCCAGGGCAAAGCAGGCGTGGCGTATTCTCGACACCACAGGGGATGCGCACGGGGTTGTCCCTGAAAGCGGCCGCTATCCGTGACGGTCGTCCAGGGCACAGCAGGCGTGGCGCTTTCTCGACACCACAGGGGGTTCGCACGGGGTGGTCCCTGAACGCGGCCGCTAGCCGTGACGGTCGTCCAGGGCACGGCAGGCGCGGCGCGTGTTCTCGTCACCGCAGGGGGTGCGCACGGGGTGGTCCTTGAGCGTGGCCGCTATCCGTGACCGTCGCCCTTGCCCTAGCAGGCGTGACATATCCTCGACACCACAGGAGGTGCGCACGGGGTGGTCCCTGAGCGTGGCCGCTATCCGTGACGGTCGTCCAGGGCATTGCAGGCGTAGCGTTGTCTCGACACCACAGGGGGTGCGCAGGGGGTGGTCCCTGAGCGCGGCCGTTGTCCATGACGGTCGTCCTTGCCCTAGCAGGCGTGGCGTTGTCTCGACACCACCAGGGGTGCGCACGGGGTGGTCCCTGAGCGCGGCCGCTATCCGTGACGGTCGTCCAGGGCACAGCAGGCGTGGCATTTTCTCGACACCACGGGGGGTGCGCACGGGGTGCTCCCTGAGCGTGGCCGTTATCCGTGACGGTCGTCCAGGGCACGGCAGGCGTGGCGTTTTCTCGACACCACATGGGGTGCGCACGGGGTGGTCCCTGAGCGTGGCCGTTATCCGTGACGGTCGTCCACTCTCCTCCCCCCTCTCCTCTTGAGTGGCGTCACCAACGATACCAGCCATCAACATCGTTCTCACATGCTTCACTTCAGCTAGCATTACTCCAGCCATAATATAAGTATGTTGGGTTCCTCGGTAGCGTAATTGTTGTTCTCTCGCTCTCTCTCTCTCTCTCTCTCCCCGTCTCTCCCTCCTTCTGTCAAGCTCTCACACCCTGTCACACTCTTCATCAATGTCGCTCTCTATGTCTCCCGTTCTCTTGTTTGTCCCCCTTTCTCTTTGTTTTATCTCCGTTACTATATGTATCTCTCCCTCTCTTTCGCGCTCTCTCTCCCTCTCTCTCCCTCTCTCTCTCTTTATCTCTCTCTCTCTCTGTCTGGCGACCTTCATGTCTATATGACTGAGTGTATGTATCCCTCTCCCTGCCTCTTTCTCTTTCTCTTTGTCTTCCTCTCCGTCATCCATCTTTCATTGGCTGTCCATATGTACTTAAATGATGTTTATATGTATGGGTATGGGTGTTTACACGTACATGTGTATATGTGTATGGTGTGTACATGTGTATACCAATTTATACGTATGGGCACACATAGATATACACATATGGATATGCGTTTCTACATGAGTATATGCATATGTATGTCTGCCTGTCTGTCTGTCTGTCCGTTCGTCCGTCCGTCTGTCTGTCTGTCTGTCTGTCTCTCTGTCTCTCTGTCTGTCTCTCTGTCTCCCTGTCTCTCTGTCTCTCTGTCTGTCTGTCTGTCTGTCTGTCTCTCCGTCTCTCTGTCTCTCTGTCTGTCTGTCTGTCTGTCTGTCTCTCTGTCTCTCTGTCTCTCTGTCTCTGTGTCTCTCTGTCTGTCTGTCTATCTGTCTATCTATTTGTCTCTCTTTCTCTCTGTCTCTCTCTCTCTCTCTCTCCCGTATATGTATAGAGTACAGTATGCGCATACACACGAGCCATACTTTCTCTGTCCAAGCCTTCTTCTTCATCCGCCAGCCCCGACTCTTCAAATTTAGTGATGCATCCGCAGTCCCCCTCTCGTCTGCCCTCGTCGTCCCCCTTCTTCTTTTTTGTTGTGTGCATCTCTCTCTCTCTTTTGATATCGTTTTTTTTCGCCTCTCCCTCTCTCTCTCTCTCTCGCCCCCTCTTTGCAGCTGGTCGGACGCCTTCCTTCGGCCCTTGCGAGGCCTCCATGGAGGCCCTCGACGCACGATTCTCAAGCTCCGATGGCAGAGCGCCTCCCTTGGCCGTCCCCGATCCCCGGTGCCAGCCGTCCTGGTGGCCCCGGGGGCCCAGCCGCCGCGCGCGCGGGCGGAGGTCTGGGCCCTGCAGGTCCAGACCCCCGACGTCGTGATCTTTTGTTGTTGACGACGTCGACCCCCCGAGGTTTGGATCCCGTCCCCGGAGCCAGTTTTTCATCCCGAGCCTTTTTTGGACGGTCCCGAGGCCCGGGAAGGGCCCCCAGGAGGCCGAACATACCAAAAAGCCTCCCGTCGCAACTTTTCCACAACGCGAGGAAGTCTGTGGAGGCAGAGAGAGATCTCGGAGCGACTCGGCCTGGGGGACTTCTCGAAGCCGTGCCGCCGTCGGGTGTTGCCAGAAGTGTCCCTGGCCCCCACGGATTCCCCGAGGTGCCGAGGTGCCCCCAGGATTTGGTTAGTTGAAAGCCAGGATAGCGGAGCACCAGGAGGCCGTCCAAAGGCCTCTCGAGGGAGTTCTGGATGCTCCTGGAAGGAGCTTCCGAATGAGCTTCTGGAGAGCTTATGAGCGCTTCCGGGCTGACGTATTGGGAGACGCTTAGAAGAGGCCTGCCGGGACACGCTGCAACCTCACGCCAGCCCCGCCGAGCTGTCCCGCCGGAAGCCAGGACGAGCTGGAGATCTCCGCGAGCCATCCTGGAGTTCCCAAGGAGGCTCCCACGGCCTCCAGAGCGCCCCTCGCGAGGCCCAGGAGGCCCCATGGGGCTCAAGCGTGGAAGGGCAAGCTGGCAGCACCTCCGGCCGTGGGCTCCTCCAGCAGCTCCCGGCGCCGGGCGGGGCACCCAGCGGCGGCCGACCCTTCGCGGCAGCGCGCGGGAGGGGAGCGTCTGGTTTCGCGTTGTCCGCGAGGGGGCGGCACCGCCAAAGTGGCGGGAGGTTCGATCCGGGGCCGGGTCCTGCCGGGTGTCCATTCACCCTGTCGGCTACGCGCAATCGAGCGACCCTTCGCCGGAGGGACCTTTGGGTGCGGGCTCATCGGGGTCCCCCCGACTGCTGGGCGCGGTGCTTTCGCGGCTGCTTGCGCGCTGGGAATGTGGCAACTTTGCGCCCCTCGGTCCGCGCACCAACGGTCGTTCTTGCCACGGGTCGCTCTTGCGTGCAGCCGACCCCGTGGCTTCGCTTCCGAGCCCGCTCGGCCGATGCGCCCGCCCGGCCGCCAGACGGGCTCTCGGGATCGAGCCCGTGCGGCGGCCGAGTAACTCAGACGCGCAGCGGGCTCACAAGGGCCCAGACATCTGGCGTCTGGAATTTTGGAGACGCGGGCCCCCGACCGCGCGACCACGTCCCCTGGGATCGTTTTCTTTGTTGCTTGTCTAGCCCGAGCCGTTGGTGGTGACGGCCCCGAGGCCCAGCAAGGGCCCCGAGAGGCGGAACGCTGTGAGGAGCCATCGCCTCGACGTAGGTGTTCGGTCGCAAGTCATGGGGGCCTGGCGTGCCCTCTTACTTTTGCCTCTGGCGTCGATTGGCGTCTGGGAGCGGGTGAGATATCGCCGATCTAGCGTCGATTGGCGCCGAGCTGACGTCGATTTGGCGTCGACCGGCGCCGATGCGCACGAGCCGACGGGCAAGACTGCCTGGGAGGCTCCCACGAGTCGCCTCTACGACTGTGCTCTCGAGGCGCTGCAGGGCTTCTGGGGGCGGAGGAGGGCGGGCCGGGGCGAGCGGCGGCGCGGGGCGGGCCTTCGCGGCGGCGCGGCCGCCGCCGCGCAGGAGTGGCCCGGGTCCGGCTACGACCTGCTGCGCCGGAACTGCTGCCGCGCCCTCGGGGGGGCGAGCGCGGCCCGCACACCGGCCTGCACGGCCGGCGGCGGTCCGTCCTGGCAGTGGCCGCGGGGCTGGGGCGACGGTTGGCTCCAGGACTGTGGAGGCCTCGTGGCCAGCTGCCGCCAGCGCAGGAGGAGGACGACGACCACGGCGACGACCACGACGACAGCGACAGCGACGAGCTGATGACCCTGCCACAGGCTCGGGACATGGGGCGGGCGGTGGAGGGAGGAAGAGGAGGAGGAGGAGGAGGAGGCGGAGGAGGAGGAGAGACCGTTGGATCCAAGATTTCGCTGTCGACTGTTGCCGGCGGGCACACGTCAACCCTCCAGGACCCCCTCGCGTTGTGAAGAAATCACGACGGGAGGTGCTTCGCCATGTACGGCCTCCAGGGGCCCTGGCCTGGCCGCGGGACCGTCAACAAAATTAGATAGGATGGAAAACCGGTAGCGTCGATTAGCGTCGATCCCAGACCCCCTCGAGCAATGAAAAAAACACGACGGCAGGTTTTTCGCCATTTTCGGCCTCTGGGGGCCCTTACGGGGCCTCGGGACCGTCGAAGAACGACTGAGATGAAAAACCGGTCTGGGGGAATGGCTCGAAACCTTTGGGGGCATCTGTCATGAACAAATCATGACGTCGGGCGTCTGGGACTAGCGTCGACTAGGGTCTGGGAGTCGATCAGATAGCGCCGATCTAGCGCCGATCTAGCATCGATTCAGCGTCCGGTGAGCGTCGATTTCGCGTCGACTCAGCGTCGACTCGCAAGAAGAGCCGACGATAGATGGCGTGGGAGGCTCCCGCGAGCTGCCGCCGACAGCGGGGGGGGGGGGGCAGGCGGTGCCTCGCAGGGGCGGGCCCCCGTGTGCCGCCTCGAAGTGCTGGCGGGGAGGCGGGGGCGATAGCGGCGGGGGGCGGAGCGGCTCCCGCCGTCCGGCCCCCCGGGGCGGCTCCCCGCGGAGCGCTCCACGCGCGCGCGCGGGGCAGCGCGTCGAGGGGCGGCGGCCCGGTGAGGTGCACGGGCGTGGCGTGGCGGAGGCGAGGGCGACGAGGGCGCGGCGACGACCTCGACGGCGAGAGGGGTGGGAGGAGGAGGAGGAGGAGGAGGAGGAGGAGGAGGAGGAGGAGGAGGAGGAGGAGGAGGAGGAGGAGGAGGAGGAGGAGGAGGAGCGGGAGGCGAAGCGGGAGGAGGGAGGAGAGCGGGGGTCCATGCTGCAAGCCTCACGGTTGCCGGGCTCGACGTGTGCGTGTCTGTCTACGCCAGGCAAGAGAAGAATACGCGCGCTCGATCAATAGGACGGTGGAGCACCAGACCTGCGGCGCGGCAGATGCGACGGCAACGAGGGCCACGACGACGAGGGGTTTCGGGCTGGTAGTGAAGTGCAGGGAAAAGTGCGGTGCAGAGGTGCAGAGGAGTTGGGGTGGGTGGGAGGTGGTGCAGTGCTTGAGCGCAGGGAGGCATACGTGCGATCTTCTGCGTCTACGGCTCATCATCCCTCTCTCGTCCTCCCCCCTTGATGGGGAGGGTGGCAAAGAGAAGCGCCTCGAATCCTGGAAACCTCTTCGGAGCCAAAAACTCCTTCGGGCGGGTACGCTCGTTGCCGTCGGCAGGCTCGATCCCCTGTGCTGTTCAGGCGCAGCCGACTCGCGCGCCCATTGTGATTGATAGATGAGGGGAAGCGGAAGGACGAAGGGAACTCGACGGTCGAGGGGGAGGTGGAGTATACCCAGACCCCCGACGCCATAATTTTTTCCATGATGTCGACCCCAAGAGGTCTGGACCCCTCCTGAGGACCTTTTTTTGAAACCTCTGGGGGTCGGGGGTCTGGGCAGCTGGGGATATGAGGCGCCTCGAGCGAGGGGGCGGGATCACGCCACCAGGAGAACCCTCCTTGGCTCCTCGCGCTGGTGGTGGTGGTGGTGGTGGTGGTGGTGGTGGTGGTGGTGGTGGTGGTGGTGGTGGTGGTGGTGGTGGTGGTGGTGGTGTCGCCACTCCATGTTCCTAATTCTTTACGCTTCGCGTATCCCCACCAGCCCATCTCAAAACAGCAACTCTTGCGAAGCATGCCGACAGTCGTGTTTTTCAGGCGTGTTTCCGCCTGCCCCCGCATATCTCCCCTGTTCCTCCTTCCTCCCGCCTCCTTGTACATCCTCCTTGTGGTGGGAGCGGGAGAAGGACGAGGCGGAGGAGGAGGGAGAGAAAGCGCTCCTCGTGGTTTGAGTCGTTTGGGGTTTCTCGTCCTGGTGTGAGTCGTTCGGGCCCTTCTTCCTGGTGTGAGTCGTTCGGGCTCTTCGTGGTGTGAGTCGTTCGGGCTCTTCGTCCTGGTGTGAGTCGTTCGGGCTTCTCGTGGTGTGAGTTGTTCGGGCCCCTCGTCCTGGTGTGAGTCGTTCGGGCCCCTCCTCCTGGTGTGAGTCGTTCGGGCTCGTCGTCGTGGTGTGAGTCGTTCGGGCGCCCTCGTCCTGGTGTGAGTCGTTCGGGCTCCTCGTGGTCGTGAGGCGTTCGGGCACGTCCCGTTTTGGGGCGTCCTCTTGGCGGCCCCAGGGGCTTCTAGGAGCGTGAGTCTTTGGGGCGTCTTGGGGGCCTCTTGGCGGGGGGCTTCCAGGAGCGTCTTGGAGGGGGCCTCTTGGGGGCCTCCTCTTGGGGAGGCCTCTTGGGGCCATCTTGGGGCCTCTTGGGGCCTCTTGCCTCCTGGGCGCTTCTTGGGGCCATCTTGGAGGGAATCGATCAAAGAAGAGGGGAGCTTTAATGAGCGCTGCCCCCTCAGAAGGGCAAAATGAGCCCAAAACCATTGTAAAATCAATGATTTTGCCTTGAAGGAAGAGGGGAGGTTTAATGAGCGCTGCCCCCTCAGAAGGCCAAAATGGGGCCAAAACCGTAGTAAAATCAATGATTTTGGCTTCGAAGAAGAGGAAAGGGTTTTTTCTCCCTCCCCCCGTCGGGGCCAGAATCCTCGTGAGGGGTGCCGTTTTTTTAGCCCTCCCAGGAGTTGAAAAGGACTCCCCTGACCACCCGCGGGGGGACCTCTCCAGGCCCAGGGGGAGGGGGTAGGGGGAGGGGTAAACCCCTCCCCGACGGGGAAGAAGGGGGGTTGAGGACAGAGAGAGCTCGCTAAACCACTCACGCCCAAAGGGCTGGTGGGACTATACCGGATATACTTCTTAGGAACTGTATATCCCGTGCCAGCGGCACAGGATATTATTCTGTGCCGCTGGCGCCGGCTTCCGAGCCGGCGCCCGCTGCGGAGGTGCCCGCGCGCGGCTGCGCACGTCACCGTCTGCCCACGGCGCCCGCCTTCCAGCCGGCAGTCGTGGGGCGCCGCGCCCCGTTCGCAGGAAGTCGTCGCCCGCCGCTGCCAATAATGGGCAATTTTTGCACAACCACTGTGTAGGATGTGGGAGAAGGGAGGGAGGAGGTCCTCCTCCTCCTTCTCCTCCTCCTCCTCCTCCTCCTCCTCCTCCTCCTCCTCCTCCTCCTCCTCCTCCTCCTCCTCCTCCCCCTCCTCATGCTCCTCCTCCTCCTCCCTCTGCTCAGGGTGCCTTAACTCCACCTCCCTCTGCTCCTTCCTTTGCTCCTTCCTTTGCTCCTTCCTTTGCTCCTCCTCCTCCTCCTCCTCCTCCTCCTCCTCCCTCTCCTACCTCTGGTAGTAGTGGTGGAAAATAGGCCCATCAGCGAAGCCGCCGCGATGCGCGCGGCGGTGGCGTGCTGCCTGGCCGCGGCCGCGGGGGCCTGGCCGGCGGCGGCGGGCCGCAGCGCCGCGGAGGCCCGCCAGCGCCGTCTCTCGCTGCAGCGCCGTCGTCGCCGTCGTTGCCGGCGTCGCCGTCGTCGTCGGCGTCTCGGCGCCGTCGGCGTCGGCGCCGTCGTCGCCGTCGGCGTCGGCGGCGTCGTCAGCGCCATCGCAGGCGGCGTCGCCGTAGACGCCGTTGTCGACGCCGTCGCCGTCGTCGGCGGCGGTGTCGGCGTCGGCGTCGTTGCCGCCGACGTCGGGGTCGTCGGCGTCGCTATCGCGGTCGTCGTCCACCGCGCGTTGGAGGAGGATGGGGCGGGGGAGGAATTGGGAAGGCGGGAGGGGTGCCAAGGCGGGTGAGTTAGACGGTGAAAGAATGGATCTGCAACAGGGGGTCTTCAATGGGGGCTGAATGGCCTGTACGCTCAACGTATCGCTCACGTATGCGTTCGGGTATGATTGGCGGCCAGTCGCTCGTGCCCGCGCGTTGCCCGCGCGGGCAAACGCGCCGTCCATCCATTATCGTTCTTGCGTGCGGGCGTTCTTGCATGTCGCGCGTGGGGCGGCGAAGTGGAGTGCAAGTGTGTCTTGATTGTGCGATTGATGATCGCGTATTTTGCCAAACGATGACTTGTCGACCCCCAAGACAGATTTGGAATGGGTCCCGCGATTCTCCCAAAATGTGAATTCACATATTCCTTTTTTCCAAAACGTTGCCTTCGTCGCCTTTCCCGAGCCCCCCGCCCCCTTGCTTCGTTTACCCTCGAGTCTCGGGCATGGGTGCAGGCAGGGAGCTTCAATTGGTTCCCCCGCCGAACACAGCAATCGAGGATGCATCGCCCATGCATGGCCCATAGAGATACCATTGCCGGGACCCTGCGCCCGACCAACATTTTCATCCTCCAAGTGATCCAAGTGAGGTAGAGGGGTGAGGGGGAGGAGGGCTTCACGAGAGAAGAGCCAGGGGTAAAGAAGGAGGCGTTTTTCTGCAAAAGCGGCGGTTGGATTGTGGCCCGCGCAGCGGCCGAACGCGCTCGATCCTGAGTCAACTCAGCGGCCAGACGGGCCCGGGCGTCGAACGGGCAAAGGGGGCAGTTCCCATACGTCCAACGTCATCTTTTTTGGGGTGACGTGGACCCCCCAGAGCTCTCGACCCTAACCCCGCGACCCGTTCTTCATGCCGGGCTCGCTCTGGCCCCTGAGCTCCTAAACGGCTGCTGTATGCCGAAGACGCAGAAGAACGGTCAGCACGAGTGCTTCGAGATGCCAGATGTCAGCGGACGTCGCGAATCGAGGATGATGAGAAGGGCATGGGTGGGGTGTGGGGGGGAAAATGGGAGGGGTCCAGGTAGCTGGCTTCGGCCCGGGCGCTGGGCACGCGTCAGAGTCGCTACCCTTGCGTGCCCAGGCGCCTGGGCAAAGGCCTCGGCCAATCACAACATGAGCTACAGTCGGGGCCCTGAAAAAGGAACCCTTTTCGTTGGGGAGGGGCTCCGTGTTCCTTGATTGTTTTACAGCTTGCCTTGGGTGTTCCTGAGGTTTTCCATGGGAAAGCGAAATTTAACCTATGGGGATAAGGGGCCTCGTTCCTTATGTAGGGTTCCTTAGTTCAACGCCCCGACTGTACTGCCCTTTGGCCACCCTTGTGGTTCTGATTCCGCCGGCCATGATGCGCAGACCCCCCCTCTGACGCTCCCCGCCCTCGCGCGCCAGCTGGGGCCGCCGCCAGCATGCCCCGCCACCGCCCACAAGGTGCCTCGCCGAGGACTTGGACCACTGGCGACCCTGGATGCACGTATGGCTCCCCCATCGGCTAATCGCTCCTATCGCCGCCTCCGACTGCGATCCTCCCCTCCCACTGGGCCTCTTACATGGGGTCCATCGCCGATGAATCCGCGATGCGGCCGAATGTCGAGCCCGATGTTCTCCACGCCGACGTCGCCGATGCATCGTCAGCCTCGCCGACGCATCGCTGATGCATCGACGATGCATCGCCGACACACCGGTGATGCGACGAGATCCGCCGACCCCATTTCCCAGCAACCTGGCCGCTCTAATTTTTTCGATGCATGGGCCCCGGAGGTCCAGACTATTTCCCAACAGGGCCGGTTTATCGTCCCCGGTCGTTTTGTTGACGTTCCCGAGGCCTGGCGAGGGCTCCCAGCGGCCGAAAGCGGCCAAGAACCGCCCGCTTCGAAGAATAAACGCCATTAGCATAATTTTTTGGCGCTCCGCGCGGATTTATTGGATCCGCGCTGGACCCCCCTGGCAGCGCGTCCGGCGCCTCCTCTGGCGCGCGGAGCGCGCCAGGGAGTGGGGTCCAGCGCAGTTCCAAGAAGTCCGCCCGTTGCGCCAAAGCTTTCTGTTTCTGAAGTTTTTTATTGTTGTGTTTGTTGTCATAGTTTTTCCTACGGCTCCAGTCTGTGTTGGAGCCTCGGCTTTCTGGGCTGCTCTGACCCCATCTGGGGGGCCCCTGCTTCGTCCGCAACGGCCCTCGCGCGCCAGCCGGGACCTCCGCCCCGCCCGCCCTCCGCCGGGTCCTCCGCCCGGGCCTCCCCCACAAGGGCGCCGCGGCGGCGGCCGCGAGGCCGCAGGCGGGCGCGAGCGCGCGCGCGCGCTCGTGTGCGCGACCGCGCCGCCCCCCCGCCGCGGCCACTCCGCCCCCCCGGAGGGGCGCGGCGCGTCGCGGGGCGGGGCCCACGACGTCGTGTTCCGCCGTGTGGACGTGAGCCCCTCGAGGCATGACAGGGCTCACGACGCCAGGTTTCTCGCTGCGTTTTGCCTCATGGGGGCCTTCACCCGGCCTCGGGACCATCCGAAGACGACTCGGGATGACGAACCGGCGCTGCGCAGTGGGAGGATACCTCTGGCGGTCGAGGTTCTGCAAAAATCATGACGTCGGGGGTCTGCGAGGGAGCAGGCCCGTAAGTCTGAACCTTGCGGCGCAAGGCGGCCCCCCGACCGCCCCAACTGGTATCGAGGGTGCGGCACTGGAGGGGGCAGGAGTGGACACAAACATGTATTCGAACCCCAAAACCACCATCCAAGCTAGAATCAACGTTGATTTCGGGAGCGGTGGGAGGGTAATCAGAATCCCCCTCGAGCATGTGAGTGTTCGAATGATGTGTTGTCCATGTCCCGGCCCTCGAGGTCGTCCGCAGCTCGGCCGGCTCGGCCACGTCGCAGTCGATGGCGTGCGGCTCGGTGCAGATGGGTCGATCGTTGCGCCGCTGCGTCCTTCCAGAGGCCGCTACTGGTGCATGGGCTTCAGTCGGCTTCGCTGCCGCTTTTTCCCTTTAAGAAGAAACAAAAACTGCATTAACATAAACTTTCGACGGTCCGCACGGATTCCTTGGATCCGCGTTGGGCCCCCCTGGCGGCCGCCCCTGGGGCGCTCCGCGCGCCAGGGAGGGGGGTCTGGCGCAGATCAACAAATCCGCGCGGAACGTCGAAAGTTTATGCTTATGCTGTCTGTTTCCTCTACTATCGGTTCGGTGGGGTTCCTCTTGGTGTCGCCGTGGGCATCCGTGCTTCTGGAAGGAAGGGGTGCTGTTTTCGTTGCTGCTTTCGGGCCATCGGGGCCGGGGGACCGTGAGGCAGCGCCTCGGGATGCGCAGCTGGCCCCCAGTGCAAACCCCTAGGCATGCTCTCACGGGATCCGCTGTCTTCATGTCAAGGATCGGGCGAGTGGTAGTGGGGGGTGGCTCAAAAGGGGAGTGAAGAAAAGGGCCCTAAATGGGAAAGTGCGCCAGTGGATCCCCCTGAATACACTAAAGGGGGGGGGGTCAAGAACCCCCCCCCCTCTCCCCTTCAAGGGGAAGGGGGGGTCCGGACCCCCCCCCCCCCTCCCTCCCTTAAGGGGGGGGGTCCCCGAACCCCCCCCCCTTCCTTGAAGGGGGGGGGGGGGTCCCGAACCGAACCCCTCCCTCCCCCTCCCCCCCTTGGCGCTGGAAAGGGGGAGGGGGGTCGGACCCCCCCCCCTCGTGTAGGTTGTACGGAGTTGGGAGTAGGGAGTGGTGAGTAGTGAGTAGTGAGTTAGTGCGTAGTGCGTAGTGAGTATTGGGAAGTGAGTAGTGGGTAGTGAGTGGCGAGTAGGGAGTAGGGAGTAGGGAATCGGGAGTAGTGAATAGCGAATAGTGAGTAGTGTGTACTGATAAGTGAGTAGTGAGTGGCGAGTAGTGCGTAGTGAGTAGTGAGTAGCGAGTAGCGAGTAGTAGTGAGTACTGAATAGGCAGCAGGGAGTAATGACTAGTGGGTAGTGAGTAGTGGGTAGTGAGTAGTGAGTAGCGAGTGGCGAGTAGTGAGTACTGAGTAGGGAGTAGTGAGTAATGAGTAGTGGGTAGTGAGTAGTGAGTAGTGAGTATTGAGTAGTGAGTAGTGAGTAGTGAGTAGCGAGTAGTGAGTAGTGAGTAGTGAGTACTGAGTAGTACGTAGTACGTAGTGCGTAGTGAGTAGTGAGTAGTAATGAACAGAGCGTAGTGGGTAGTGGCAGTGGGTAGTGCGAGTAGCGAGTAGTGAATAGCGAGAAGTGAGTAGTGAGGAGCGAGTAGGGCGTAGGGACTAGTGAGTAGTGGGTAATGAGTAATGAGTAGTCAGTAGTGAGTAGTGGGTAGTGATTAGTGAGTAACGAGTAGGGAGTAGCGAGTAGTGAGTAGGGAGTAGGGAGTAGGGAGTAGTGAGCAGTGAGTAGTAAGAAGAGGGTAGCGAATAGTGGGTAGTGAGTGGCGATTGGTGAGTTGTGGGTAGTGGGTAGTGAGTAGTGACTAGAGACTAGTGAGTTGTGATTAGTGAATAGAGACTATGTCGTGTCTAGTGAGTAGGGAGTAGTAAGTCGTGAATAGTGAATAGTGAGTAGCGGGGAGTGAGCAGTGAGTATTGCGTAGCGAGTATGGGAGTAGCGAGTAGTGAGTACTGCGTACTGTGTAGTCAGTATTGTGTAGGGAGTAGGGAGTAGCGAGTAGCGAGTGGTGGGTAGTGAGTAGTGATTTGTGGGCAATGAGTAGTGAGTAGTGAGTAGTGGATAGTGGGTAGTGGGTAATGAGTAGTGATTAGTGAGTAGTGAGGAGGGAGTAGTGAGTAGCGTTTAGTGAGTAGTGCGTATTGAGTAGTGGGTAGTGAGGAGTGAGTAATGAGTAGTGAGTAGGGAGTAGGGAGTAGGGAGTAGTGGGTAGCGAGTCGTGGGTGGTGGGTAGTGAGTAGTGGATAGTGAGTAGTGAGTCGTGAGTAGTGAGTAGGGGGTAGCGAGCAGTGAGTAGCGAATAGCGAGTAGTCAGTAGTGGGTACTGAGTAATGAGTAATGAGTAATGAGTACTCTTTGGGGCTGGGTTTAGTGGTTGGGGTTAGGATTAGGGGTTTGGGCTAGGGTGAGGGCTAGGGGTAGGGTTTGGGGGGGATGGGTTCCGGAGTCAGGGGGCGGCGTGGCGAAAGGAGGGGAGGGGGGGGGGGGGGGGGGGGGCGGCCAAAGGGGGGGAGGGGGGAGGGGGGGGGCGGACCCCCCCCACCCTTTTTAAGGGGGGAGGGGGGGGGGGGTCCCCGACGACGGATCGAGGAAAGGGGGGGGGGGGGGGGTCCCCGACGACGGATCGGGGAAGGGGGGGGGGGGGTCCTAACCCCCCCCCCCCCTGGGGAGATCCAGCGGCGCACCCTCCCTAAATGGGCCTTTCAGGGCCCCTTTTGGGCACCAGCTGGCGTCAAGAAGGGCCTTACAGGGCCCCTTCTAGGGTCCTTCTCTTCACCCCCCGCTTAGGTCACCCCCCATCACCACCCGCCCGAGCCAAGGACGGCCTGGGAGAGGGACGTGCGCCTGCTGACGGCGACGTCGTCTTGGAAGCGCTCGGTGCCCGAGCTGCTCTGGAGGTGCCCGTCGCCCACGGCTGGGCGCGGCTTGCGGGAGACTGGCCAGGAGAGGGCCGACTGTGAGCGGATCTCTCGGCCGGGGGAGCGAGGGCAGCGGGCCATGTATAGGAGAGGGTCTGAGACCCAGACCCCTTCGAGTCATGACAAAAAGCACGACGGGTTTTTGTTTCGCCATTGTCGGCTTCCGGGGGGCCCTTACCAGGCCTCGGGACCGGCAAGAAACGACTCGGGGTGAAAAACTGGTCCCGTGCAATGGGTCGACTGGTGGCCGACGAGAAACAACACAAGCAGCGCCTCCTCGCGCCACCCTCGGCCGCGGAGCCTTCGCAATTAGGGGGGGAGGGTGCAGAGCTCCGCGGGCTCGCGCCCCCTGCCTGCCTCTCGCCGGCGCGGTGCTGTTTTCTCCGTGTTGGCGTGCACGCCCGCTCGCCTCTGCTCCCAGCGCGTCACGGCAGGCGGAAACCGTGAAGGAGCACATCAGCATCATCAGCATCATCAGCATCGTCAGCATCGTCAGCATCATCAACATCATCATCATAATCATAATCATACACTCATCATCTTCATCTCCATCCTCATCATCGTCATGATCATCATCATCAGCAGCAGCGTTATCATAATCCTCATTATCATCATCTTCTTCATCATCATCATCAGCATCATCATTATCATCATCGTCATCGTCATCGTCATGATCATCATCAGTATCATCATCATCATCATCCTCATCATCATCATCAGCAGCAGCAGCAGCATCATCATCACCCCCCCCAGCCCCCCCGGCGCGACACGGCAGGCGGAAGCCATGATGAAGTTGGGCCTGTCCCTCTACCGGAGGAATCTTCAAAAGCAGCCAAAAGATAGTCTGGGGACTACTGTGGACTATTTTTGGCGATGTTTTGACTGAAGCTCCGCCTGCAGGAGGACATGCCCGACCTACAGCCATGAAGGAACACCCCCCCTCCCGGGCTCGTTTCGACTCTCGGCCATGCCCAGAGAGGGGGGGGGCCACGAAGGGCCCAAGAGGCCCCCAAGACGCTCCAAGGGGCCCCCCAAGAGCTGCTCCAGAGGCCAAAAACCACGATTTGCCCTACGGGGTTTGCAATCTGTTCGCGTTCTCGTTTCGACACTCGGGGGACCGTGACGGCCCACGCAGCCTCCAACAAGATGGCCCCAAGACGGGTAGTGGGCGGGCGGAAGGCTGCTTAGAAGCACCCCTGCTTTTTAGAAGGCGCGGGCCTTGTCTGTAGCATGCAGGGCCGGCGCCTTCTGAGGAGCAGCCTCCTTCTAAGGCCTTCTTCCCTCCACCTATCCATTGTGCGCGCCGCCCACGATTCCTCCGATTCGGTGTCGATGGCTTCCAGTTCTGATTCGGATTTTGATGTGGATTCCGATTTCCCGATGCGGAGGCCCACTGGCGTGCCGATTTCCGCCTATTCGATGTCTTCCGACTCGGCTGCCGATTGCCGCCGATCCGATTCCTCGCGGTCGCCGGTCCGACTCTGAGTCGGACCGGCGACCGATCAGCGATTCTGGGCCCTCCTGCCCTCTTCCCCGATGTTTGAGCTCGGCGCGTCGGGGGACGACTGCAACCAAGGGCAAAGCATGTTCCCCGCCAGCATCGGTCATTGGGGAGGGGGCGGTCTGATGTGGCACGAGTGTTTCGCTATGTGACGGCACGTGGAGTCATCGGGTCTGTCCGTTTCGTCCCCTCAGTTTCCCTCCCCGTCCTCCAAACATTGCGCCGAAAGCATTGTTCTCGACGCCCCCGCTTTCAGCGCCCCCAAGCCCGTCCCTCCTCGGCCACATGTTCGCTTCCGCACGTCCTCGTTTCGGCCACGGCGCCCGCCGTCGGACGCTATACCGTCGGCTCCTGGAGGTTTTTGTTGTGCCTCGGGGTGCGCCTGTCAGCAGCCGCGCCTCGCCAGGAGCGCTCTCCAGGGGTGCCCCAGTCGTCCCGAACGGCAGGCCGAAGGTTTGAGCTACACCGTGGAGACCCACGCCAAGAAACACCCTGCTTTGGCCTCCAGGGTGCTCTGAGTGAGTTTCTCTTGGGCTTCGATGGGCGTCCTGGGGTCTCGGGGCTGGGCTTCTCGTGGAAGGCCTCCTGTGGACTGGCCTCCACTGTGTGACCCGACAGAAGCCGGACGCAAGAGGGGCCGCGCGGGGGCCGCTACAACGTTGCCTCGCACGCGGCGATCGGCAGGCCGCGCACACCAACAACCACCCTCCCCCACGGTCACGCCCGTGGGTACAGCGGGTTGCCTCCAGGGTGCCCTGGGTTTCTTGGGCTTCGATGGTTTTGCGATGGAAAGCGTGACGTCCCCAATCCAAAAATCAATAGACGTCCTACGGTCTCAGGGTTGGGTTTCTTGTGGACGGTTTCTTGTGGATCGGCCCCCACTGTAGCCGGTGAGGGGCTCAGGGGGGCGCGCGCGCATGCTGTGGGGCCGCTCTTTCTGGCGCAGCGGGCGCCAGCCGTGCGCTCCGTCGCCGTGTTTTCGCCCCTGCCGGCTGGACCTCCTGACGGGCAGGTTCCCGCCTCGCTTCGGCGCGCAGCCATTTTGGCCCCAGGGAGGACCCGCGGCGAAGGTTGCGCGACGGAGAGACAGCGGCAGAGACATGCACGCCGGTCGTCGTCGAAAGTGGCATCCCAGGTCCCGATGTGCTTCGAGCGCCTCCCTACTTCAAGACCTGATACTGATACGGTTTCGCCGTGTTTTGTTACCCCATGGGAGGGCAATAACCCAACATGTTGCTTCCGCCTTCCTCCATGTTTTTGCCTACTTCTCCCGACCGGCGTGTGCGCTTTCGGAAGTCCGCGCGGCTGCACGAGATCGGCGCCAGGCTCCCTGGCGGCGCGGCCACGCCGGGGGAGGGGCGCCCCGCGCCGACCCCAGAGGTGCACGCGGGCCTCCGAAGGTTTGCGTCTGTGCCGCCGTTGGTGTCTTCTCTCTGTGGGCCGCCCGTTTTCGGCGGGCGGGGCGTCGAGGCACGCAGCGGGCTGGGCGCTGGGCCACGCATGCGCCGGGCTCAGACGGCGCCGATTGTCCAGGCCTCCCAAAAAGGGGCCGGAGGAGGCGGGGTCGGAGAATCGCACCGCATCGCTGATGCATCAGCGATGCAGCTCGCTGTGGAGCCCACGTCGCCAGCGCATCGGCGGTTCGGCGCGATCCTACGACCCCATCTCAGGTTTCATTTCGATCCGATCGATCTGGTTCGACATCGATCTTGGCCGGCCCAACCCGATTCAAGTTCGGCATTCGAATCCGATGCGGCCAGATGCTTGCATTGTGTTGAGGTCTGTCCCGCAGCTGCTGACCCGATTCCGTTCCGACGTCGTGGTGATGCGGCCCGAACCCGTGCACATACCAATTCAATGTAATCCGATGTTCTAGTTCCATGCTGATCCATCCTGCACCATCCACTCGGACGGACGAATGCAATGCTTCGCGTATTCCCATCAACCCATCCAGAAACGATGTTTGGGGAGCTGCCCTTATCGGGAGAGCGTGGCATCATTCGGGTACCTCAGGGAGCCTTGGTATTTAGAGGCCTCTTGGATGCCCTTGGAGTCGATTGGTTGGGATGTTTCCTTGGGGGCTCTTGGGGGCCTCGTGTGGCGTCCTTTGGGGAGCCTCGTTGGTGCCTCTTAGGGGCCTCTTGGGGCGGCCTGGTTGGGGCGCTCTTACATGCCTTGGAGGTCTTCTTGGGACCATCTTGGAGGCCATCGGTCAAAGAACGGGGATTCCCTCCATGAGCGCCCCTCCCCTCCCTCCCGAGCCCCCGAAACGGCGTCACGGTGCTGTGGTCGGGCGGCGCCATGTTGGGCACCGCCTTTGGCCCTCCTGGAGCCATCGTGCGGCCTTGGAAGGCTATCGGAAGCGAACGGTCCAGAGGGCCAACATCACTGATTTGTTCCGTGGGCTTTGGAAGGATTTCGGCGTTCTGGGGAGCCCCACGGGCACGTTGGACCCGTCTTGGACCCGTCTTGGGCATCTTGGAGTGCATTAGACGTCGTCTTGATTTGGTGGCCAAGAGTGAGAGCTTCTGTTCGACCCTCAGAGTGTCCAAACCGCTCTTTAATTTGATGTGGTGGGATTGAGTGCGTGCTCAAGCGGGGACTAGTGAAGCTTATTTTGTGCGCGTGTGTGTGTGTGTGTGTGTGTGTGTGTGTGTGTGTGTGTGTGTGTGTGTGTGTGTGTGTGTGTGTGTGTGTGTGTGTGTGTGTGTGTGCGGGGAGGGGCAGTGGGATTTAGTGGATCTTGTCGGGTCGCAAGTGGATTTAGTGTGATGCAGTGGGTGTTTGTGCGATTCCGTATGATTTAGTAGCGTCGTCGGGGCAATCGTTGCCGCATGGCAGTGACTGCGATAGCGGCTGCGACGCCGTCCGTTTTTGTCTGCATCAGGCGCAAACGCGGCGCCCGTCCGGATGTTACCGCACTTCCCGAGGACCTGCACCAATCCCCAGATACCCCTACTAGATCTAATGAGCTAGGCTCCCGTGCGACTACGTAAAGCTCCCATGCCTGGCCACCGAATCTTGAACGATCTTGCGCTATCTCGAGCCATCTTGGAGGCCACACTGGGCTATCTGAGGCCTGAAGCACATCTTGGGCCATCTTGGGCACTCTCACTACCCGCCGGCCCACCTTCCAGACCCAGGGTGAGAGGGTAGGGATCGGCACGAACGAAGTGGGTACGGAAATCATGGGTACAATGCCCAACAGCAGTTCCTGTCAATTTTGAACAGGACTCGCTGTCCGCGCCGCCGCGGCCTGTGCCCATTTGAGACAAGCGGCCGCCTGCCCAACAGCGGCCGCTGTTGGTTTGGGACAACATCTGTTGTTGGGATGTGTGCCCATTTTTTCTGCACCCATTTCGGGCTTCCAAGACGCCTGAGGAGGTGAAGCATGAGGTTGGATGAGGAAGCGTCCTGACTAATTACCTAAGCCCCTGACCCAGACCCCCGACGTCATTACTTTTTTCATGACGTCGACCCGCCGAGGTTTCGATCTGTTCCCCGGAAACGGTTTTTCATCCCGAGTTGTTTTGTTGACGCTCCTGAGGTCAGGTAAGGGCACCCAGAGGCCGAGAACGGCGACAAACCTTCCGCCGTGATTATTTCTTTGCTCGAGGGGGTCTGGGGATGGGGCCTGCGTGAGAGCCGGGAGGCCTCTGCATCCAGCAAGACCCGCCTCCGCCCTGCGAGATCGCGCGGCCCGCCCGTCGGCAGGCTGCGCCGCGCGGGCTCTGGGACGCGGCCCGGCTCGCCGGATCGGGGCCGGGATCCTGCGAGGAGAGAGACATGCCCCGTGGGTCGTTGAAAGTAGTTGTTTCTGGATGCCCAGATCCCAATGTTCGAGGGTGGGCAGACCTCCATTACCCTGACACGTCGATTAGCGGATTGGCCGTTTTCGGTTCGCGGGAGGGCGTCGCGGCCGTCATTTTTGCGGGCCCAGGTCCGTCGGTTTCGGTCCCAGGCCGCTTTCACTAAAGGGAGGTTTAACTACTAAAGGGAGGTTTGTCCACCGCCGAAGTGTACATTGGCCGCCCTCTTACTTCCATGATCGAGTGATGTTCCTTCTTCCCTCCTCTCCAGGAGGCGGGCGGAAACCCAATCTACCTCCAACGCCCTCCCACTTCACGGTTCTACCTGCTTCTTCCGACCGATGGGTGCAGGGAAGCCCGGGGTCGCCCGCGGGGGCTCGGAGGCAGTCGCGGGGGCCCGCTGAGGGCCCCGATCGGGCAGAACAGCTCGCCAAGAACCTCCCGCCGTGGCTGCGGCCACGGCGCCGGGGTCTTCGGGCCCCGCGTCGGAGGAAGGAGAGGCGGCACCACCGCCACCAGGGGAGGCCACCTCCGGCGAGGGGGTCCACGATGCCTCCCCGAGGCAGGGTCGGGGGGACGTCTCGCGCAGGGGAGGGGGGGGACCGCCCTGGTTGTCCTCGACACACGCTGCGGGCGCTTCCTCCGCCCCCCCGTCGTTCTCCACTCTTTTGCGCTCCTGCCGCGGCTTAAGCACGTGCGGAGGGCAGCGCTCCAGACAGCGGGCGGCAGGCTTTTTGTAGCAGCGAGACGTCCTCTGAAGAGGCGCATCCCCCCCGCAGTGCACCTGCGCAGAGGCAGCGGGCAGGCGGGCCACGGCCCGACCCCCCGGGCCGGGAAAAGCAACAGAACGGCGCTCGAGCATACGAAAAACGCGCCGACCTCCCAGCGATCGTTGTCTTGCGCATCGGTTTGCCGATCGGCGCGCGGGCCCTCCGCGGCCCCCCTCCCCCACCCCCCAGAGTAGATCTTGGCTGTCTTTGGCGCCTGTCTCGATCAGGTGGAGTCTGTCCCGTAGGACGCAGTGTTGCAACCAGTCGCTCTAGGCAGAGGTCCAGAGCCAGATCCCCCCCCTCCCCCCCACTTCCGCTCAATGTCGAAACGCCGGATAAGGAAGCGCTCGCCAAAGCAAGATCAACCTTGAACAAGAAAAGCCCCTTGCCCTGGCTCCTCTCGCTGGCGGTGGTGGTGTCGCGCCTCCCTGTTCCTGCCGAGGTGTCGCGTCGGGCCTGGCCAGGGCCAGGAGGCATCGTTCCGGAGCGTTCTGGGGGACGCTCTCGAAGTGCTCCGGGGCGGCCGCGGCGCCCTATAGACATCCTCCGAAACCACCCGGGCTCAGAGGTCCCTGGCTTCTCCCTGTCCAATTGCGTCCCTGTTCTGGCTCCGTCGTTCCCGGACCCCCTCGACCTAACTGAAGAAATCACGGCGGGAGATCTCTCACAGTGTTCGCCTTTGGGGGGGCCCTTACCCGGCCTCAGGACCGTCACAAAACGACTGAGGATGCTGGTGTGAAACTGGTCCTGGGGAATAGGTCGAAACCTCTGGGGGTCGGCGTCATGAAAAAATCATGACGTCGGGGGTCTTGGTTCGTGCGCTGGGGGACCCGAGAGGCCGGCAACCATCGCTCAGGGCTTCCCGCCGTGGCTTTGGCCACGGCGCGGGGGGGCCTCTCGGCGGCGAGCCCGGGGGGTGAAGTGAGAAGGGGCGGGCCTTCGCATAAAGCTCGGAAGTCATCGGCTTTCCGGGAAGTTTTCAAAACCTTCCCCCCAAAGACACCGAAAATACTTCTCAGACCCCACCCGAGATCCACCCCGCGACCCACCCACATTGCTTCAACGAAAAACTCGGCGCCTGCTGGCGAGCTCGTTGCATTTTTTGTAAAAAAGGAGCCACCTGCGGCGGTCTTCTTCAGAACCTCGCATATTTCCCGACGTCCCCGCCGCCCTCTCGCACGCATCCGCAGCTGCGGGGTGCTACGTACTTCTCAGAAGGCCGGGTCGCATCTGAGAAGCCCCGCAGCCCTCTAAGGAGGCCTTCTCCCGGGACCACTTCCCCCCCCCTGGGCGCGCCGCAGACCGGTGAGGGCACACGGAGGCCGACTCGGGGCTCGAGAGACGGGGGTCATTGCAAGCCGGGGTCAGTCAGAGCGCCGGATCTTGCAGGATCCTGCAGGGCCACGGGTGCATTGACCCGTGCTTGGGCGCAGGATCCTGCAGGATCTTGCGCGATCATGCATGCACAGCCCGACTGACCCGGGTCTGGATTGACCCGGGTCAGAAGGTCCCCGATCGACACTTGCCCGCAGCCGTCCGCAGCGAGTTTCGCACTAGTTACGACATGGGGTCGGGGACATCTCTGCCGAAGTAGGGGTTCTCCGTCGCAAATCGTGGGGGCTTGGTATGCCTTCTTAGTTCCGTCTTTAGCGTCGATTCGCGTCGGCTAGCGCCTGGGAGCCGATGAGATGTGCCGATTTAGCGTCGATTTAGCGTCGATTTAGCGTCGGCTCGTGTCGACTAGCGTCGATTAGCGTCGATTCGCAAGAGCCGACAAGATGGTCTGTGAGGCTCCCATGAGTTGCCACCGAAGGGGCCTCAGATGGCCGCACGGCCCCCGCCTGCCGTGCACTTCCCCCCCCGTCGCTCGCCGCCGATGCCCGCCGTGGTTTGGGTCCCGGCGCGGGGGGCGCTGGCCCCGACCTCGAGGAAAAGGACGGGCGACGCCTTGGCGCGCGAATTGACCGAGGGAGGTCTTTTGTTTTGATCCCCCCCCTGTCTCCCGGCGGCGCGTCGGCCTCGTCCTAAATTGGCCTGCATCTTCCTCCTGCTCCTCCTCCTCGTCTTCCCTCCCGAGGATCGAGAGTCTGTGAGGACCGAGCTCCTGAGCCAGGGGGGCCGCGGGGGCTGCAGAAGAAGGGGCCGCCTCCAGAGCCCCCCCCGCCAGGGCCCGAGCAAAAAAGGGTACCTTCTTCCTCCCCCACTCAGTCGCCCCCCCATACGCCCAGTTATCCCCCCCCATTCCCAGCCCCCCGGTGTCATGATTTCTTCATGACGTCGATGCCCAGAGGTCATCGACCTATTCCCCGGGACTGGTCTTTCATCCCGATTGCCGTTCTTTGACGGCCCCGAGGCCCGGTATGAGGGCCCCCAGAGGCTGAGAATGGCGAAAAACCTCCCGTCGTGATTTTTGTCCTGGCTCGAGGGGGGGTCTGGGATCGCCTCCGCGTATGTATCGCCCCACCGTGAATCTAGGCCTCCCAGATGGGGTCGGAGTAGATGGGGTTGGAGGATCGCGCCGCATGGCCGATGCATCGCCGATGCGGCTCGATGTGGAGCCCGATTCGCTTCACGCCGACGTCGCCGATGCATCGCCCACGTCGCCGATGCATCGCCGGTGCATGGCCGATGCATCGCCGATGCGTCGCCGATGTATCGGCGATGCGGCGCGATCCTCCGCCCCATCTCGGAGGCCTCGGTGGAGTCGCGCCCCCGCGCCTCGGGCGCGCCGCTGGGCGCGCAGAGGCACGCGCCCAGCGGCGCGGAGCCCCCGCCCCCCGCGCGCCGGGCAACCCCGCGGGAGAGCTCGGCGCGCGCGGGCTCCGTGCGCCACCGCCCACTAAACCATCCCGTCCCAACCCGAAGGCCCCGGTTTGCCCTCCGCTTCCAGGGGTGGGGAGGTCAGGGAACATTGCAAACATATTCATATGAAGCCCGTGCCCCCCCCCCAACCCGGAATGCGGGTCTTCGGGTTGGGTCGGGGTGATCTGGTAGGTAGTCAGTGCGCGCCGCGGCGTACCCCCCCCAACCCGAAACGCGGGTCTTCGGGTTGGGTCGGGGTGGTCGATGGTAGGTAGTCAGTGCGCGCCGCGGGGGGCGCCCTCGGCGGAGAGCCGAAGCGCACCGTCGCCGTCGTCGGCGCGGCCGTCGCCGCCGCCGCCGACGGAGATCCGACGCCGCGGAAGCAGTGGCGAACGTGCCCAGGCCCCCTCGAGCAAGGAACAGTCATGACGGGAGCCTTGTCGCCATGTTCGGCCTCTGGTGACCCTCGCTCGGCATCGGGACCGTCAAGAAACGACAATGGGGACGGAAGACCGGTCCCGGGGAATAGGTCGAGACCTCTGAGGGTCGACGCCATGAAAAAGTCATGACGTTGGGCGCTTCTACCATGTCTTTTTTGGTTGCGGCGGCTTATAATTAGTTGTAAATACTTATGAGTACTTATAAGAAACTTTACGAAAACACTACGCGAACTTTAAGATAAGTTTTATAAGTCGTTTTAAGTCATTTTAACTTTTTCATAAGGTTCAAGATAAGTCAAACTAACCTTTTGAGGTTTCGTATGATTTCTCATCTTGGGGCGATGCGGATATCAAGCAAACACGTTGCAAATCTAACATAAGCATTGGAACCACTGTGGCCCCATCGGAACCCTGCAAGGGCACCTGCATGAGATCAGACCCCTGCAGGCTTATATATCACAATCATTAACCGCAACATCACCATCAAACGCCATCATCATCATCATGTAGCCTAGCCGTTTTGGCTCAGTTTATTGTAGCCGCGTGCCCCAGGAGCGCAGCTCAATGTCTTCACTTGCCACATTCGTTCGGCAACGAATTGAGTACGTCAACCTCATGGCGCAATGCGGCTCGACAGGTGACAAGCACGATCGATTGAAAGTCGATGCGACTGCTGGGATTCTTCAGGGCATTCGCACGGTCAAGGGCATCAGGCCAGATGATGCCATCCAGATACACAGCATCATTTCAGGCGTCCTCCCTGCAGCCAGCGTGGAGAACATCATGACCAGCTTGAACGGGAAGGTGCACCTGAGTGGCTCGCTGACTGGAGTGGTGACGCCAGAGAAACAAGTCAACCAGTACATCGACGTCTACATGACAGAGGAGGCATGGACGAAGTTCCTCGACGCGAGCGGAGACCCCCAGACCAAGCTGATGTCTATGGCGATGCAGTTCGTATTGATCGGCATTCGGAGCCCCGACGAGAAAACAGCCGCCCGTGGCGCGGCGCTGGCCCTTCAGACGGAACCCTACAACGTCGATCGGCTTCTCGAGGAGACTCGCAGGTTCAAGGCCCTTGTGAGGGCCACCGCGGAATCCTCGCCGACGATGCTTCAGGGGCCGAAGAACTACCCAGAGAACCTCCAGGACTTCGAGCGCGAGAGCCCTGACGTGTACAAGCAGGCCTTCTCGGAGCAGCCCCCAGCGCCGACGCGCTGGTCAGTGCAGCACAGGGCCATGGTGGAACAGATGAAAGTTTGCAGGAATTCGAAAACTGGATGCGAGCACGCGGTGCCCCCTCAGAAGAAGGGCGTGATGCGGCAGTTCATGGGCCACCAGCAGCAGCAGCAGATCTATCACAGCTCCCCGAGCTCCCTGATGCCTGGCGCCCCGAGGTTGCAGCTGGCCATGCCGAGCCCGACAACGCCGAGGCAGGCGCCGTCAGCGCTGCAACTGTGCGACGCGCCGTCCAGCCACGGCGCGCCCTCGGAGGCCCAACAATCCGCGCCAAGCGCAATCGTTGCGCCGCTGGCAACCGTGCAGCAGGCGCAGCTCCCGCCTCCAGCTCCCGTTCCAAGCGGACCTCCAGCGATCGCTGCAGCCGCCGCAGCCGCCCCCAGCATGGAGCAGGTGACCAGCATGATCCAGAAGCGCTTGCGGAAGGACAGCGAGGCCGACCTTGCCGAGTCGGAGGACGGCAGTGGCGAACACGAGGACAGCGACGAGGAGGAGGAGGAGGAGGCGATGGTAATGACGACGATGGTAACGATGATAACGACGACAACGATGACGGTGATGATGTTGGTGATGATGAATCTGCAGATGGCGATGGTGGTGATGATGATAATGATAATGATAATGATAATGATGATGATGATGATGATGATGATGATGATGATGGTAATAGCGATGGCGATGGTGGTATGCCGATGGTGATGGTGGTGATGATGGTGATGGTGCTGATGGCGACGATCCTGGCACTGCCGATAATGGTAACGGCGTCGGTACTGCTTACGATGGTGATGACGACGGCGTTGATTCTGACGACGGCCTCGGCGACAATGGCAGCGGTGGCGATGGCGAAGAGGAGGAGCAGGAGGGGCCAGAGGAGGAGGAGCAGGAGGGAGAGGAAGAGGGGGAGGAGGATGCGGAGGAAGCGACGCCCCAAAAGGGGATGGACGAGGAGGAGGAGGAGAAGGAGGAGGAGAAGGAGGAGGAGGAGGAGTTCTTCCTCCTCCTCCTCCTCCTCCTCCTCCTCGCCCCCCTCATCGCGTCCTCCTCCTCTTCCTCCAGCTCGCCCTCCTCCTCCCCCTCCTGCCCAGGGGCCAGCGGTGAAGCGCAGCGTCAAGGCGAAGGCGAAGGCCACCAGCAGGGGCAGGGGCAAGGGCAAGAACTCGTCCAAAGGCAGGGGGAGAGGCAAGCACGAGCCGAAGGTAACCTGCAAGCGGAAGCCCGCCATGGCCAGCAGCTCTGCCGACGACCTCAAGTTTTCGAAGAGCGCGGCTCCCAGGTATTTCGGGCCCGCCACGATCTACACTTCTGAGGCTCACGGATCGTTCCGTGTCAAGCCGTGCCCTGGGTCCACAAAAGAGACTGTGTTTTCTTTTAAGAAGTACGGTGGTCGCCCAGAAGCGTGGGGCGCATGCGTGAAACACGTGCGGAGCACGTACGCGTAGACGGAGGAGGAGAAGGAGGAGGAGGAGGAGGAGGAAGATGAGGATGAGACTGATACACCGTGCGCGAGTGGAGTTTGTGGTCATTCATTGCTCTCGAGTGCGCTCTGCCTCGGGCGGCGGCCCTCTGGCGCCGCTCGTTCTTTTTCTTTGGCTCGCCCTCAGTGTGGGCGAGCTCCCTTGAGCTGCGCAGCACTGTCGCAGGTTGCGCTGACGGGCGAAGGCCGCAGCAGCCTATAGTTTCCAAACAAACAGCCCCCGCGCTATGGTCATCACATATGCGACCGCATCCACAGTCAACATCAATACCACCATCAGCATCAGCACCATCACCATCACCGCCACCATCATCACCACCATCACCATCATCACCATCAATCGCCATACTCAACAGCATCACCATCATCACCACCACCGTCATCCCAGCCATTGTCATCAGCATGGTCGTCATTATCAGCATCGCCATCTGCATAATGGAGGCATTGATACCCAGTTAACACCACATTAACAAAACACATCACCGATAGCACTGACAAACATCGCCACCGTCATCGCTATGTGCCCATCTTCACCGCAAGTTTGTCTGTAGCCATTTTGGGCTCTGTCCTCACGTTTGGGCGACAGTCGAAACTTCGATGCACATCACCAGATGCCAAGCAAAGACATTAAGAACATGTCACGGGAGGAGTTGGTCCGCAAGGCGACGTCGCTGCAGAAGAGCAAGGACCGCTTCAAATCGCAGGTGCACGCTCTCAAGGCTGAAAACAAGGACCTCGAGCAGCTTGTCGAGCGCATGATGAAGCCCGTTCTTCGCGCGCTCCATTCAAAAGATGCCCCGAACGTTGTCAAGGTCAAGCGCCATGCACTTTGGGCGCCGCCAGGCATGATCGTCAAGCCAGACGCTCCGTCAGACGCTCCAGCGGGTGATGGGAGCTCGAGTGATTGAGGGTCGCCGTGAGTTTTAGGTCGCTGATGCGTTGCCTGCCTCAAGTAACGACGGGGGAGGGCGTTGGGAAGTCGAGGGGGAGAACAAGAAGGAGGATGAGAAAGAGGAGGAGCGACCAATAATGCAGCTGCAGTCTTCTGCTCCCGTCTTGGCCAGGCCTTATAATGCAGTTGCGGTAGATCGTTGCCCGTGGCCAGTCCAAAAAAAATATACTGTGCCATCGGCGACGTCAGGGCGGGGACAAGTCAAGTTGTTGTTATAGTTCACGCCTCACCTCTCCTCCACCTCTGCCCCCTGCCCCCCCCCCCCCTGCCGTACCGCAGCCATTTTGGCCCGAGCACTTTTCCACTCGGCAAGTTCTGCTGCAGCGAGGCTGCCGCTCAGCGACGTCCATGGCAGCAGCGAGGTGCAGCGTGTGCAAGGGCGAGACGACGGGGGCCAACAAAGGCCGCTGTACGAAGTGCAACACCATCCACACTCGCATCATGCGCGTCCTCGGGGACGAGACCAAGGCTGCCTTCAGCAGCACCGTGGTCGACAAGGCACAGTTCTTCCAGCGCGCCCAGGACGTGTTCGGAGAGGACTTGAAGGCCATGGTCTTGGCAGAGATCGAGGAGAAGTCCGAGACCTACACCGAGGTGGAGATGCAGGGCGCAGGGGATTTCTTAGACGAGGACGACCTGAAGGAGAAGTACAAGAACAAACCACTGAGGCTGAAGGGCATCTTGGCCAGGGCGAGGCGCTTCGCGGACCCGATTTCGGGCGTGGAGCTCATCGAGGACATGCAGTACAAGAGCGTGGGCAAGTCAGGGCAGCGGGGCTCCTCCACAGTCAAGCGCACGGCCTCCTGCGAGGAACAGTACAAGCCGAAGAGAGCGAAAAAGGGGCCGCAGGGACCTGCAGGCTCTGGAGAGGGCGGCGGCGACGAGGCTGTGCCCCTGACGGAGGCGATGAAGAAGCAGATCACGGCAGCTCAGGCCGCCATCAAGAAGGCCAACGAGACCCTCACGAAGGCACAATGCGGCTGCATGGAGGGCGAGAAGAAGTGGATCGAGTTCGTCCCGAAGTACGTCCTGGACAAGAACAAGGCCGCAACCGCAAATGCGGCATCCGTCCTGCAGCTCATTCAGATGGCGTTGGACAATCATCAGATCGCGAACCCAAAGAATGTCAAGGCGCAGATTGCGAGCGTCAAGGAGGAGCTGAAAGAGACGACTCGTGTGACGAAGTTGCAGGTAACCGAGGCCACGAATATGGTAGAGGATGAGGAGGAGCTCATCGAGGATGAGGAGGAGCCCATCGAGGAGGACAAGGATGTCACGAAGTGAGAGCGCTGCAGGCAACGCCACACTGTGCGCAGTGTGATTTCGTTTGGGATGTTCAGACGCTCGAGCCTGTGGCGAACCACTGCTCGAGAGCCGCTGGCAGCCAAGTCAGCATCACCGCCATCGCCATGCTCATCATCACCGCTCCAATCGCCACATATCGTCATCGACATCATCGTTCTGACCACTCCCACCGCCATCGCAATCACGATTACCACCCCACCATCCCCACCACAACTATATATCGCACAGTCGGCAATCGTCGTTACTGGATCATAACAACTAACATCATCACCACCGTCACTACCTTCATCATTACAAGCATCGCCATCATCATCGGGAACACCCTCATCACATTCATCATCCTACTGCGGAAGCCAGAGAGAGAGAGAGAGAAAGAGGAGGAGAGAGGAGGAGGAGGAGGAGGAGGAGGAGGAGGAGGAGGAGAGGAATAGAGAGAGGAGGAGGAGAAGGAGGAGGAGGAGGAGGAGGAGGAGGAGGAGGAGGGAGGAGGAGGAAAAGGAGGAGGAGGAGGAAAGAGGAGGAGAGAGAGAGGAGAAGGAGGAGGGGGAGGGAGGAGGAGGAGGAGGAGGAGGACGAGGAGGAGGAGGAGGAGGAGGAGGAGGAGGAGGAGGAGGGAGGAGGAGGAGAGAGAGAGAGAGAGAGAGAGAGAGAGAGAGAGAGAGAGAGAGGAGGAGGGAGAAACAGGTTGCTGCTGAGGGAGAGAGAGAGAGGAGGAAGCGGAGGAAAAGAGGAAGATGATGAGGTGAATGGGGGGGGGAGAGAGGGGACTGAGCAACCCACTTCACTCTGACAACGGACCCTTCAGAATCCATCAGTCCTCGTTTGCCCCCCGCCCCCTTCTCTCGCGCGCGAAAGAGGGGTGTGCCGGAGGTGTGCCGGAGGTGTGCCGGAACCCTCCGCCCAACCGAATGTATCGTGTGCCGGGCCCCCCCCCGTGTGCCGGAACGTGTGCCGGAATGTGCCGGCCCCGCCCCCCCTCGGAAGTTCCGAATTTTAGATCTGAGATTCCGAAGGCCTACTCGAGGGTTTGATTGGGCCCTTCGAGGCTTAAGAAAACCAAGCGGGGCCCCCCAAACACCTCAAGAAGGTTCCAATCATAATTCTCGATTTCAGATGGATGGGATGTAAGCTCTACGATTGGAAGTTACACGCTGGAAATTGTGTTGGCAACGTATCGGCTTAATCAGGGCATACATACAGTAGAGATGATGCAGAGATGAAGCTTGGATTTAACTAACATGTAGGGGCTGAAATTACATCTGACACATGGTTCTGGATGGAGCCAGACGGGGTGTAAAAGATAGGCGCGAGCGACCATTCTTTACGAAGATTTCGACTTGCTGGATCCTCCCGTATATGCAAAAAACAGTTTCAACAGATAGGGCATCTTGAGTTTAGGATTCAATGAGTGTGTATGGGGAGGAGGAGGATGAGGAGGAGGAGGGGGAGGAGGAGGAGGAGGAGGACGAGGAGGAGGACGACAAGGAGGAGGAGGAAGAGGAACGACCCCTGAAACGCCACATCGATGTCGCATTTCAGGGGTCGAGGAGGAGGAGGAAGAGGAGGAGGATGAGGAGGAGGAGGAAGAGGAACGACCTCTGAAACGCGACATCGATGTCGCATTTCAGGGGTCGAGGAGGAGGAGGAGGACGACGAGGAGGACGACGAGGAGGAGGACGACGAGGAGGAGGACGACGAGGAGGAGGACGAGGAGGAGGAGGAGGAAGAGGAACGACCCCTGAAACGCGACATCGATGTCGCATTTCAGGGGTCGAGGAGGAGGAGGAGGAGGAGGAGGAGGAGGAGGAGGAGGAGGAGGAGGAGCGATCAGGAGCGATCAGATGAAAGGACAGCGTACGTCCACAAACGGCGCCATGGCCTTCGGTGACCTGGCCCGCTTGAGGGTTAAAACTGAGGCCTCAGTTTTAACCCTCGGAAGTGGCAACTTGAGCCACTCCCTCGGGGGGTGGAACGCGACCACTCTACGACGATTCACGCAGGCAAGCTGGGTGAAAAGCCAATGCAACAACAATAAAGTTAATAGAGTCTATGAGAAGCGACTGCACTCCATGCAGCTCATCATTACTGGTGCCCCTGACGCCAACATGTTCTACTGCGTTAAGAACATGTTGCTGCAATGCATGACATTAGACGCCCGTCGAAATCGCCTGCGTGAATCGTCGTAGAGTGGTCGCGTTCCACCCCCCGAGGGAGTGGCTCAAGTTGCCACTTCCGAGGGTTAAAACTGAGGCCTCAGTTTTAACCCTCAAGCGGGCCAGGTCACCGAAGGCCATGGCGCCGTTTGTGGACGTACGCTGTCCTTTCATCTGATCGCTCCTGATCGCTCCTCCTCCTCATCCTTTTCCTCCTCCTCCCCCTCCTCCTCCACCTCCTCCTCCTCCTCCTTCTCCTCCAAGATAAACGCAAGGAAACGCTCGACACCACGCCGGAGAGCCTCGACTCCGAGATAAGTCACGTAGACGCTAAATGCAAATCAAACCACTCAGAATCATACCCTCCCAGAATTCGACCACTCAGAATCACATTCACCATATATCACGTAGACACACTCATAAACAGACCGACTCGCAGATGCTTGTAGACTCTCATAAACAGACGGACTCACAGATACTTGTAGACCCACTCATAAACATACCGACTCACATATACTTGATGTGCAGACGACACGCATGGCCACACATCGCACACATCATCGCCATCACGTTAGCCGCTTTGGGCTCAGCTGTATTGTGGCCCGAATTCAGTGCACCGTTTCGGAGTCCACGAACCCAATGCCTGGCAAGAAAAGGAAAAACGATGCTGCGTTCGAGACTTACGCAGTCGCGGCGGCTGCGAGCGGATGTGCTGCACTAGCGATGATTCAGGCTATGGCAGACACGGTTCCATCGGACGCCCATAGAGTGCAATGGGCGCGCAAACGATCGCATCGGCACCTCCATTCCATTCGGAACGCAAGCACGCCCTATGGCACTGTCGGCACGAACACGTTGATCGTGGGGCCTGGTGGTACGCTGGCGGTGAATCAGGTTTGTCCAGCTGCTCTCTTGTATTACTTGTGCTCTGTATCGGCCAGTTTTTTCCGTTTTCTCAGCGGTGTAGTACAGCGTGCGTTCCCAGAAGCTTTGGACATTGTGCTGTACTTAGACAAGGCCAAGCCAGGGAACGAAAGGCGCCCTGACGATGGACGGTCTTGCCAATGCCTTTATTTCACAATCTTGCAATACCCCGCCTGGTTCATGAAAGGGGATTTTGCTTGGATGCCGTTCGCTTACGTTAGAGTTGCTGATCAGAAAAAAAAACAAAGTGACAGATTCACACCTTGTTCGAATCATGACCCGCTCGTTGCTCGAGTCTTTGAGCTGCGTTGGCTTGACACACAATGGTGAGTTTATGCAATTTCGCGCTAAGCCGTCGGTGCTCGTCGCCGACTGGGAGCAGCATGTGAGGGCATTCAACCACGTTGGTTTCAACGGCAGCGTGCCGTGCGGATGGTGTCGGAATATATTGGGGCGGTGTCGCCCATTTCACCACCCCTACTTGGTCCACGTCGATAGCGCCGAGTACGAGCGCATGGACCCGCACGCGCCCGAAACCCTGCACGAGCTGGCAAGACGCGTGGCGGCGTGCGCACATGGCGGAGGGGACCTCGCCTTTCTGCAGCAGAGCACTGGCATCAAGTGGGACCCCGAGGGGGTGCTGTGGGACGACCTCGTGAGGACCACGCTGCGACCGCCATGGTGCGAGCACCCTGACTGGATGCACGTGTACGTCGCGTCAGGGGGGGTGGCGCAATATGAGATTAACGGGCTGGTGAACCTGCTCTGCTCACACGGCATCGCCAAGCACGACATAGATGCATGGTGCAGCCAAGTCACCTCCCCGAAAAACACAAAGGGTTTGGGGCGCAATTTTTTTGTTGATCGCATCGTTGCGGCGCCTGGCAAGCACCTCAGAGGGTTTGCAGCAGAGGCGCTCTCTGCCGCAGTTGTGCTTGGGCTGTTCGTTGACATTGTCGTGGCACCGCAGCGCCTCGCAGGGCTGCAGCGGGCGTTGGATTGTTTCGCACTGCTTCGAGTCATGTTGGCAATTTTCCAGAGGGGTGACCTGTCCGACGTGCCGACGCTGCAGAGCGCCATGCGGACGCATCACGAACTGTTCAAGAGCATCTACCCGAGGTCCGTCAAAAGGAAGATCCATCTGCAGAAACACGTGCCCGAGTTTTGGCTTCGCTGGCGCGTTCTGTTGTCTTGTGTTGGCCCTGAGCGCCATCACAAAGTGATGAAGCGCGTGCGCGGCTATTCGTTCAACAAGAGCCCAATCACCGTTCTTGCAAGCGATCTACAGAGATTGGTCAAGGCGTTGAGTAAGCCAGACACGCTGGAACCATTCTGTCTGCGCGGCCCCGTGCACGCATGCAACGCAGAACTCGTTACGACAGACCAGTGCCACATCCAATGCGTGGCCTGGGCCCTCATTCTGAATTCGCCGACGGGTGAACTCGGGGAGGGCGACCTCCTGCAGTGGCGAGATCATGGGCTTATGCGCCTAGGCTTTGCTTTTGGCTTCGCACGCACCACTGGAGCCCGCCCCGAATGCGTTGCATTCGCGCACGCTTGCGCGATGCTCAGCCCGTCAGCTTGGACGAGGCAGGGCGCGCATGTCTGCATCGTGCGTGCGCCCAATGTAGTTGGAAGTATTTACTTTGCTGAGATTGGTGGCGTAATCACGCCATCGTTGTTGCACGACACTTAGCAGCGCCTGATCAAAAAAAACATCACCATCAGCATCGCATGTCACCCATGCACAGCTGCAACCATCGGCTAACACCACCATACACCATCATAAACATCATCATCATCATCACCATCATCATCATCATCATTGTTACCATATTCACCATACTCGTCATCGCCATTGTCACATTCGTCAGCATGACCATCACCATTGCAATACTCACCGTAACAATCAACACCAAACAACCGCATCGTCATAAAAACTCCGCAACCAACAACAAACACTGACATCGTCAACAACAGCACCACTGCCAAACAACAAACAGCGCCATCACCATAAATACTCCGCAACCAACAACAAACACTGACATCATCAACAACAACACCACTGTCATCAACCTCAAAGCGACCAACAACGACAAACACAACCACGCACACCAAAACACTCGGCATCAAGTATTGTAACCAACAACATACATTGTAACCACCCGCGGCCAACAATACCATCATCCGTATTTGAATCGATGTCATACCGCTGCCGTTTCAGCGTCAAAATGCCGCCGAAGTTTCTCCCGCCCATTCGGTACTGGAACTCTCGCGGCGAGTCCTGTCTGTTGCTGCGACCGCGCGTTCGACGCGGCGCTGACGCGGCCAGAGGCGCCGCGGGCCAAGCCGTTTCGGACAATTTCGCTGAGGACCCGCAGACCGTTGTTCAAGCCACTGACGACCAGGTCGTGGCCGACCGAGCGGCTGACCAGGTCGCGGAGGACAAGGTCGCAGAGAGCCGAGCCGCTGACCAAGCCGCTGAGGGCCAGGTCGTCGCCAACCAGACCGACAAGGCCGCCGAGGGCCATGTGCAGGCCGCCTCGGACGCCAAGGTCGCTGAGGACCAGACCGCGCCCCCTCTGGACACCAAGGTCGCTGGCGACATGGTCGCTGAGGGCCGAGCCGCTGACCAAGCAGCTGAACGCGCCTGGCGCCAGACCGCTGAGAGAGTCGCATCAGACGGGACCCCTCGCCCCGTGAATGTTCGCAGGCCTCCCCCTTCGCCCGTCGACGGCAGCCCGACCGAGGTTGAATCCAGTGGCGATGAGCTCGAGAAACGCGTGGTGAAGTTGGCTAGGTGGACCAGAATTGCTCGCAAGAACCGCGACCTGCTCAACGCACCTTAGGCGACGGCAGCGAGAGAACAAAAACATCATCTCCATCGCACGCCATCAGCATCAGCATCAGCATCAGCGTCATCATCATCATCATCATCATCATCATCATCATCATCATTACCGACATCGTCATCACCACCATCATCATCACCGTCGTCATCGTCATCATCGTCATCACCATCATCAACATCATCATCATTATCATCACCGTCATCATCATCATCATCGTCATGTTTACCATCACCATCACCACCATCATCACCACCATCCTCATCATCATCATCATGATCATAGCCAGCACCGCCATCATTATGCGCCCTGTCAGAGCCCCCGAGACACCCTCAGGAGCACGCGTGGAGCGCACGCGGCAGCAAGCCAGAGGCCTCACAATTCTGCCCGAAGACGCATAGGGACGCCCCAAACTCAGAAGCCCAAGAAGCCACAGACCCTCAACCGAGGCACGGTTGCAGCAACTTCTTGATGAAGTTCCTTTGGCTTTTGTAAATAGACGTGTAAGAAGCGAAGGTACATGTATGTAGCAGTTTTGGCCCAGTGACGAATTTCCCAAGATGGTCGACTACTGGGTTTGTAGAAGGCGACACGTTTGTAGAATTCGATTTTCATAACTCAAAATAACTTTTTCGTAAGTCAAGTTAACTCCCAAGCTAATTTTTATAAGTCAACCTAAGTTTCTGAATAACTTTTATCTTGACGTTATCTTGGAATTATAACCATCCTGTAACACTTATATCCTCTGGTGTTGGGTTATATTGTTTTTGCACGTTAGGGTGTGACTTAGGATGTTACGAGCGCTATAAGCTGGTTGTAGCAGGTTGTATGTAGGTTATAGTGAACGTTATAATCCCTTGTAACAAATTATAACCCGACACAACCAAAAAAGACATGGTAGTTGGGGCCGTCGCCGCCGTCGGCGCGGCCGTCGCCGTCGCCGCCCCCGGAGATCCGACGCCGCGGAAGCAGTGGAGCGTCGCTAGAACTCACGACCGGAGGCCAAGACGGAGGCCCAAGCACGGACACGTCGCACGCGGTATATGTTACGCCGCGGGGGCGCCCCGCGAAGAGCCGTCGCCGTCGCTGCCGTCGGCGCGGCCGGCGCCGACGCCGCTTCCAGGGATCCGACGTCGCGAAGGCGTCCCACCCAGGGATCCGACGTCGCGAAGGCGTCCCAGAGATCCGACGCTCCAGAAACATTCGGAGCGGGCGGTTTAGGCCGTGGGGCAGCCAGATGTCTGGGACTGGAGCGTCGCTAAAGCTCACGACCGGACGCTCAGGCTCAGACCCTAGCTGCCTGCGCTACAGTTCTTCGAGCCGTGTCGAGCTGTGGTGGCCCCGGGCCCCAAATTCGAGCAGATCGAGCAGATCGAGGCGCCAGGATCTCAGGGCCGTGGCCGTCGCCCCAGACCTCCGACGGCATGATTTTTCCATGCGCCGGCCCTCCGCGGTCTCGGCCCATTCCCCAGGGCCGGCTCCTCGTCCCGAGTCGTTTCTTGACGGCCCCGAGGCCCGGCATGAGGGCCCCCCTCGAGGCCGAACCTGGCGGCGGCCTTCCCGCCGGGATCTTCCACTGCCCGATCGCAGGGGGTCTCAGGGCCGTCGCCGTCGAGGTCGCCGCCGTGGCCCCGAGGTGCTCCGCGGGCGCCCGCGGCGCCCCCGCCCTGGCGGCCCCCGCCTCGGCGGCCCCCGCGGCGCGCGCGCCACGAGCGCCGCCGGCGCGAGGCGCCGTGCCACCGCGGCCGCCCGCGCGCGGCGCGCTCGCCCCGCGGCGCGGGGCGGCGCCGGGCCGCGGCGGCCAGGAGCCGCCCGGGGGTGCGGCGGTCCGGCGCGAGCGGAGGCACGCAGGATCTTCTCGATTAGGCGTAAGCCGAGCATTTTCTCTCTGGGTGGAGGGCAGAGGTCGAAATCTGAAATGCCGTTTCGATTGACTTTCGAGGTTGGAATTTGCAAGAGGTGAATCACAAGACGGATTGATTTTCGAGGTGCAAAAGCCCATATGGATTTCAGCCTGAGCCCTCCACCCTAAGAAAATGCTCAGGTAAGAGTGACCCTTCGCCAGAGGGACCTTTGGTGCGGGCCCAGTGGGGCCCCCCGATCGCCGAACGCGATGCGATAGTAGCGCCTTGCGCGCCTGTGTGTGGTCCCCCCGCGGCCCACAAAGAGCCGCGCACCAAAGGTCACTCTCACCCAGGGGGTCACTCCTGCGTGTAGCCGATCTTCATCGGTTGCACTTGAGAGTGGCCCGTCGCCGGAGTGACCCTTGGGTGCGGGCCGCCCAGACCTCCTCGCGTGGTGGAAAAAAGTCAGGACCGAGGGTTTTCTTTTGCACGTTTTCGGCCTTGACCGGCCTCGCGGGGCCGGCAAGAGACGGCTCGGGGCGAGACACCGGCCCTGGAGAAGGGGTCGGGACTCCCGGGGTCGACGTCAGACGGAGAAATCGTGACGGCGGGGGTCTGGGCTCGGTGCGGGCCCACAGGGCCCCCCCCCGATGGCCGAGCGCGGTGCGAGACTGCAGCGTCCTGCGCGGTTGCGCGGATGGCCCCCCCGCGGCCCCCCAAAGAGCCGCGCACCAAAAGTCTCTCTGCAGTGCCCAGGGCCGCTCCTCCGTGCAGCCGACCTCCAGCGTCGCGGGGAAGCATCGAGGCGCGGGGGCGTCTCCTCGTTCGCGGCCTCTCGGGGCCCTCTTTTTGTCTGGGGGCCTCGGGGCCGCAGGCGGGCCCCGGGGAGTGGTCGAGAGGTCGGGGGCCCCCGTGTCCGGCCAAAGTCTGGGGGTCCTGGTGTCGCAGGCGTCTCGAGTCTGGGCTTCCTGTATCGCCTCGGGCCCCGGGGGCCCTCGCATGTCGATCTGGCCAGAGACATGCCGCAGAAGGCTGCTGTCCGGGGCTCGTCGTCGTGTCTCAGGGTCCTCCTCCTCTTTGAGCTGGCTGGATGAGGTGGCCCAGTAATTAGTGGGTCCGGTCAGCTGAAAGGGGGATAAGGGGTTCCCTCGTCGCCACGGCCAAACGCGGCTCGAAGAAAGGTCAGGTTCGATTGCGGGAGGGGTGCAGGGACATATTTTGAGCGAACTTGCCCTCACTCACCATTCTTGACAGACTGTCTCTCGGCTTATCCAGCTCAGACCCCTCGGCCACCTCCAATCGCTGTCCTACCCAGATCTACGACGAATTGTGTTTCCCCATGTCTTGAGATGGGATTGCTGTTATTATTTACAAGCCTCCAACTCCGCACCTTTACCCTCCTCCTGCTTTTTCGCTTCCCTCTTCAACATTCACCCAGACTCATTCATACCCAGACTTACTCATCAGCACTCAGGCACTCGCACTCAGACTCCATCGATCAGCACTCACTCTCACTCGCACTCGGATTTACTCATGCTCCCTCTTCCACGTACGCACGCAAACTCACATTCATATCCACTGCGCAGACTCGCTCACACTCAGACTTACTCGCGCTCAGACTTGCGACGCACTCGCACTGACGCTCACATATTGTGAGAACGTCGCGAGCGAGGCGCTGGTTTCAGCACCCTGGGGGGAGGCCAGGTGGGAGGACACTCACCCGTTCGCGGCCAGCTTGTGGAGATGTCTCGGGCACTTTGCGTGCTTCGGCGCCGCCAGCTTGTTTGCTTTCAGAGCAAGTTGTGAGGCTGTCTCGGGCGAGGTGCTGGATTTAGCACCCCCAAGGGGGAGACGCACTCGCCCCCACACCCAGATGCTCGCAGACAAACGCTTTCAGCGAGACGTGCCAGGACCATGTGATACACGTGCCAGCGAGATGTGCCAGGAACACACATGTATATACATACGTGCATCACAAAATCGGGGCCTCCAGGGCTGGTACGCAAAGAATTATGTCGTCGGATGTCTGGGTCTCGAGGCATCTAGCGATGTACTTCCGCCTGTGCAGGCTCGCAAACTGCGAGAGCAAGCGGCACCCGAAGTCTGCCCGGGGCCGCCCGACGAGCCGTCGGCAAGCTCTGGCCTCGCACGCGCGGGGCGTCGTAGGCCGCTGCGGCAGGGATCCATCGGAGATCTTCCCCCCCAGACGCCCCAACCTCGATGATGATGATGATGATGATGATGATGATGATGATGATGATGATGATGATGATGGTGATGATGATGATGAGGTGGTGGCTGATGCTGATGCTCGTGGTGATGCTGATGGCGATAGTGGTGCTGCTGCTGATGATGATGCTTTTGACGATGGCGATGGCGATGGCGATACTGATTATGGCGATACTGGTGATGCTGATGATGATGATGCTGATGATGATGATGATGACGATGCTGCTGATCATGATGTTGCTAATGATGGCGATGATGCTACTGATGATGATGCTGATGATGCTGATGCTGATGCTGAAGATGATGCTGGTGATGGTTATGGCGATGGTGATTATGATGATGGTGGTTACGATCATGCTGATGATATTGATGATGATGGTGATGGTGATGGTGATGGTGATGGTGTTGAAGCTGATGCTGCTTCTGATAATGATGAGGATGATGGTGATGACAATGACGATGGTGATGATGGTGATAGTGCTGATAGCGGTAATGATTGGTATGATGCGGATCTTGATGCTCACGATGATGATACAGAAGATGGTGGTGTTGCTGATGATGATGTGGATGATAATGTTCATGATGATCATGTTGATGATGATGATGATGATGATGATGATTATGATGATGATGGGGATGACGCTGAGGATGATGGTGCTGCTGATGATGATGGAGATGATAACGATCATGCTGATGCTGCTGCTGCGGATGATGATGATGATGATGATGATGATGATGATGATGATGATGGTGATGGTGATGGTGATGGCGATGGTGATGGTGCTGATGATAGGGGATTCTGATGATGCTGCCGAGGTTAAGGATGCTCAGGATGGTGATTATGTCGATGGTGATCACGATTATGACGATGATGAAGATGATAGCGACGTTGCCTATGATGATACCACCGATGATGATGCTGATGAGTAGGAAGACGACGATTATGTGGTTGTTTTTGACGATGATGCTGATGATGCTGCTGATGACGATGATGATGATGATGATGATGATGATGACGATGGCGATGCTACTGCTGCTGCTGATGATGATTGTGGTGGTTGTGGTGATGATGCTGATACTAATGGTGGTGATGATGATGGTGGTGATGATGATGCTGAGGATGATGTTGATGATAATGACGATGGTACGGCCGATGTTGATGATGATGATGATGATGATGATGATGATGATGATGATGATGATGATCATGATTATGCTGCTGATTATGATGATGCTGCTGATGATGCTGACGATGATGCTGATGCTGATGATGCTGATGATGATTGATCGATGATTCGCCTGCACTACTCCTGCACATCCCCTGGGACCCGCAGGCCCCGAGGAACGGGGAGAGCCCTCGGGCCTCCCCCCAAAGGCCGGCGGCGAGGGAGGTCCCACGACGCCGAACAGGCGGTCGGTCGCTACGGTCCTTGCCGTCTAGGCCAACAGGACCAGTGGCGGCCGACCACCCCTCTACGCCAGCCAAGGGGCTAGGCTTAGTCGGGGCGGGCGGCCGAGCTGTCCGTGCCGCGTCCAGCAGGGCCTGCCAACCAGCCAACCGGCCTTGAAAGGACAGGGCACGTGCACCACGCTCACTGCTGCTGGCAGTCCACGCCGCCTAGCAGGCGCCCCGAGGCCGCGGCCTCGGGTGACCCCGCGCTCGCGCCCACCCCCGATGGGGTCGCACGGATGGCGTCCCCCGAGTGCGAGCCCAGCGTGTCCTCCAGGGGACCTGGCGTCATCTCGCTTGGCGTGCTGGTCGAGGGGCCCTCCGCCCCCACCAGACTGGGGTGCAGGGTCCCCGCCCAGCGCGGGCCCAGCTCGTGGCCACGCGCGGTCCTCGCCTCCACGGGCGGGACCCTCGGCAGCGGCCGCCAGGCGGGGTGACCTGAGGATTATTGGGTCACCCCCTGCCGCCGCAGCGGGCGGCGGGTGGACCGCGGCGGGCGGCGGGTCAGCCGCGGCGGTTGGAGGGTGGACCGCAGCGGGTGGCGGGTCGGCCGCGGCGGTCGGCGGGTCAGCGGCCGGCCGACGCGCAACCGCCTGCCGAGCGATTGCGAGCCGCGCCGTCTTGGCTGCCCTGCTCGGCCCTCGGCGCGGTGGCCGCGGGGCGGGGTGGGTTCGCCGCCGTCGCGCCGACGCACGCGCAGCTCCCGAAGCACACAACGGCGGCGACAACGGCCAGGGGCCAGGGGGATGGCCTGCAGTGGAGGCCCATGCCAAGAAGCACCGTGCTGCCCAGGGTGCCCTGGGTTTCTTAGTTCTCGATGGTTTTTTCCATGGGAAGCGTGACGTTCCCACACCAAAAATCCATCGACGTCTTGGGATCGCAGGTTTTGGTTTCTCGTGGAAGGTTTCTTGTGGTCGGTCCCCTGCTGTAGGCTTCCCGCCCAGGCGGCAGTCCGCACGCCGAGAGGGCCTCGGGCGGTCTTCCATGGCCTCGGCTCCTTTGCCTGCCAGGGCCAGCTCCCCGCGCAGCGAGGCCTCGAAGGTCGCGTCCTCCAAGGGAGGCCTGGGATCGACGTGGAAGACGGGGCCTTCCAGCGCGCCCAGCTCCCGCCCAGCCCGTCGAGCGTGCCCCGCGCGGCCGCTGCCATGCGCGGCTCCGCGAGCTGCACGATGGCGTCGGTGCCGTCGGGGCCGACGGTCACCGAGCGGACGCACCCGAAACTTCCGAAAGCCTCCGCCACGCCGGCCGCGGTGAGCTCGCACGCGAGCGTGAGGCCTTCGACGCGGACGATGCGAGAGGAGCGGGGGGGGGCCCTCGTCCAGCAGCTCGCAGGCCAAGGCCACCGCGACAGCGCTGCCGAGCGCGGGGATGAGCTCGAGGCCCAGGCGCCGCGACCAGGACGGTCGGCGCCTCGGCCACGGCAGGCGGCACCCGAGCACGACGAGTACCTCCCGCAGGTCCACGAGCAGCTGTCTGCGCACGGGCGCCGACGAGCCCCAGGAGGAGGCCCACGAGCTCCATGCCGCCGAGCACCAGGTCCACGATGACCTCCAGCTCCACGATGGGCAACACCGCGGTGCCAAGCTCCAGGATGCAGGACGCTCCACGCAGAGTTCCACGACCAAGCCAACGATGCCGTCGAGATCAGCCGCGGCGGCATGGGCTTTTGCGCGGGCGACGACGGGCTCCAGGAGGAGGCCCGCGAGCTCCATGCCGTCGAGCACCAGGTCCACGATGGCCGCCAGCTCCATGATTGGCGATCCGCGACGCCGCACTCCAGCAAGCGGAAGGGCTCCACGCAGATCTCCACGGCCATGCCCACGCTGCCGTCGAGCTCGGCCGCGGCGGGGTCGATGCAGGGCGTGCCCGCGAACTCCAGCGCCGTGGCGGGCCGCGGCGCCAGGTCCACGACATGACTGCCAGCTCCGCGACGGGCGGCGCCATGACGCCGACGTCCGGCCCCGTGCCGTGCCCCGCAGCGCGACGGCCAGCACGAGCTCCGCGAGGAGCCCCCGTGACCGTAGTCGCCAGCGCCGCCGCTGCTCCAGCACCGGCGGCGGCACCATCCGGGAGCCCTGGCTGCTCGGGGCGGGCCGCCTGCGGCGCCTCGGCCACGGCCGTGATCGCCCGGGGCATCGGGCCGCTGCCCGCGCCCGACGCCCCGCGTCCATCGCGGCCATCAGCGCGTCGCAGCACTTGCTCCCCCATCCAAGGGCTCCCACGAGGGCGCGAAGTTATTCGCGCTTCGCGCTTCGCGGTCCTCGTTCCTTCTCCTCCTCCTCCTCGTCCTCCTCTTCTCCCCCTTGGGGGGCGGCGCGAGAGCGCGAAGTTATTCGCGCTTCGCGCTTCGCGCAGCGCGAAGCGCGAACTTAGGAGCCCTTGCCCATCTCGCCACAGCGGCGTCAGTGGCCCGCACTGCCCGCGCCCGCACCGCGAAGCTCTCAGCGCGAGGCCGTCGTCGGTAGCCAGGATCGGCCGCCGCCCGAGTCGCACTGAGTGCCAGGCGGAGCGCCAGTCTCAGCGCAACGGGGGCCAGCGTGCCGCAAAACCCATTGACCCGAACCTTGAGCCAACATGGCTACGGATGATGATGTTGCTGATCATAATGGTGATGATGCTGATGATGATGATGATGGAGTATGATGGTGATGATGATGATGCTGATGATGAGGATGATGATGCTGGTGATGGTGAGGGTGATGGTGATGATGATGATGCTGATGATGAGGATGATGATGCTGGTGATGGTGATGGTGATGGTGATGGTGATGGTGATGGTGATGGTGATTGTGATGGTGATGATGATGATGATGATGATGATGATCAGGAGGAGGAGGAGGAGGAACAGGAGGAGGATTGGGATGAGGATGACGGTGCTGCTGCTGATGATGATGATGATGATGATGATGATGGCGATGATGCTGATCATGATGATGACGATACTGCTGGTGACGATGATGGTGATGGTGATGATTGTGATGCTGGTGATGATGTTGCTGATGATGATGAGGAGGGGGATGCTTATGATGAGGATGATGACGATGCTGCTGCTGATGATGGTGATGCTGATGACGGGTATGGTGATGATGATGATGACGATGATGGTGATAGTGGTGATGATGACGATGCTGATACTGATGATGGTGAGGATGATACTGCTGATGATGGTGCTGATGCTTAGGAGAGGGAGGAGGAGGAGGAGGAGGATGGTTACGATGCCGATGACGATGGTGATTACGATGACGATCCTCAGCATGACCATACCAGTACCAGCCAGCATCATCATAATCACCATCGCCAGAACATATTCAGCACCGTCATCAATCTTCACATCAGCATCAGTTTCATCTCCATCCTCACCATCATCAGCACCATCATCCTCTTCGTCGTCATCGTCATCGTTATTGTTATATAGCCATCCACATCATCATCCACCTCATCAGCATCATCCGCAGCATCATCATCATCATCATCATCATCACCATCATCATCATCACCATCAGCATCATCATCATCATCATCATCATCATCATCTACATCATCTACATCATTAACATCAACAGTCACATCACCATCATCATCATCATTGTCAGCGCCGTCGTCGTCATCGTTCGTTACCATCAGCCTCATCAGCGTCATCATAACGAGTAGCATCATCATCATCATCAGCATCATCATCATCATAATCGTCAGCGTCAGCGTCAGCGTCAGCATCATCGTCGTCATCACCTTCACCATCGTCGTCAGCATACTCATCACCATCACCATCACCATCCTCGTCACCATCAACATCATCATCGTTGGCATCATCATCGTCATCATCGTCATCATCATCACCATCAGCATCCCCTCATTTCTGGTGGCACGGTGAATCGACTTGCCGCGCCCCTTCCTGGTAGGTTGTTCTAGAGTGCCTTTCGTTCCCCTCGGCGCCCGTCAAGCTCCTGGCTGGCCAGAGCATGCGGTCAGGAACTTTGGCTTGACGTGTCGCGTCGTCGGTTCTGGGCCACCACGCTTCGGCGCGACAAGCGAACCGCGTCCCAGGGACCCAAGCGTCAACGTGCCGAGCATTTCCCAGCCTCCCGCCCCGCGGAGCGGAGCGACACGCTATACACTCGCAGGGCATATAGTGGCGGGGCCGCCGCCGCGACACGCTAAGCAAGCGTTCCTGCCCGCAGAAAATGCAGTATGACATCGTCATGGCGTCCACTCCACTCCCCCCTCCTGTTTCCCCCGCGGGGGTGAGGCGGAGGAGGTGGGGGGATGACACAAGAGAGTGGCGCGATCGGGGTGGCCTCTGTGGGATCTGGGGAGGCGGGGGGTTCTAAGAAAAGAAGGGCGGGGGTCTGTCCTGGGAGCCCTCCGCTTCTGAGAAGCCTTCCTAGGTCTGAGAGACTTCTGGGCCCTTGTGAGAAGCCTCCCTTGCTTCTCCCGACTCCTCCCTTGCCCTCCTTCCCTCCGCTCGTCTCTTCATTCGCGCCCCCCTTTCCTACGCTGGTCTCCTCACTCCTCCCACCCCGCATTCCGCACCCCTTGGTCATCCTCTTCATCCCTCCCGCACTCGTATTCTTCGCTCCTCCCAGCTCGTCCTCGTTTTGTTCGTGATGCATCCGCAGGAGTGCCTTGACTCAGACCACCTCGGACCTCCCCCCCGCGGGCGTCGCCTCCCCCCCTCCTGCTCCATTTCTCCTCCTCACGGATAACTCATCCATGTCGCACCCCGAGGCCAGTCGAAAGGGCGGGCTGGGCGTTTCGCGTGAGACTTTCTCACAATTTGTGATTCTGATGCGTAAAGTCTGACAGCTGTTTCACGGCTGGAGGGCGGGCCGCTTCCAAACTATGGCTCTCGCCTTCAGCGCTGCGCACATTCTTTTTTACGAATGGCAAGAGTTTCACGGATTGAGGGCGGGTCGTTTTCAAAATGTGGTTCTCGCTTTAGCGCAGCGCACATCTGTGTTTTAAACGTTGTTCAAGAATCGTGTAAATCAAGGGCGGCTCGTCTTCAACATGTGGTTCTCGTCTTGTCTCAGCGGACATTCATTCTTACAAATTGCAAGAGCTTCTCGAATTGAGGGAGGGCCTTTCTAAACAGGTGGCTCTTGCCATAGCGCAGCGCGCATTCGTGGTTTAAACATGTACAAGAGTTCCGCACTTTCAGGGCGGCTCCTTCTCAAAATGTGGTTGGCGCCCGATCGCCGCGCCGCGAATTCGACTTTATATTGACAAGAGCCTCACGGATTGAGGACGGCTCGTTTTCAAAACGTGGCTCTCGCATTAGCGCCGCGCGCATCCTATTTAAACATTGACATGAGTGCCACTGACTCCCATGGCAAACGCACCAGAAATCATGTTTTGGAGCGATTCATGGTTGTCTGGGCGCAACAGTTCCGTTGATTCGCGGTGTTGAAGTCCCGGGAATGGTGTTCTGGCACGATTCAGGATCGCCAAAACGTAATAGTCAGGTGGACTCGTGGTGTTAAAGTCCTGAGAACGGTGTTTTAGCGCCCGTTAAGTTGTTCACACGGTTGCCCCCAAACGGGACTGACCCCTCACAAGTGCTTGTGAAAAGACATCTTAGAGGGAGGGTGTATTTCAACATCGTTTGTGAGTCTCGGGTTCGCACTGGTCCTACTCGTCCTCCTCCTTCTCCTCCACCTCCTCATCCTCGACCCGTGGACTTCTCTTGGGATGTCTTCTGACCAGGATCTCGGACGGGATCTTGCGGCGACGGGCCCCGTCTGGCCCAACACAGAGGCGAGCCACCCACAGAAGCCCGACGGCCGCCGCCGTCGGGCCTCTGCTCGTGACGCGCCTGGCGGCTTCGGTCTCGGGGCCCAGGCCTCCGACGTCACGATTTTTGCACAGGGTCGATATCCCCCAGAAGTCGCGGCCCACTCCCCAGGGCCCGTCGCCTTTTGACAGTCCCGGGGCTCGGCGAGGGCCCCCGGAGGCTTAAAAAATGGGGGGCGGCCTGGGGGCGGCCGTGCTGGCGCCGGTGGCGGTGCGACGGCGGTGCGGGCAAGACTCGTGTCTCCCCGGAAACCCGAGGCGCACTGGAGACGGACGAAGGCTTGGCCCCTCCAGAGGCTCGATCTGTACCCATATCCATCGCGCCTCGGCCTTGTGGCGTCCCTGTCAAGGAAGTCCACTACGCGCGGGACATGGGAGGAGGGAGGAGGGAGGAAGGGGAGGAGGAGAAGGAGGAGGAGGAGGAGGAGGAGGAGGAGGAGGAGGAGGAGGAGGTTGAGGAGGAGGAGGAGGAGGAGGAGGAGGAGAAGGAAGAAGGAGGAGGAGGAGGAGGAGGAGGAGGAGGAACAGGAGGAGGAGGAGGAGGAGGGAGGAGGAGAAGGAAGGAGGAGGAGGAGGAGGAGGAGAAGGAGGAGGAGAAGGAGGAGGAGGAGGCAGCGGCGGCGACGACGTCGGCCCGCCGAGGACGCCTCGGGCCTCGCGGCGGCGGCGCTCGGCGCCGCCCTCGGCGCCGGCGGCGCCCTGGCCGCGGAGGGAGCGCGCCGGGGCCGCCGAGGACGCCCCGCCTCGGGGCTCGAGGGTGAAGGCGGGCGTGTCCCTCTACAGGGGGGATGTTCAAAAATAGCGAAAAAATAGTCCAGGGACGATTATTTGACTATTTTTGTATATCTGGGGGGATTTGTTTTGAGTTTCTTTCGTTTTTCGCCCAGAATCCCCCTGTAGGGGTATGTTTTTGAATATCAGGGGGGTATTTTTTGGGAGTCTTTTGCATTTTTCGCCCAAAATCCCCCTGTAGGGGGACACGCCCGACTGGAGGCTCAGGGGACACGCCCGACTTAAGAAACGCACAGACACAATTCATAGTCGATTCCCCAGGAAAAGATGGGAGAATATGGGAAGTGTGGGGGGGGGGAGACGAAAACCCAGAAAATATTGGAAAATATGGGGGATTCGGTTATTTGTGTGTATTTATTTGTGTGTCCCAGGGCCGCGTTATCAAGGGGCGGGGGTCCATTCAAACGGGGGTTAGCCAGAGCGCCTGGCCTTGAAGGATCCTCCAGAGCCAGGGGCGCATGGGCCCTGGCTGGCGCGCGGGATCCTGCGGGAGCTTGCAGGCTGGGTTTAGATCGAGCCGGGTCAGTGTGTCCCCGACCGCCGCTGCCGTCTTCGGGGTCGTCGTTACCGCGTGTCTCGTGCTTGCCCATGTCGGGCCTTACCCTGGAGCATTGGCATGCGGAAGGAGCCCCTCACAGAGGAGGAAAAGGCACCGATACCGCTACCCTTCCTCGTTATCCCCCTTTTGGGGCCTTCTGGAAGGCCCTCGTCGCCCTCGCTGGATTTGCCTCGAGATGCTGGTCAGAACGCATCCTAGGTGAGGTCTGGGCAGTAGCGGTATCTGTACCTTTTCGGGCGGGGCTAGGACGAGGATAAATCCGTTCCAGAGCGTTCCGCAACGCTCTCTGAGCGTTCCGGATCTGAGAAGGCCGCGGCGCCCGAGACATCCTCCAGAGCCGCTGGATCTCCGAGATTCTCGGTTTCTCCTCACCCGATGCTATCTTCGTCCTGGTTTCGTCCTAAATTTTTGGTCTCCCCAGCCCCCCATGGCCAACAGCATGGGGTGCGCTCACATATCGGGAGGGCAGGCGCAAGGGAAGACGGAGGGCAGACATAGTGCGAGAGGGATGTACGGACCGGCCCGCGCGAGAGAGCAAGGGCGGGTGGCCTTCAGATCAGCCCTGTTGTCGTGGTCGCCGTTGCCGTAAAAATTGGGGCTCAATGTTCAGAGGAGGAAAATGGTATCCATACCGCTACTATTCCCCCGTTGTCGCCTTGTCGGGCCTCCTGGGAGGCCCTCGTTGCCGCTGCTGGATTTGCCTCGACATCCTGGCCAGAACGCAGCCCGGGAGAGGTCTGGGCAGTAGCGGTATTGTTACCTTGTGGCTTCCCCAGTGGTCGCCGTGGCCCCAGGGATCGGAGTCCATGCTCTCATGCCGTGCCTCTGTCTGGTGGAGACCGCGCCGCCGCGGCCGGCTTCCCTTGAGATTTGTGGTCATGAGGCGCCCCAGGAGAGGTTCGGGGGTCAATCGTACGGACGTCATCGTCGCCGTCGTCGTCACGCTGCTGCTCGTTCTCCTACTGCACGGTAGGCTCCCTCGGCGACGACGAGTCAGCCGACGAACAATTCCTTTTCCCGCGTCGCAGCCCATCGATTGAACGTCCTCGGATTTAACTACCACCACAAGCTGCAGGCTGGGCGCGAGTCCTCGCTCTCCCGATTCGGCGATCTCGAAACCCATGTGGCGTTATGGTGACAAGAAGTTGACCATCGGCGCGAGTGGCTGAGATGTCACCTGTTACCTCCAGTTACGTGCGCTCGACGAGGCCGCTGGCGTTCAAGGTCGAACGATGCCAGCCCGGCATCGGCCGATACATCAAACGACTTGCGGTATCGGGAAGTTGCGATTGTGGAGGCGTGAGCGTCTCCCGTCATGGTCTCCCGCACGGGACCCCGCACGTTCTCCCGCACGGTCTCCCGTAGGGCTTCCCGTAGGGTCTCCCGCATGGTCCCCCCCCCCGTACGGTCTCCCGTCTGGTATCCCGTATGATCTCCCGCATTGCCCCCCTCATGGTCTCCCTTGTGGCTTCCCTCACTGCCTCCCTCATGGTATCCCGCAGGCTCTCCTTCCTGTATGTTCTCCTGTATGCTCTGCCGTATGGTCTCCCGCATGTGCAGTGTTGCTTGACGTGTCCTTGTCTATATGATTGTGTTGTCTGCTTAGGGTCTGCCGCCAGGGTCTATGTCTGTCGTATGCCGCCTGCAGGTGGCTTGGACCTCTTTCCGGGGACCAGCTTCTCATCCCGAATCGTGGTTTCACGGCCCCGTGCCGCGGTGCAGGCCCCCCGAGGCCGAACAGAAACAGCCGAAGCAACTCCGCCGTGAGCTGCTCGCAACGCGAGGAGGCCAGGGAACGCACAAAGGCAGGGCGGCGGGGACGAAGCCCCCTCCTCCTCGTCCTCCTCCTCCTCCTCCTCCTCCTCTTCCTCCTCCTCCTCCTCCTTCCTCCTCCTCCTCCTCCTCCTCCTCCTCCTCCTCCTCCTCATCCTCTCTCCTCCCTCCTCCTCCTCCTCCTCCTCCTCCTCCTCCTCCTCCTCCTCCTCCCCCCCGGCTCTCGCCGCCGCTCAGCGGCGGCGCCGGCAGCAGCAGCGGAGACGGCAGCGGTGGCGGCGGCGGCGACGGCGGCGGCAGGCGGCCAGGACGCCGGCGGCCGCGGCGGCGGCGGCGGCGCCCGTGTGCCGGCGGTCTGCCGAGGACGCCTCGTGCCTCGCGCCGCCGCCCGGCGGAGGGTCACCGCACCGCCGGCCGGCGCCGCCCCGGGCGGGCAGCGGTGCGCGCCGCAGGAGCCCACTCCGCCAGGGGTGGAGGCCCCGGCCCCCGACGTTGTGATTTGTTCATGAAGTCGACCCCCAGCAGAGGTTTCGAGCTATTCCCCGGCACCGGCGTGTCATCCCGAATCGTTTTTTGGCGGCCCCGAGGCCCCGTAAGGGCCCCCAGAGGCCAAACATTGTGACAAAAACCCTCCGTCGTGATTTTTTCATCACTCGAGGGGGCCTGGGAGCGGGAATCCGTTACGAAGATCCGCTACCAGCCGCGCGTCGGGCCAACCGATGGCCTCGTGCATGTCGCTCGAGCACAAGCAGATTCTTCTTCGGCCCGAGGACGTCCTGGACGGGTTTCGTCTTAACCTTTTGGTCTCCCCAGCCCACCACGGCCAACAGCATGGGGTGCGCTCGCAGCTCAGGAGGGGAGGTGCAAGGGAAGACTGGGAGGGCAGGCGCAGTGGGATAGGGATGTAGGGACCAGCGCGCGCGAGAGAGCAGGAGCGAGAGGCCTTCAGATCAGCCTTGCTGTCGTGGTCGCCGTTGCCCCAAAAATCGGGGTTCGATGTTCAGAGCCACCGGACCTCAGAGATGTTCGACTTTCCAGACCCCCGACGTCATGATTTGTTGCAGAACGTCGACCCCCGAGGTCTCGACATATTCCCTGAAATCCGCTTTTCATTACGAGGCGTTTTCCGACGGTCCCAAGGCCTGGTAAGGACCCCCAGAGGCCGAAAATAGAAAAAGAAATCTCCGCCTCGATTTGTTCGACTCGAGGGGGTCTGGTCTCACAGCCGCCAGACCTCAGGGATTCTCGATTTCTCCTCACCCGATGTTACCCTCGTCCCGGCTTCGTCTCAGAGGAGGGCCGGCTGGAGCCCACTGTCGCGGCTCGCCCCCCGAACGTCCCTCTGCCCTCGGCGCCCGCGGAGGCGGCCGCGCGACGACGATGCCGACGACGACGCCGACCGACGACGACGACGACGACATCGACGACGACGACGAGGACGACGACGACGACGACGACGCCGACGGCGACGACGACGACGACGACGACGACGACGACGACGACAACGGCGACGACGACGACGACGCCGACGACCGCCACGCCGCCCGGGACGAGCCTGCCGACCGCGGCGCCCGCGGGCCGCGGGCCACCGCCGCGGAGCCCGCGGGCGCCGGCCTCGGCGGGGCGCCGCGGGCGCCCGGCGGGGGCGCCGCGGAGGCCTTGCCCTGGGCCTCCAGATTCCAGTCGGGCCTGGCTCTCCACAGGAGGGATATTCAAAAAGAGGCAAAAAATGGTCAGGGGAGTATTTTTTTTGTGTGTGTTATACAAAAAACATGTGTAAGTGTTATACAAAAAACATGTTGGAGCTTTTTTTCAGTATTCTCAATTTTTCGTCGAAGCTCCCCCTGTGGGGGGACACGCCCGACTTAGCTCTAGATGGGGTCGGAGCAGAGGGGTTCGGAGGATCGCGCCGCATCGCCGGTGCCTCGGCCATGCGGCCCGATGTGGGGCCCATTTTTCTCCGTGCCGACGTCGCGGGTGTATCACCGATGTCGCCAGTGCGTGGCCGATGCATCGCCGATGGATCGGCGAGGCATCGCCGACGGTGCGGCGAGATCCTCCTCCTCCTCCTCCTCCTCCCTCCTCCTCCTCCCTCTCCTCCTCCTCCTCCTCCTCCTCCTCCTCCTCCTCCTCCTCCTCCTCCTCCTCCTCCTCCCCCATCTAGGAGGCCTCTATCTACGGGCACAACGCAGAGCCCGAGACATATGCGACATCCGCTCCCAGACACGGTCGCGTCGTACCAGGAAAGTGCAACGGGAGCCCAGACACTCCCTCGAGGAATGAAAAGATTACGACGGTTGCTTTCTCTCACAATTCTCGGCCTTCGGGGGCCCTTACGGGGTCTCAGGAGCGTCGCAAAACGACTCAGGATGAAAAACCGGTTCCTACGTAATGAAAAAATCATGACCTCGGGAATTTGGGAACGCAGAACCCGAGACATACACGACATCCGCTCCCAGACATGGTCGCGTCGCCCCCAAAAATACAACAGGAGCCCAGACACCCTCGAGCAATCAAAACATCACGACGGGAGATGTTTCAGAATTATGGGCCTCTGGGGGCCCCTTCTGGGCCCCAGGACCGTCACAAACCGACTCGGGATGAAAAACTGGTCCCCTGGTATAGGTCGAAACCTCTGGGGGTCGACGTCATGAACAAATCCTGACGTCGGGAGGTTTTTAGCCATGTTCGGCCTTCGGGGGTCCTCGCTGGGCCCTGGGACGTTTAAAAAGCGACTCGGGATGAGAAACTGGTCCCAGGGAAAGGGTCGGGATTTCCGGGACGTCGCATGTCTCGGACGTCGGACAAATCAGGACGTCGCATGTCTTGGGCCCGAACCACAACTGCTGTCAAGGTCTGCACTGCCGCAAAGTAATGCTTGGCGACAGTGCCGCTCCAAGTTCGGGGAGCAAGCAGCAACTCGGAGGTCTGCGCGGATTCCTCGGATCGGCCCCAGGCCCCCCCTGGCAGCGCCTCCGGCCCTTGGAGGGGCTCCGCGCGCCAGGAAGGGGGGTCCAGCGCTGAACCGACAAAATGTGCGCGGACGTTTCAGTTTTTATGTTTATGCCACTGGTTGTTCTCCTACAAAAGGCCCTGGATGCGAACTCTGGAGATTTGTGATCTTTATTTTGGTGATGGCAAGTTTGGTGAACCGCTAAATGCCCTCGGTGTGCTATTGAGATGTGGCAAGGGGCTGGCATAATCATCGCTCGTAAGCGAAAACCTACGTTTCGCATGTTTTGATTTGGCGGTGACGTCGTCAACAGCTGCCCCACTGAGTAAGCAAATCGAATTGTAAGAGAGCAGGAGTAAGTGGATGTTTTCTGTAGGGACATGCACTCTTTGTCGGTGGTTGTGGTCTGTTGGGCCGTCCTGGGAGGACACATTCGACCACAGCCAGCACTAATTCAGCTGGCTCCGGTGCTCGATTGATTGCTGGCATGCGCAGGACATCCCCCAGGGTGTGTGTGTTTCGACGTGGCGCCTGATTCCGGGGCTTTGCCCCCTCCTGGCCTTGACGTGAGGCCCCGCTTTCTGCCTCCCTCCCGCTAATTCAAGCTGTGCGCGGCCCGCTCAGCTTCGACCGGGAGAGGTGCGCTCTCGACCCGCGGATCAACGAGTGTGTCGGCGTGGCCGTAGTCGCCTGCCGTCCCCGCAGGAGCCCGGGGCGGACGCCGCCGAGGCGTCGAGGAGCGGCGAGGCGCTGCAGGCCTCGCGGGGCAGAGGGCTCGGGCGAGCGGCCAGCTACAAGAGGTTGGCGCCGCTCGCGGTGCGAGGTGTGCGGCGGGCTCCGTCGGCTCGCGGCGGCCTGCCGGGCCCCTCGGGGGGCCAGCGGCTGCGCCTGCCTCGCCGAGGGCGTTCCGGGGGTGCCCCGCTCGGCCCGAGCGGCCGCGGGAGGTCCGGGCGATGCGCCGAAAGCCAGCAGGCGGGGGCGGGGATCAGAGTACCCAGGCCCCCGACGTCATGATTTTTTCATCACGTCGACCCCCCGAGATCTCGACCTATTCCCCGGGAGCAGTATGTCATCCCGAGTGCTTAGTTTTTGACGGTCCCGAGGCCCAGTGTAAGGGTCCCCAAATGCAGAAAATGGCGAAACATCTCCCGTCGTGAATGTTTTCATTGCTTGAAGGGGTCTGGGGAGGGCGAGTCGAGACAGCGGCAATTGGCCTTCGGGAGCCCCCCCGCCGCGGCGGAGCGCAGCTCGGAGCACTGGTGCGCTTAAGTGGGTTCCTGGGGAGGGCTCTGTGGACCTCCTGCTCCGATCCTGCGGGCCCTCGCCCTCTTCTTGCTGCCTCCCCCCCCCGTCCCCCCTCCTTCCCAGAGTGTCGAGGGTGGAGAGACCTCCTACCTGACACGTCGATTAGCGAATTGGCCGTTTTCGGGTCGCGAGAGGGCGTCGCGGCCGTTATTTTTGCGGGTCCAGGTCCGTCGGTTTCGGTCCCGGGCCGCTTTCACTAAAGGGAGCTTTACGAAAGGGAGGCTTGTCCACCGCCGAGAGTGTTCCTAGTCGGAAACTGGGAGGACGTACCATACCAGTGGCGGGCTGTATGTCAATCCCCGGAATTTTGGAGGGTCGGGGACGACGTCGGGGTGGTGTTGTGCATTTTTTGATCCTTTCCCCAGGGAAACAACAAGTCATGTATACACCATGATCCCGTATACAACTGGATCCGCTCTCTTGTGCGTATGTCAGTGCGGGGCCGGAAAAAGCGTCGGTGTATAGAGTTCTGCTCCTCCCTAGGCCCCCCGAGGCCCAAAGAGGCCACACCGTGGGGAGGGCCGAGCCGATCGGCTACCTCGGCGGAGGAGGCGGTGGTCTGCCTCGCCGCGATGCGGCGCCTATCTGAGTGGCGCGCGTTCCAGAGGGGGGGCTCTCGCCTTCGGCGCGCCTCGGGGAGCTGGTGGCTTGGACCCCAGCTGGGGGAACGAACAATGACATAACATGAAAACTAGGAGGTCCGCGCGGATTTCTCGGATCCGCGCTGGGGCCCCCTGGCGCGCTCCGCGCGCCAGGAAGGGGGTCCAGCGCCGATCCGAGAAATCCGCGCGTACCTCCCAGCTGTTCTCAACCAGGTCCTCGTTTTGAAGAGACGGTCCCCGCGTTCCTCCTATCCTCCCCTCTCCTTCTCCTCCCCCTCCTCCCTCCCTCCCTCTTGGCACACCCTTCACACGTCTCGTGGCCCCATAGTGAGCTCCACCTCAGGTCCCAGTGGCGCAGTCCGCATGGCGGCGCCGCCCTATTCTGGCACACTCCTCTCACGTCGTGTGGCCCCATAGGGAGTTCCACCAAAAGTCCCAGTGGCGCAGTCCGCATGGCGGTGCCGCCCCATTTTGGCACACTTCTCACACGTTTCGTGGCCCCATAGGGAGCTCCGCCTAAGGTCCCAGAGGCGCAATCCGCATGGCGGCGCCGCCGCATTTTGGAACACCCCTCGCACGTTGCGTAGCCCCATAGGGAGTTCCACCTAAAGTCCCAGTGGCGCAGTCCGCATGGAGTCCCCGCCCCATTTTGGCACACTTCTCACACGTTTCGTGGCCCCATAGGGAGCTCCACCTAAGGTCTCAGTGGCGCAGTCCGCATGGCGGCGCCGCCCGATTTTCGCACACCCCTCACACGATTCGCGGCCCCTTATATGAGGAGCTCCACCTAAGGTCCTGCGCATCGTTATTATTATCATCGCATCGGCATCATCGCCGCTCGCCCCTCGCACGTTTCGTGGTCCCATAGGGAGCTTCACCGAAGGCCTCAGTGGCAGCGCCCGCATGGCGTCCCCGCCCCATTTCGGCACATTCCTCACACGTTTCGTGGCCCCATCACAGGGGGCTCTACATCAGGCGACCCCGCCTCATTTCGGCACACTCTTCACGCGCTTCGTGGCCCCATAGGGAGATCCACCGCAGGCGATACTAAGAACGACGGTATTCACAACTGCATATGGTTGGGTCCTTCGCCAGGCTAACGATGTTTATGTGATTGCTTGCTTCCCTACCAGCTGCCGTCGTGCCAACTCGCCCTCCGCCGAGAGGCTCGGGGCAGCACCTCGGGAGGGGAGGGCCAAGCGTACCTGCTTCCAGAAGGCCCCAACTCTGGGGCCGATGCCAGGTACCGTGTTCACGTTCCAGCCCAGATCGGCAAACATTGGCACATCGGGTGCAACGACGTCTATAGAAGCTTTCGGGGTACGTCTTTGGGCAGCGCGGCCGTTACGCTCGGCGCAGTGCAAGGTGGTAGAAACGGCAGACCCGTCTTCGGTGTGTTCATAATCTAGAGCAGGTCCCACATGGTACTCCAACAGCAGGAGGCCCGCGGTCTCTCGGCCCAGCTCCTGGAGCATGTCTTCCTGGGCGAGGGCGGGTCCGAACCGAGCACGGGGCTCCCAGGAAAAGCGGCGTGGGCAGAAATTGACGGAGGTCCACTCGGATTCGCTCGGTCGGCGCTGGACCCGCTCGGCGGCGCCTCTGGCGCCGCCCCTGATGCGCTACGCGCGCGAGGCAAGGGGGGGGACGACCCGATTTTTTATAGACAGGCGTTTTTGTTCATCCATTTCGGCCTCTGGGGCAAGTTTTCGGGCCCCAGGACGTTCCAGAATGGGTCCGGGCCGGGGAACTACACCCAGAGAAGGGTCGGGACTTCTCAGTGCACAAGTCATATCGGAGCCATGCTGGCGGATGTCAGGGGGTCCGGCGTCAACCCAAGAAGTCCACGCCGAATTCCGAAAGTCGGAGACCTAGAGGTTGACACCAACACCAATATCGGCGATGTGCCTCCACCGAGGACAGATGATTCCGATCTCGGTGATGGTGGTCATGTTCGGGCCCCTTCGGTGGCCGAAATACCTACCAACAACGCCAACACCCAGGATCACCTTTCCTCGAAGGACAAACACGGCATACACACTTTTTTTGTTGCGCTCCGCGTGGATTTCCTTGATCCGCGCTAGGGCTCCCCGGCGGCGCCTCCCGCTCTGCCCCTGGCGCGCTCGGCGCGCCATGGAAGGGGGTCTCGCGCGGCTGCAAGAAATCCGCCCAGAGCGCCAAAAGTTTATGCTTGTGTCGTTTTCTCTTCTCTTCTATGTCCCTTGTTGAGGCAGCCCCCTGTGTCGGTGTGGGTGCTCCTGTCCAGGCCTCCTATTTCGAAAGCCCCTTCCTCCGAAGGCTGCCCTGGCGGCCTGGGGGAATGTCCCCCGCGACGCCCTCCCCCGGGCGGCCGCGCCGATCCAGCCGCCGTGGGCAGAGGTTTCGACGGCGGTGGATGCGGTCCAGGACTCGAGCTGTGGCGAAGCGTCCTGGCTTGCCCATAAGCCCACCAAAGAAGGTTCTAAGAGCCTTTTGCAGTCTACGCGACATGTCCTTAGAACATTTCTTGCTGAGACTGACTGCCT
>CAUYUJ010007513.1:0-32500 GCA_963575745.1 Prorocentrum cordatum | reverse complement strand
GGATTTCAAAAGGAAACCCATCGGAATCCTTAGGAATTCAATCGGATTCCTCAGGGAAAGAAGAATCGCGCCGTGAAAAGCAAATCACGACGGGAGGTGTTTCGCTATTTTCGGCCTCCCGGGTCCCCTGCTGGGCCACGGGGCCGTCAGAAAACGACTCAGGATGAAAAGCCGGTCCCGGGGAATGGGTCGAGACCTCTGGGTATCGACGTCATACAAACATCATGACGTCGGAGTCTGGGTCTTGCTGGAGCGTTGGATCCGCGCGCGAGCGGCAGAAGGGGCAGTCGCGCAGCGATGCGCCTTCCCCGTTCCACGGGGGCGGCGCGGGCATGAGGGCGAAGAGGGGTTTCGCTCTCGGGCGCGGCCCCCGCCCTCGTTCCCGCCCTCAGTCTCGCCTTCGTTCTCGCCCATCGCCCCCGCCCTTGTTCCCACCCCAGTTCCCGCCCTCGCCTCCTCCTCCGCTCTCGCGCTCGTTCCTGCCCCTGCCCCTTGTTCCCGCCTTCGCTTGGGCCTTCGTTCTGGCCCTCGTTCCCGCCCTCGCTCCTCCCCCCCTTTCGCTCCCGCTCTAGGGCCCTCCCGCTCGGTCCTCCGACCTCGCTCCCGCCCTCGAGGCCCGCCCTCGCCCCCGCCATCCTTCCCTTTCTCCTCCTCCGCCTCGTCCTCGGCCCCCCCAGTCTCGTTCGAACCGTAGACGCGCCGCGCGCGCACCTCGCGCTGAAGCGCCCAGACTGCCCAAGATGGCGTCCAAAACGGCCGCGGCCCTCCCGCGAGGGTCCACAGCTGCCCCAACGCAAATCAAGCACACGCGCCCCAGGACCTCTGCAAAACTACCCAACAGGACCCCCCTCAAAAACATAGAATTGCATACAACTTCCGATGGGCAGCGCCATGTGCGCCCCTTATGTTTTTCTGCGGTTTTCGTGCCCTGGCCCGCTCCATCGCCCCAAGGCGGCCAGCGAGGGCTTCCAGACAACCCGGGATTGCCCCAATATTCTCCCAGAGCAGCACTTGACCGCCCAACGGACCCCCCAGATGGCTAAAGAAAACCGCCCAAGGGCCCCGGAGAGCGCCAAGGCACAAGACTGCCCAGATGCACCCATTCAAGCAGCCTTCCAAAGCGCCTGGTGGCCCGACAGCACTGCGGCGCCAGACGGCCCAAGACAACCCCTGCGCGGCGTGGCCTGAATTGAGCACCAACGGTTCCTTTGAAAGCCCGCCGGAGGCCCCTCCGCAGCACCCCCCCGGCGGCGCCCACACCGGCACGGGGGCAGCCCCCAGGCCGCAGCCCCCGCCCCGCCGCGATGTCCCGCACAGCCCCGTCGCGCCCCGCCGGAGCTTCGACAATCTTCCGGAGCTTCGCGCCGCCTCCGACGCCGACGAAAACTTCCCCACCCCTCCACCCCTTTTCGGGGGAGCGTAAGACCCGGGTTTGCCAGGACTCGGGTTCGCCATCGTTTTTTGACGACCGAGCCTCGGATTTTGACGAGGAGGAGTTTCGTGGGATGTCTGCAGCGGGAGGCCTCGTCAAAATGCAGGCTTGGCCTCGTCATTTTTTGACGACCTCGTTGGGGATTTCCGAGTCCCCTGTAACCACGTCTCACGTCCCCCTGACCTTTCCGAACCGGCGCGGGGCCATGCGGCGCACCTTTTTTTCGGTCGGCTTCCTAGCCGCTTTATTTACACCACAAAGCAAGAGACACGACTAACCCATCCATGCGCGATCCCCCCCGCCGACGACGAACAACGAGGGGGGAGAACACGTATCTGAGAAGCGAAAGTGCCAGGCAAATGTCGGGCAAAACCAGCCCGCTTACAGCGCGAGCCAAGTTTGACACATTTTTCGCCCCCCCGGCTCCTACTACTTGTAAAACTCATCCCCGAATGCACCCGAAGGAGCTCCCGCTGGGGTCCAAGATGCTCCGACACCTTCCGTGTCCCTCCAAAGCCTCCCGCTGTCTCCCGATTTTGTTCCGAGCGTTTGGAAGCGTCCCCAATGCTCTGGCACCCTCCGGCAACTTCCGAAAAACTCCCGAGCCAAGCCCCTCATGCACATGCATCCTAGCACTGCTAGGCTTTCGACATTCCTCCTAACCTTTGTCCCAGCCTTCCCCACTCCTCCCAACCGGCGGGAGAGGCATCCCGGGCCACCTCCTCCCGCGAACACCCTCCCAGTCCCTCCCGGGCCCTTCCCATTCCCCGAAGCCTCTCAGAAGCCTCCCATGGCGCATCCCGCGCCCCCGAACCTTCCGAAGAGCACGGCGTTTCTCCGCTGCGCTGCCTGCCCCCGACCTGTCCCGGGCGGGCGGCGGGGATCGGGGCGGTTGCCGCGCTGCGCGTCCTTTCGCGGCGCGGCAGCCGGCAGCCCTGACGGGCGAGCCTCGGGTGAGCCTTTTTTCGTCCCAGCTGCCGTTGTCCAGTTTTGGGCAGGGCCGCGCAGGCGGGGGGCGCTGCCCCGCGCCCCCCGCGCAGGCCTTAGCCTTAGCGTTGCCGCAGGGCGGCGTGCGCAGGCGGGCCCAGCTTGCAGTATGTGGCAGCTGGCGGCTGGCCCCCAGCCATGACCTGCCTCTTGGCTTGCGTATTCTGTTGTTCTTGAAGACGTATGCGCACGGGGCCGACCCGGCAGCGTTCTGGGCCGACGCCGCGACATTGGTTTCGGCGGCCCGAACCAAACTGAAATCATACCTATATTCGAGTTCCCAGTCATACCTAACTCAGGCTTGGGTCTTCGGGTTAGAGAGTGAAATCAGAGTTCCAGTCAGACCTAAATCAGAGTTGGTGCAGAGGGCCAGACTTGAATCACAGACATAAATCAGACCTTCATCCGGGCTTTGTCGGGGGAGCGTAAGACCCGGGTTTGCCAGAACTCGGGTTCGCCATCTTTTTTTGACGACCGCGATTCGGATTTTGACGAGTAGGAGTTTCGTGGGACGTCTGCAGCGGGAGGCCTCGTCAAAATGCAGGCTCGGCCTCGTCATTTTTGTGGCGACCTCGTCGGGGATTTCCGAGTCCCCTGTACCCGGGTCTTACGCCCCCTGACTTTGGGCCAAAGCAAAGAAACAGAGATAACTTTGGGGGTCGACGTCATGAAAAAATGACGTCGGGGGTCTGGGCTCGGCGCCCACCAGTCGGCTGCGCGGCGAGGGTGGCCAGTCGGGCGTTGCGCGGCGACGCGGGAACGAACGATGGGGGGGTGAAGAACGGTGCATCTTTTGCACCCTGAAGGGCCCCCGGGGGCCCAAAAGGGACGCGAAGGGCGCGCGTTCCCCCCCCCCGATTCTTCGCTCCCCCCCACCCCCATCCAGCAACGCCCGAGCCAGAGCGGCATCTGATGCGCGGCGTTCGGGGGGGCGGCGGGACCGAACCCACGCAGGCAGGCTGCGCTGTCGCGTCTCGCCCGCCAAGGTCGGCAAGCCGCGCATCCCTGGTCACGATTGCCCAGGGCCGTTCCACGGGCCCCGGGACAGCCGGAAAACGACGCGGAATGAAGATCTCGTCCTGGGGGGAGGCCCCGGGGTCCAGGTTCGTTTCCTTCGCAGGACCCGCTTCCCCCATGCTAATTACGAGCTGATCCACCCATTGCCCATGCCTCGCGAAGCGTTTCGGGTTCGAGTGCCGCCGGCGCCGCCCCGACATATTTTAGTGCATGCGTCGTGGCCGGCGCTTTCTGGCCACGTCGCTCGGGAATCGATGCGCTACAAGATGGGTGCATTATATATTCGGGTCGGACGCGTGCCGCCAAGGAGGACATGTCGTATCAGTATGTCCCTGTGCGTCCCGTGTCGGTGACCAGCCCTTCCCATAGAGAGCGCCTTGGAGGGTCAGCGCCGAGGGTTCCCGACGAATCTCCGGCGGCCAGGTGCCGAACGAGGACCAGGACGCGGTGCTCGCGAGGCCCAAGCCGGGCGTTTGCCACGTGGTGCTCGCGGGGCGCTTAGAGGGCCCGGACCCGCCCACCAGGGCCCCATCGGGCGACGAGTTTCTCACCGCCCACCAAACCACCCCAATCCAACCCGAAGGCCCCAATTTGCCCTCCATTTCCAGTTGGGGGGGTCGGGGAACGTTGATAAAACACACATGAAGCTCGTACCCCCCCCAACCCGAAATTCGAGTCTTCGGGTTGGGTTGGGGTGGTTTGGTAGGTAGTCAGTTTCGGAGGAGGAAAAAGAACCCATACCTCTACCCTCGCCTCGTGTTCTCCTTTGTGGGCCTCCTGGGGGGCCCTCGTCGCTACCGCTGGATTCGCTTCGGAATTCTGGTCGGACCGCACCCTGGGAAAGGTCTGGGGAGTAGCGGTCTCGGTACTTTTGTTGGTTTCCCCAGAGCTTGGATGATCCATTAGCTGACTCTGCTGGGGTGCAGACTTTTACGTTACATCTTCGGGGGATTCTCCTGCCCTGTAAGTTGCAGTCTTTTTCTGGTACTCCGACATATGCTGCACGCGGCTTCGATACGGTTTCGACACGAATTCGGCGCGCTCGACCTGGATTCGACACGGATCCGACATGGATCGCGGCGCCACGGGGCAGACAAGGTCCCCCGAGGATACAACACAATCTGCTGTCGGGGTTCAAGGCTGCAATGACACGGGTTAGCGTCCAGGATTTTGCAGGATCTTGCAGGATCGGGCAAGACCTGACTGACCCGGGGTCAGACTGACACGGGTCAGCTGACCCCCGGTGCTAGAGTACAGCGCTGGTCAAGCAGCCCCACACCCCACACCCTCTTCCCTGCGAGCCCGCCCCTGAGCATCATCCACTCATCGGAGCGATGCGTCGCGCTCTTGGATGGTTCGGGCTCGCCTGATCAAGATCGGGAGCAGGCTCCAGATCGGCATGGCTCGTGGAGGGGGCGGGGGCGTGTCAGGCGACGAACATCGCGGAGTCCTCTGTGACGCTGCCCGACGTGTGCGGCGTCCTGGACTTCGGCGTGTACAAGACAACCTTCTCGGACCCCCGCCAGCCGAGCATGGTCCAGCTGACCTCGAGTTGGTGCTCCCGGGCGTCCCTGAAGCAGCGCCAGGGCCGGGCAGGGCGCACAAGGCCCGGGTGGTGCCTACAGCTCTTCACGAAGGCCTTCTCGGAGCACATGCCGGACTTCGAGGATCATCGCGAACAACAGAACCCCTAACCCTAATAATACGATGAAGACGTGGCCTGAAGACGTGGCCTCAAGACAGTATAACGTTCGGTGCATCTGCAGAACAGACCCGCTATCCCTCATGTGTGTTGGCCCTCCTAGCTTGTAGGTCCCCTCCCAAAGGCTTTGGGTCCTCGTTTGGTTTCTCGGAGGAGCCCGAGATCCTGCGCACCCCGCTCACGAGGCTCTGGCTGCAGGCAAAGGGGGTCAGCGACGGCCTGACGAGGGCCTTGCAGCATGACGAGGAGGCCTCGCGGCGGCTGGCGGCCTCCGACACCTCGCCGGGCGCGCTGCTGCGGCAGCTGCCGATGCCCCCGAGCGCGGAGGCCGTCGACGCTGCGGTGCGGGACCTCGCCGAGCTCGGGGTGCTCACCGAGCAGGGCGAGCGCGCGGAGGTCACGGCGGTGGGCCGCCTGGCGCTGTGGCTGCCCCTGGACGTCCGCCTCTGCAGGCTGCTCTGGCTGGGCGCCCTGTGGGGGTGCGCGCCGGAGGCCGGAGGGAGACGAAGAACACGCGCGGGCGATGGCTCTCCCCCAGCCCCCGACGGTTCGATGAGAAAGGAAGCCGCTCAGGAAAGGAGGGGAGCCCTGGGATACACCCCAAAGGGGGCTCTTCGGACGCACCCCATGTCGAGGATGGACGCTCCCCCCCCCTCGTACATCCCATGGGTTGGGCCAAACATTGTTGGCCCATTCGACAAACCTGCGAAGCCTGGGATATAGGGGTCGGCATATCCAGATCCCCGACGTCATATTTTTTCCCCGCGGAGCCAGGTGAAATTCCGTGCCCGCCGGCTGACTGATGACTGGCTGACTGAACGTCAGGGGACAGCTCGGGAGACACATTTCAAACCGCCCGCGGGAGCGCAACCCGAGCGCGCAACCGCAACCGCAACCGCATCCGGGCGACACCTTTCAAAGCGCCCGCGGGCGCGCAACCGCAACCGCAACCAGGCGACACATTTCAAAGCGCCCGCGGGAGCGCGCAACCGCAACCGCAACCGCAACCGGGCGACACATTTCAAAGCGCCCGCGGGCGCGCAACCGCAACCGCAACCGGGCGACACATTTCAAAGCGCCCGCGGGAGCGCGCAACCGCAACCGCAACCGCAACCGGGCGACACATTTCAAAGCGCCCGCGGGCGCGCAACCGCAACCCAACCGGGCGACACATTTCAAAGCGCCCGCGGGAGCGCGCACTTTGTGTCCCTGGCCTCTCTTCCGTTATATCTTGAGTTACAGTGGATTTAGCGAGACTTAGCGCAATTGTTTACAAGTTTATTAGGACAACTTGCGTAGTAGTTGCTATCCAGAAGCAAGTTCACCGCATATTTTCATAAGGTAACATAAGTTAACATAAGTTAACATAAGATTACATAAGTTTCAGTAGCCATTTTGGCTCATGTTTCAGTAGCCATTTTGGCTCAGATGCGCTATGACGGAGGCCCGTTCAGCCAGAATCGTCGCAGCATTGCAGGCAGGCGGCTTGCACGTTCCATGCCGCGCCCTCTGCCGCATGGTGAATGCCTTGCAAGAGGACGACGGCAGTGACCACGAAGGCAGTGCAATCCAGGGGCATCGGCAATTACAGGACCAGGTCAATGAGATCGGCAACCGCAGCACGGATTATGGCCGAATGATAACCAACATAGCGTTGCCTCGCGAAGACGGTGGCGAGATGTCGTGGGATATCATTAACCCGTTCGCAGTGTTGTCTGTAATGTGCGAGGAGTGTTCATGGTTTGCGAGGCTTCTCCACGACTCCGTCGGCAGTGGTAAAGCCAGCCTGGTGGTGTGGGGAGACGAGACATCGTCGGGGAACCAGCTGCGGCCTAACGCAGCAAACAAATGGCTATCCGTGTATTGGACGGTGGTAAACCTACCGTCATATTTCCGATCCTCGGACCCAGGGTGGATACCTCTCGGCGTTCTCAAGTATGACGATCTAAAAGCAGTTCGTTGCCAGTACAGCGGCGTCATCCGATCTGCACTGCACCATATGTTTACCCAGCACATGTTTTCGTTCAGCGTGGGCATCCGTTTGAGAGACGGACGCGGAGGCATGTTTTTATTTTCTGGAGAATTGTGTGCCGTGCTGCAAGATGAGAAAGCTCACAAAGAAATGAAATCCACCAAGGGGGCGAGCGGATCTGTGTGCTGTTCTTCTTGTAAGAATATATACAATGGTGACGCTTCAAAAGTGCAGGGACATACATATATACGGCACTACGCTGTCACGCCGCCTTGTGAGTTCGACCTCCACACAGATGAATCGTTCTGGGAGCTGTGCGATAAGCTTGAGGAGCAAAAGCCTTTGCTGAGCAAAAAAGATTTTAAGGCTTTAGAGCAGAAGGCTGGTCTGCGCTTGGAACCAGGGGCTTTGCTGTTCGACAAAGCATTGCGAGGCGTTTTCAAACCACAAAGCCACACATATTGGGATTGGATGCACATCATATGTGCAAGCGGCGGTACTGCTCAGATCAATTGCAATGAACTGTGTTTAACATTATTGCAAAAAGGCGTGACGCTGGAGGCGTTGGATGCGTTTCAGAGACAGCTTTTGGCCGATCAGAAAATCGTAAGAAAATTGCCGCTGCGGCTGTTCCAAGACCGCGTCGTGAACGCGCACGGTCACCACATGAAGTTATTCGCTGGGGAGTGCTTGACTGTGGTAACGGTCCTAGCTACGTTTGCCCGTGGCTCCCTGGACGTGGAGTGCCCGCATAGACGGTGCATACAAGTCCTGAGTGACCTCTGCGATCTTTTAACAGCTGGTGACGACGCGGTGCCGAAGACAACCCAGCTCGCGACCTTGCTCTGGCAGCACCACTCCCTCATGCTAAATACTTACGGGGAGGCGTCGTGCAAGATCAAGGCGCACTTGCAGCACCATGTGCCCAGGTGCATCGCCCGCACTAAAGCGAATCTAGATAATAGCCTTCCGCCCTCCCACCCACCCACCCACCCCCGCCCCCCGTCGGGTTCGCGCGGATAAGGTCGGGTCGACGGGTTCTAGAACTTGGGCCCCTCGCTCGGGAAGGGGCAGGCGGAAGTTGTTTCTCGAACGAGAGGCGCAATCGGAAGCTGAAAGCAGTTGCCAATCCGAATGTCCAGAACGCATCCCGCCAAGTTCTCGCTAGGCTTCTTCATGATTTTTTAGACATGATGCGGTCTGGCGAGGGGGAGCATCCGTTTTGTTTGAAAGAGCCCGTCGTGGACGCGTCATGGATGGCAGTTCACTTTTCCCCGCTGGCGAGGCCATCCCGCGTGCATCTGTCTCGGAGCATGCGTTGGCCCCGTGGTAAGATTTCGGTGGGTGACGTGTTGTCTGTTCGCGTTGCCGACGGCATGGTCGGCGTGATCGGGGTCGCGCGCTGTGCCGATGCGCGTTTCGATCGAGCCCCGACGATTCCACACTGTTTCGTTATTGGCGTTGCGTGCGCCGAGGTGCACAATGGCGCGGCGCCCGCCGACGCGCACGCTGTCGAGTACTGTCCTACAGACAGCTTTGCCGTTGCGGAGATGGCTTGCGTTATTAACAACCATATACATTACAAAAGCAGGCGTGGATTTCGAGTACTGTTCAAATATTCTTGTTAAAGCGTTCCCGATAAAGAGCACCTTTGCCTTCGCCCTACCCCCGCTGCCCAGGGGGGGGGAGGAGGAGGGCGACGACGCCGAGGAGGGAGGGCAGAGAGGAGGAGCACGCGCACACGCACACGCGCACGCGCACACCCGCACACCCGCACACCCGCACACCCACACACCCGCGCACCCGCACACCCGCAGACGCATAACTGATATTGCAATACACGTTCAAGTCCCATGCCCCTTCCTCATTTCCATCCTCTCCATCCCGTCTCCTCCCTCCTCCGCCGTCGGCCCTGCGCGGGGGTCGGCCGCCGCCCGCGCGAGCTCTCACCTGTCGGCGCGGGCGGGGTGGGGGGCGCGCATTGGATCAGGCAAGTCGAGGAGGAGCTGGGTTGCAGGAGTCGGGATCGAGAGAGCAGGGGGTCACAGCGGGGGCAAAGGGCTCCGCGGCAGCTAGCGTTGGTTTCGAGGCAGGTCCAGCCGTGGTCGCGAGGGCCCATTGCACATTGGGGGGGAAAGCATACACATGCTCTGAAACGTCATGTTTTTATGCGTTGCGATCCTCGTTTCCCCCCTCTTCCTCCTCCTCTTGCTTCCCCGCCCCCATGTCCCCCCTCTGCCCTCATTGACTGCCTGGCCGCCGCCGTATGGGATCGGCCGTATGGGATTGGATCAGCGTTCAGTAGTCTTCGGCATGACGAGCATGTATTTCGGTCCGACTTCAGATGGGCCAGTCGCAACGCTTCGGGAGAGCTGTCCGATCGGCACGATCACCAGCAGCCAGGCAGCCATCGTGTTCGGCCTCACGCATTGCCGCTCGAGCATCCGTAACAGGGGCCGCGGGGCAGGCCGCGAACTCATGATCACAGGTCGAACGTCGAACCTCGAGCGAGCCCGCGCCATCACCCTAGATTTCGTCGCTTTGAACGGGGCCGATGGCGGTCGGAAGACCCCAGCTGAGCAGGAGCTTCACCGTCTTCACACTAGTCTACGTCGATTGGAAGAGAGAGCACGGGTCGCCGAGATGTCGGCGCGGTTAGCTATGTCAAATGCAGCGTTCCTGATGGCGGCGGCGCCCGTGCCCTGCTGGATTTTTCTGCCCCCCCAATGGGCGCCTTGCGGGCCCGGCGCCGCGTTCGGGGGCGACGCGAACTTCCCCTTCGTGCACGAGGCGCATGCCGAGACCGAGGAGCGCGGCCGAGGCTCCGCCCCGTCGCGGGGGGGGGGGAGTCTGCACATGTTGGACAATTCTTGACGCTTCGCGTATCCCCACCAGCCCATCTCACAGCAGCAACTCTCGCGAAGCATGCCGACAGTCGTGTTTTTCAGACGTGTGTCCGCTTGGCCCCGCATATCTCCCCTGTTCCTCCTTCCCCTTGCCTCCTTATACATCCTCCTTGCGAGGGGAGCGGGAGAAGGACGAGGCGGAGGAGGAGGGAGAGAAAGCGCTCCTCGTGATTTGAGTCGTTTGGGGTTTCTCGTCCTGGTGTGAGTCGTTCGGGCCCTTCTTCCTGGTGTGAGTCGTTCGGGCTCTTCGTGGTGTGAGTCGTTCGGGCTCTTCGTCCTGGTGTGAGTCGTTCGGGCTTCTCGTGGTGTGAGTTGTTCGGGCCCCTCATCCTGGTGTGAGTCGTTCGGGCCCCTCCTCCTGGTGTGACTCGTTCGGGCTCCTCGTGGTGTGAGTCGTTCGGGGCCCGCGTCGTGGTGTGAGTCCTTCGGGCTCCTCGTGGTGTGAGTCGTTCGGGCGCCTCGTCCTGGTGTGAGTCGTTCGGGCCCCTCCTTGTGGTGTGAGTCGTTCGGGCTCTTCGTGGTGTGAGTCGTTCGGGCCCCTCGTCCTGGTGTGAGTCGTTCGGGCTCCTCGTGGGGCCTCTTGGGGGCCTCTTGGGGCCTCGTGGGGCCTCTTGGGGGCCTCTTGGGGGGCCTCTTGGGGGCCCTTGGGGGCCTCTTGTGGCCTCGTGGGGGCCTCTTGGGGGCCTCTTGGGGGCCTCTTGGGGGCCTCTTGGGGCCTCTTGGGGGCCTCTTGGGGGCCTCTTGGGGGCCTCTTGGGGGCCTCTTGGGGCAGCTTGGGGGCCTCTGGGGTGCCTCTTGGAGGCCTCTTGGGAGCCTCCTGGTGGCCTCTTGGGGCCATCTTGAGGCCTCTTGCGACCTCCTCAGAAGCGCAAATGAGAGCTGCCCCCTGAGAAGGACAAGCTGAGCGCACAACCTTCGTAAAAAGATCGTATCGGGTCCAGTTGGATCGGGGAATATCGGATCCCGCAGCAATGCGTTGACGAATTACTCCGACGGAAGAACCCCACATAAGAATCCTCTGGGCGAATCTGGAAAAAGCCATCACCGTCGTCCTCGTGGTTGGTGAGGCGTCCTGGCTGTTTCTTCTGCGTATATTTCCTCTCGCCTTGGCGCGGGCCCCCCTTCCACTCCTTACGTTGTCCCCATCCTCGCCCCCCTGTTTGTTCCGCGCCCCGCCACCTCCTCCCCTTCCTGTTGCATGAGCGCGCATGTCGATGTTCCTCGGCGCCGTCGCCGCCACGGCCAGCACAGGCGCGTTCTCTACAGGTCACGTCGCGCAGCCGTTGGGACAACCCCGCGGGCCAGGCTGTCGGGACAACCCCGCGAGCCGTTGGCGCGCAAGACCAAGCCGTTGGGACAACCCCGCGGGCTTCGAGCGAGGCGCAGCCGCGCTCAGGCGGAAGGCAGCACGAAGCCCAGCTCTGCCGCGAGCTGCTTCGCCTCCGCCCTGGACAAAACCGTTCTCTTGTCGAACTCCAGGAGCGCCTTCCGCAGGGACGCCGGCGGCCCGCACTCCAGGAACTCTCGCGGCGGCGGCCGCAGGATCAGCATGTTCCGCATGCACGTGGCGCGGGAGAACATGACGTAGAGGTGCAGCCACCACTGCTCGTCCGACATGCCCGTGCGGCCAGCGTCCTCGTCTCTCGCGCAGTCGATGGTGACGCCCTTGCGCAGCGTCTGGCCCTGCGACAGCGTGGAGGTCAGGTAGGACGCGTGCGTCAGGGTGAACCCCGAGCGGCGCACGCTGTGCGCCCCCGAGCTCTGCCATGTGAACTCCCTTTCGCTGGGCCTGAACATCAGCAAGCTCCGCGCCCGCGCCTCGGCCTGGCCGTCGTCGTCGGCGCCTTCGGCGCCCTGTCGCAGCACCTCGGCGACCTGAGGAGCCCAAAAACTTCCTTGTTGCATCCAAAGTGTGGCCTGGGAACTGCGTTCTGGCAGCGCGAGAACCCAACATTGACGACAGTTACAGGTTTTGGATGACCTGCTCGGATTACCAACATGATCTGCGGGCCCCATAGGGAGGGGGCTCCCGCCTGAGACTTCCTCGCAGTTCACTCACAGACGAGGCTCCCGCCTGAGACTTCCTCCATATTCAGGCTTGAGGAGCCCAAAAGTGACGACAGTTACAGGGTTCCGATGACCCGCTCGGATTACCAACATGATCTGCGGGCCCCATAGGGAGGGGGCTCCCGCCTGAGACTTCTTCACAATTCACTCAAAGACGAGGCTCCCGCCAGAGACTTCCTCCAAATTCAGGCTTGACGAGCCCAAAAGTGACGACAGTTACAGGGTTCCGATGACCCGCTCGGATTACCAACATGATCTGCGGGCCCCATAGGGAGGGGGCTCCCGCCTGAGACTTCCTCGCAGTTCACTCACAGACGAGGCTCCCGCCTGAGACTTCCTCCATATTCAGGCTTGAGGAGCCCAAAAGTGACGACAGTTACAGGGTTCCGATGACCCGCTCGGATTACCAACATGATCTGCGGGCCCCATAGGGAGGGGGCTCCCGCCTGAGACTTCTTCACAATTCACTCAAAGACGAGGCTCCCGCCAGAGACTTCCTCCAAATTCAGGCTTGACGAGCCCAAAAGTGACGACAGTTACAGGGTTCCGATGACCCGCTCGGATTACCAACATGATCTGCGGGCCCCATAGGGAGGGGGCTCCCGCTTGAGCCTTCCTCAGAATTCACTCACAGACGAGGCTCCCGCCTGAGACTTCCTCCATATTCAGGCTTGAGGAGCCCAAAAGTGACGACAGTTACAGGGTTCCGATGACCCGCTCGGATTACCAACATGATCTGCGGGCCCCATAGGGAGGGAGCTCCCGCCTGAGACTTCCTCCCAATTCACTCACAGACGAGGCTCCCGCCTGAGACTTCCTCCATTTTCAGGCCTGGGGAGCCCAAAAGTGACGACAGTTACAGGGTTCCGATGACCCGCTCGGATTACCAACATGATCTGCGGGCCCCATAGGGAGGGGGCTCCCGCCTGAGACTTCCTCACACTTTACTCAACGATGATGAGGATGAGGATGATGAGTGGTGGTGAAGATGAGTGGTGAAGAGGATGATGATTGATTGTGGGTGGTGGTGGCGATGATGATGTTTGAATGAGGATGATGCCGATACCGATGATGACGATGATGTTCGTGAGCGTGTGAGAGAGTGCGAGCGATGATGATGCGTGTGTGAATGAGTGCGAGGAGAAGAGGGGGTGAGTGAGATCTCTCTCCTGCGCGGGGGCGTGCAGAGAAAACAAGAACCCCACTTTGGATGTGGGGAAAAAAACGACATGTCGAGGCATCGCAATGCCAAATCGTCTTTTCCCCTGATCCATGCTCACTTTCCCTTGCCCCGCATGAGCCGCCCTCTCCGCTCCCCCCCCCCCCCCCCCCCCCCCCGCCCCACCGTGATCCCACCAGCCCTTTGGGCGTGAGTGGTTGGGGGGCTCTCTCTGTTCTCAACCCCCCTTCTTCCCCCTCGGGGAGGGGTTTCCCCTACCCCCTCCCCTGGACCTGGAGAGGGCGGGCCGAGCGTTCTCAGGGGGGTCCATTTCGGCTCCTGGGAGGGCCAAAAAAACGACTACCCTCATGAGGATTCTGGCCCCGACGGGGGGGGTGGAGTTTGGCCCCTCTGCTCGTCTTTGAAGCAGAAATCATTGATTTTACGATGGTTGTGGCCCCATGTTGGCCTTCTGAGGGGACCGAGCTCATCTCCCCTCATAGCAAACTCATTGTGAACCATGTCGATTAATTGTCTGCGATCTCTGCCTCGCCGACCTCTCGCGCGTCGCTGCCCGCAGGGCGGTCCGAGGGCGTCGCCGCGGGCTGGCGCGTGGAGGCCGTCGGTGGCACGCAGGCGCCGCCCGCCTGTCGCGGGGGGCAGGGCGAGGATGATTCTGGATACAACGGCGGCGACAGCGGCGCGGCTGCCTTCCTGTTCCGAAGAGGAGGACAGGACGAGGGGGGAATTGATAACTTCCCTCTCCCCCTCCCTCGCCCTCCTCCTCTCCGCCCGCCTTTCTTTTTCCCCTGGCCAACTTCCCCCATCGCCATGTCCATCTCCGTCCGCCCGTCGCGCGCGAGGCGGGATCGGCGGCCTCGAGCTCGTCGGCTGCCGCCAACGGCATCGCGGGCGCCACGGGCAGCACGCGCCTCCGCGCCCGCGGCAGGGAGGGGGGAGTAAGAGCACGGCAGGAACAGGGCAGGATGGGGGGGGGGAGGAGGAGGACCAGGGCAGGAGGATAAGTAGGAACAGAGCAGGAGCAGGGCGGGAGGGGGAGGAGGAGGAGGAGGGCAATATATTTTGGATTGAGGGGAGAGGGGAGAGAGGGGAAAGGGCTTCCCCCCCAGTAGGTTTCTTTACAGCTTTCGCTTTCTAGGGTCTCCCACTGGGAAGGAGACGCAGGATTATTCACTGCGTGGAGCTCCACATATGTGCAGCTACTCGCATGGGCCTGTCTGCCGTGAATGCCTAGGCGCAAGAGCTTTCGAATATTAACGTGCTGCAGTTGTAACGGTCTGGACATCAATCTAATTGCGAAAGAATTGGAGTGTGAATGAGCCTCAGTAGTACGAGCGCGTCTCTGTGCATGAGCCTGGCGCCTCCTGGGGCATCCTGAAACCTACTGGGGTTTCCTGGGGTCTCCAGGGGCCTCTTGGGACCTCCTGGGACATCGGAGGAAGGTTTCGTGCCCCAGGGGAGGCGCAATCTATAGCAACAGACGTGCATAAAACATTGCGGATTAGAGCCACAGGAGAAGGGCAATCTATAGGAACTCGCGTAAAACACCAAGGACTCGTGCCCCAGGAGAGGCCCAATACATAGGAACATGAGTAAACCATTTAGGATTGTGTACACCGGAGAAGGACCATCTATAGCAACATACGTAGAACATCAAAGAATTGTGCTCCAGGTGAGGCCCAATCGATAGGAGCATGCGTAAAACACATGGGATTGGAGCCACTCCTGTTGCCTTCTGAGGCCTCCTGCTCCTGGGGCCTCTCGGGGCCTCCTGTTGCCTTCCGAGGCCTCCTGGCGCTTCCTGTTGTCTCCTGGGGTCTCCTGTGGTTTCCTGAAGCCTTCTGGAGCTTCCTGGGGCCTCCTGGAGCCTCTTGGGACATCCTGTGGCCTCTTGAGTCTTTCTGTGGCCTCCTGATGCCTCCTGGGACCTCATGTGGTCTCCTGGAGCCTCCTGGAGCCTGTTGGAGCCTCCTGTGGCATCCTGAGAAGAATCTGCGCCCACGAGCCTGGCCACCAAAACTAGCAAACCGATCGAGACATCCTCAAAATCTGGCCCACCTGGGGGGTGAAAATGAGCGCCTCGCTCGAGACATCCTCCAAATCTGTTCCGAAAGCGAAGGATGTTGGGCACGGAAACAGGCAAACCGCCTGAGACATCCCCACAAAATGGCCGCGAACGAGCCCGTGCAACCACCCCTGGCGGCTCCCCTTAGGGGCGCTGAAATGAGCGCCTCGCTCGAGACATCCTCCAAATCTGCTCCGAAAGCGAAGGATGTTGGGCACAGAAACAGGCAAACCGCCTGAGACATCCCCACAAAATGGCCGCGAACGAGCCCGTGCAACCACCCCTGGCGGCTCCCCTTAGGGGTGCTGAAATGAGCGCCTCGCTCGAGACATCCTCCAAATCTGCTCCGAAAGCGAAGGATGTTGGGCACAGAAACAGGCAAACCGCCTGAGACATCCCCACAAAATGGCCGCGAACGAGCCCGTGCAACCACCCCTGGCGGCTCCCCTTAGGGGTGCTGAAATGAGCGCCTCGCTCGAGACATCCTCCAAATCTGCTCCGAAAGCGAAGGATGTTGGGCACAGAAACAGCAAACCGCCTGAGACATCCCCACAAAATGGCCGCGAACGAGCCCGTGCAACCACCCCTGGCGGCTCCCCTTAGGGGTGCTGAAATGAGCGCCTCGCTCGAGACATCCTCCAAATCTGCTCCGAAAGCGAAGGATGTTGGGCACAGAAACAGGCAAACCGCCTGAGACATCCCCACAAAATGGCCGCGAACGAGCCCGTGCAACCACCCCTGGCGGCTCCCCTTAGGGGTGCTGAGTATGAGTAAGTCTGTGTATGAGTAAGTCTGTGTATGTGTACGTCTGGGTATGACTAATACTGTGTATGAGTAAGTCTGTGTATGAGTAAGTCTGTATATGAGTATGTCTGAGTGTGCGTAAGTCTGAGTATGAGTAGGTCTGAGTATGAGTAAGTCTGAGTATGAGTAAGTCTGTGTATGAGCAAGTCTGAGTATGTCCGACAGGAGGGGAGGAGAAAAGAGGAGGAGGAAGAAGGAGGAGGAGTAGGAGGCGCCCAAGTAATAACAAGAACCCCATCTTAGGATATGGGGAAAAACATTGAATCATATGCTTTTCGCTGAGATTTACATTTTTTTGAGCCTCATGGGCCCCTCGTGGGGCCCCTCACGAGGCGGCGCCGTCGTCGCCGTCGTCTAGCCGTGTCCTGGCAACGTCCAAATATCCAGGGCCTCCTGGGCCCTCCATTTCCACGCCCTACTGGGCCTCCCTGGAACCCCTTGGAACTGGGCCCCCCTTTGGGCCCCTGGGCCAAAGTCCGGAACGCGCTTTTCAAGACTTCGGCGCGAAGTCGTGCTTGCTTGTCGCCCGCCGCTGTTTCGGCTCGAATTCATTGCGGAGGTTGCGCCAGGTCCGAGCGCCAGAACCGATTATCAGCAGGTCTCCCTCGGCGTTCGCGGCCAGCGATATGAGCGAGGAGGCAGCCGTTGCAGCGATGTCGAGCGAGGGAGTCGCTCCCGTGGAGCCTGAAGAGGCGCCTGCCATTGACATGATCACGTGCAGTCTCTGCGATGAAGATGTCCCGAAGGGCAATGCCACCGACGTAGCTGGCACTGACCGCCAGCCGAGGTATGAGTGCCTCCCGTGTCACAGGCTCCACGGCCGCGTGAAGCGCCTCAAGGCTGGCGGTGATGCGCAGTTCGAGGGCTGGGGCAGCCTCCCCAGGGAGGAGCGCGTCCAGTTCATGAGGGACAACGCCGACGCCTACGGCATCCAGCTGCACGGGTCGATGACCGCGTTGATCAAGAGGACGGTCACTCGTTCCATGGACGCGAACTTCCACGAGAATGGGCGCTTCATGTTAGTGTCCGATGCAGCTGAGCTTCCAGAGTACAAGAACGATCCAGAAGCGTTCCAGAGGCTGTGTCAGAATACCCAAGAGCATACATGCCCCCTTTCAGGTATTAAGAGGATCTACGTCGCAGAGTACACGTTCCAGAGGACCCAGGGCCTGCGAGCGACCCATACCGCCGAGAGCGCCATGCGCGGCGAGGGGAACATCAGGTCCTCGAAGCCCAAGGCCAAGGCGAAGGCGCCTTCGAGGCGCCCCGCCACCCCGCCGCCTGCGGATGGCGCGCCGCAGATGCTCCCCCTGAGCGCGGCGCTGAAGAAGAACGCAGAGAAAACGATTACTACCCTGCGTGAGCGCGCCCATGACTTCAGCACGCTAGTGATCACGGCCTCAGCCGAGCAAGCGAAGTTCTACGTCCCCGGGGTCGTGCTGTCGAAGTCGATTCGCGTGCAGCAGGAGTTGCAGACGTGCCTGGCCGCGCTGCAGCTCATCCAGCAAGACGGCGGCGAGCAGACGAGGGGCGCCACGGCGGAGATCATCAAGGAGTCGAAGGGGGCGCTGAAGGAGGAGAGCAGCCTCTATGACAAAATCGAGAGTCCACGGGAGAAGAAATACATGGGAATAGGAAGGATAGGGGGGATGAAGGAGGGCGAATCTTTCAGGCGTCTGGGGACCTTATTGGGGCCCTCTTGGAGGGGCCCTTTGGACAACACCAAAAACAAAACAACACAAAAAAAAACGTACTTGCTGGGGCATTTTGCATAGGTCGCAGGGCTATCGCCCGAAAGCTCGTTTTGAATCTGCCTTGGGCCCATCCAGTTTTCGGGGGGTATCTCGGGGCTCTCGTGGAGTCTTCTTGGGCCCCTCTTGGGGCCCTCTCAAAGCCTTGGGGCCCTCTTGGGGCCGTCTTGGGGCCCTTTGGAAAAAAAAAAACGAATCGTGTTTTGAAAACTGATTGTTTCAAAGACCTCTTGGCCCCTTCCAAAGGCCATCAGAGGATCCCGAAACGGCCCCAAGACGGCCCCAAGAGAGCCCCAAGATGGCAAATTTTCGGGTGCATTCTTGGCGGGCCCTTCCCCGAGGTCTGCTGGACGACATGCCCAGCGCAGAGCGTGAGGCACTCGCCGCGGCGACCGCGTCCCAGGTTCGCGAGCAGCTGGGCGGCGGTCGCAGCCCCGCGGAGTGGGAGGATGCTGGTGCTGAGGCTGAAGCGGCGGCGTCTCCTGCGGCTACCAGTGCTGATTCTGCCCAGAAGCCTGGCCGCCGCGCCAGGATGAAGCGCCCCTCGGCGGTGCAGAATATCGACTGAGATGCCCGCCAGTCGTTTTGCAGCACAGCAGGGGCCGTGCCGCCGCAGAGGTCGGCGGAGGGGGGCGAGGAGGAGGAGGGGAGGAGAAGGATGAGGACGAGGAGGATGAGGGCGGCGACAACGCCGCGACCCCCGCACCCGCGCACGCTCCTCCTGGCATGTTCCTCAAATGTTTTATGCGTATGCCTGACATATTTTGTTCTGGGTGCAGATGCTCCGCGCTGCTGCCCCATCGTGCCCCTGCATGCTCCGACGCTCCGCGCAGTGTAGCGCAGGGACCTCCGACTGCATGCTCTCTTCGCTCCAGGGACCTCCGAGTGGACCCGCAGGCAGGCGCTGCGTCCCCATGCGCTCCAGGCGACACGCAATGATATGATTGACGGATGCTCTGCACCGCGCCCATTGGGGAAACAAAGAGCAACAACAACAATGGTTCCGTATGCAAGCCAATGACGTCTGTAGTGTTCTCGTTGGCAGAAAAACCGACCATTTTCAGTTGAAGATGGTCGGTTTCTGCGTTGCTCCCAGACGACTGTACTTTAGAAGGTTTCGTCCGGTTCCCCGTCTCCGTCAGCATTCAGTTGTAAAAACTACCAGCACGCGACGCCGTCGAGGCCATCATTCTTTTGGGACAGGAATGGGCGTTGCAATCGTGCAACTGCAGTTGCACGATTGCATCGATGCGATGCAATCGTGCAACTGCAGATGTATCCCGTGCCGTCTCCATACACACAATCCCCCACCAGATCTAGAGGACATGGCGGCGGCGGCAACGACGACGACGCCGATGGGGGGGCGTGGGCGGAAGAGGGCGAGGGAGGAGGAGCAATCCGTAGGGGGGATGAGGAGGGGGAGGAGGAAGGATCTCTCGAACCCTCCCCGTCCAGCCAGTCTTCAAAATGCGGGAACTCTCGACTGCACAGCGGGGGCTCATGGGGATAGCAAAAGGTGGGGAAAGGAAAAGGAGGCGAGACACCCTCTAGGAGAAGGAGGAGGGCCCCGCCCCTCTACCTGTTCCTCCCTTCGCTCGGCCTTCCCACCCCGCTCCTCCTCGACAGTCCCGCCCTGCCTTTTTGTCTTTTATATTTGCATCCCCCCTCCGCCTCCGCGCGGGCCCCCTCCTCCGCCCGCGCGAGGCGCCTGGCCGACGGGGAGGGCGGCGTGGTGCTCTCGCGTCTGAGCCAGCGCCTTGCAGGCACCTCTGCCGCGGGGTGGATACGACGGGGGAGGGGGGGGAGGCCGAACACACGAAAGGAGGATATCAGGAAAGGAGGTTCATCCCCTCGTTTTCCGCCCCCTCCGCTTCCTCCTCCGCCCCCCTTCCCGCCCCCCCCGTTCCCCCCCCTCTTCTCCCCGCCCCCGTCCCAACCCCCGCCCCACCAGAAGGTAGTTTTTTTGAGCAAATTATCCCCCCTACAAGCCGCGGGGGGTACGCAGGCGCGCTGCAGGTACGCTGCAGGTACTTGTGTACCACGCGCTGCAGGTACTCTGCAGGTACGCTGCAGGTACGCGTGTATCACGAGCTGCAGATACGCTGCAGGTACGCTGCAGGTACGCTGCATTGCGATTGATATCGTATCTGCAGGTACGCTGCAGGTACGTTGCAGGTACGCGTCTGCAGGTACGCTGCAGGTACGCTGCAGGTACGCTGCATTGCGATTGATATCATATATGCAGGTACGCTGCAGGTACGCTGCAGGTACGCGTCTGCAGGTACGCTGCAGGTACGCTGCAGGCACGCTACCTTCTTCTTAATTTAATTGATAACCTATATGCAGGTACGCTGCAGGTACGCTGCAGGCACGCTGCAGGTACGCGTGTAGCACGCGCTGCAGGTACGCTGCAGGTACGCTGCAGGTACGCGTGTATCACGCGCTGAAGGTACGCTGCAGGTACGCTGCAGGTACGTGTGTAGCACGCGCTGCAGGTACGCTGCAGGTGCGCTGCAGGTACGCGTGTATCACGCGCTGCAGGTACGCTGCAGGTACGCTGCAGGTACGTGTGTACAACGCGCTGCAGGTACGCTGCAGGTACGCTGCAGGTACTGTGTGTTTTGATTGATCGCGCGCTTGCAGGTACGCTGCAGGCACGCTGCAAGTGCGCGGGTATCGTATCAGGAGGAGGAGGAGCATGAGGAGCAGGAGGAGGAGCAGCAAGGGTAGGAGGAGGAGGAAGAACAGGAGCAGGATCAGGAGGAGGAGCAGAGCCGATGTTAAATTCCAGGGGAGGGGGTAGGGGAAAGGAACCCGATATTATTCCGTGGAACGATTATTCTGGGATGCGATAGGGCATAGGGCAGCACGCATGCAGGCAACGTACCGGATACTGGAAATGCTAAGGACATCTACCGAATTCCCGGGAAATGTGCCGAATCCCGGGTTCGCAGCCGATTTCCCGGGAATTTGGTTGCGAACCCGGGATTTCAAGCATTTTGGTGTTTTGCGTGGGATGCCACTGTTAGGAGGGGAAATTCCATAGGAGCCGATGTTACATTCCAGCATGAGGAGCAGGAGGAGGAGCAGCAAAGGTAGCGAATTCCAGGCCTCGCCCCTGTTGTCCGATTCGCGCGGCCATAGGCGGTTGCAAAGTGCGCCGATGGCCGCGCGCTTCACTGCGATGGCGGTTGACAGACTCTGTCGGCCGCTAGCTGGTGCCCAGGAGGAGGAGCAGAGCTTGTCCCGAAAGGAGAGGGCGGAGGAGCAGGGGCGGGAGAGGAGGAGGAGGGGTGAGGAGGAGCAGCGGCAGCATCAGCAGCAGGGCGACGACGACGACGCCGACGACGCCGACGACGCCGACGACGACGACGACGCCGACGACGACGACGGCGACGCCCTGCATTGCCGCCCGCCGTCCGCAGGCGCACTTCCTGTCGCCGTCGACGCGATCAACGAAGTCGCAGGATCCCGCCGCGCGGCTCGCGACCGACCTTCGAAGATCGAGGGCAGAGGTTTCTCGCGTTTGTGAGTGGGTGCGCGTGCGTGTGTGTGTGTGTGTGTGCGTGGTCTCCAGGAACCGCGCAAGAGGCCCCCAGAGGGCCCCCAGTAGATCCCAAAAATCGTTTCGGGGGCAGGGACGGGGACCAAAACCCATGAGGTGGATTTTTGGTCTCCTGGTGGGGTCTGAAAAGAGGGGGGGAGGGGGCATATAGTGTGTTTAAAAAAATACTATTCGGGCCCAAGTTTAGACCCCCCCTGTTTATTGAAATAGAGTGGGTTTAAAAATATGCTAGGACGCTCATTTCTTAGCTTCTGTAAGAGGCAAGGAACTGAGGATGAGGAGGAGGAGGCGGAGGAGGCAGGAGGAGGCGGAGGAGGCGGATGAGGCAGGGAGGAGGGAGGAGGGAGGAGGTGGGGGGAGGGAGGATGAGGAACAGGAGGAGGAGGAGGAGGACGACGACGACGACGACGTCGAGGGAGGAGGGGGGAGGGAGGATGGAGGAGGGCGACGACGACGACGACCACGACGACGACGACCACGACGACGACGACGACGATGAGGCTGAAGCGGAGGGAGGCCGCCCATCAGGTCGCCCACACTATGCCCCCAGGAGGTCCCAGGAGGACCCAGGAGGCCCAGGGGAGGCGAAAGGCTCAGGGAGGCAACAGGAGGACACAAAGGGCTTTGCAGAATAAGGATTTGGAGTCAGATTTATACGCCTCCCTCCTCCCTCCTCTCTCCTCCCTCCTCCTCCTCCTCCTCCTCCTCCTCCTCCTCCTCCCCCTCCTCCTCCTCCTCCTCCTCCTCATCCCGCCTCCCCCCCCCCCCCATCGTCCTCCTCATCCTCCTCTTCCTCCCCCTCCTCCTCCTCCTCCTCCTCATCCTCCTCTTCCTCCTCCTCCTCCTCCTCCTCCTCGACCTCGAGCACGACGCCGAGGCTGCTGCTGCTGGTGCATCGCCGCGGGCGGCTCGAGCCAGCGGCGACTCCGTGGAGTCGCAGGCGGGCGCGGAGGCCTGGGCAGCCGAGTTCAAGAAGCTTGTCGCGCAGTTCGGCGGCGGGCGGTTGGCGCGGAGGACGCGAGCCCCTGCGGCCAGTTCTTGCTCCTCATCTGAGGAGGCGGGCCAGGTGACGGAGGGAAAAACGAAAACCGACCACTTTTGAAAACCGACCACTTTCGAACGAACGTGGTCGGTTTTCGTCGTCGCCAGCGCCGACTCCGCGGAGTCGAAGGCGGGCGCGGAGGCCAGGGCAGCCGAGTTCAAGAAGTTCGTCGCGCAGTTCGGCGGCGGGCGGCAGGCGCGGAGGACGTGAGCCCCTGCGACCAGTTCTTGCTCCTCATCTGAGGAGGCGGGCCAGGCGGCCGAACCCTGGCCTCAGGGCTTGCCATCATCATCATCATCCTCCTTCTCCTCCTCCGCCTCCTCCTCCTCCGCCTCCGCCTCCTCCTCCTCCTCCTCCTCCTCCCCCCCCTCCTCGTCCGCCTCCTCCTCCCCCTCCTCCTCCTCTTCCTCCTCCTCATCCTCCTCCTCCTCTTCCTCCGCCCCCTCCTCCTCCTCCTCATCCTCCTCCTCCTTCGCCTCCTCCTCCTCCTCCTCCTCCCCCCCATCGTCCGCCTCCTCCTCTTCCTCATCATCCTCCTCCTCCTCATCCTCTCATCCTCCTCTTCCTCCTTTTCCTCCTCCTCCTCCTCCTCCTCCTTCCCTCTTCCACCTCCTCGTCCTCCTCCCCATCGTCCTCCTCCTCCTCCTCCTCCTCCTCCTCCTCTTCCTCCTCCTCCTCCCCTCCTCCCCCCCCCCTCCTCCTTCAGCTCTGCCCGCCCTCAAAGCATCATCTCCTCCTCCTCTCCTACTCTTCCTCCCTCCTCCGCCTCCTCTCCTCCTCCTCCGCCTCCTCCTCCTCCTCCTCCCCTCCTCCTCTCCACCTCCTCATCTCCTCCTCCTCCCCTCCTCCTCTTCCTATTCTTCCTCCTCCTCATCCTCTTCCTCCCCCCCCCCCCCCCTTATGTTCCTCCTCATCCTCCTCCTCCCCCTCCTCCTCCTCCTCCTCCTCCTCCGCCTCCGCCTCCTCCTCCTTCTCCTCCTCTTCCTCTTTCCATCACTCCTTCGCGCCCTCCTCCTCGTCGTCATCCTTTTCTTTTTCTCGCCCCCGACGCAGCCTCTCCCCCCCCCGTCCCGCCCTCTCCGCCTCTCCGCCTCCTCCCGCACGCGGGCCGCGGTTTTGCGCCAGCAAGCGATTGGCAGCGCGGCATTGTTTGACATGGACAATCATGGCGGCAGGGGGTAGCGAGGGAACGGGGCGGAAGGGGGAAAACTTGCCTGTGAGACGGGCGGCGCAGCCCGCATCGCCCGCCAGGAGATCCTGCCACCCCTGTGAGCGCCCGTCCTTCTCGCTGTTCCAGGAGGCCAGGCCCGCGCGCTGTGCGAGCTGCCGCCCTGCACCGAAGACCCGTGCTGCTGCGGTTGGTTTGAAGACGTGCGCCATCCGCCTTCGCACACCCTCCCCCACCCCTCCCTCCCTCGCCCCCGCTCCCCTCATCCTCCGTCCCACCCCTCCTTCGCTCCCTCCTTCTCCCTCCATCCCACCCCCTCTCTTTCCTTATTCCCCCCTCCTGTTGGCATGCTTCGCAAGAGTTGCTGGCTGTGAGATGGGCTGGCGGGGATACGCGAAGCGTAGCGAATTTCTCTGGGGAGCCTGAAGAGCCCGATGCGACTAATTGCGATGGTATCAGACGCGCACCTTCAGCGTACCTTCAAAACGTAAGGCCTACTGGCTTTGTTTGTACACTGCGTGCCATGGGCGTACACTCAGCGCGCCTGCACACTGCATCACGCGCGTGCCTTCGGTGCACATGCGCGCGCCAGGTCTCGGGTGCATTGTGTTTGGATCATGCAGCGCATACCTTCCGCCAGTCGCCAGTCGCCGCGGCTGGACTTCGCATCGAAATTTCCTCGAGACACGTCATGGAGCACGCTCGAACAGACGCGCCCCGCAGTGGCGGGCCGCAGGCACCACTGGGGGCGGGGGGGCGTTCTCGAGAGCACGCGATGCTAGATGGGCTCTGGATATGGGCCGTGGCCCCCTCCCCGCCCCCACCCCCCGCCCCCCTCGCCCCCTCGCCTCGCTGCGGGGAGGCCCCCGCGACGCGAGATGGGCGAATGCGATGGAGATGGCGAGGGCGAGGATTGAGGGAAGGCGTGTGTCCGCTTGGGCGATGTGGTTTTTTTCCCCATATCCTAAGATGGGGTTCTTGTTATTACTTGGACGCCTCCTACTCCTCCTCCTTCTTCCTCCTCCTCTTTTCTCGTCCCCTCCTGTCGGACATACTCAGACTTGCTCATACACAGACTTACTCATACTCAGACTTACTCATACTCAGACCTACTCATACTCAGACTTACTCACACTCAGACATACTCATATACAGACTTACTCATACACAGACTTACTCATACACAGTATTAGTCATACCCAGACGTACACATACACAGACTTACACATACACAGACTTACTCATACTCAGCACCCCTAAGGGGAGCCGCCAGGGGTGGTTGCACGGGCTCGTTCGCGGCCATTTTGTGGGGATGCTCAGGCGGTTTACCTGTTTCTGTGCCCAACATCATTCGCTTTCGGGCAGATTTGGAGGATGTCTCGAGCGAGGCGCTCATTTCAGCACCCCTAAGGGGAGCCGCCAGGGGTGTTTGCACGGGCTCGTTCGCGGCCATTTTGTGGGAATGTCTCAGGCGGTTTACTTGTTTCTGTGCCCAACATCCTTCGCTTTCGGAGCAGATTTGGAGGATGTCCCGAGCGGGGCGCTCATTTCAGCACCCCTAAGGGGGGCCGCCAGGGGTGGTTGCACGGCTCGTTCGCGGCCATTTGTGTGGGGTGTCTCAGGCGGTTTGCTTGTTTTTGTGCCCAACATCCTTCGCTTCGGAGCAGATTTGGAGGATGTCTCGAGCGAGGCGCTCATTTCAGCACCCCTAAGGGGAGCCGCCAGGGGTGGTTGCACGGGCTCGTTCGCGGCCATTTTGTGGGGATGTATCAGGCGGTTTGCCTGTTTCTGTGCCCATCATCCTTCGCTTTCGGAGCAGATTTGGAGGATGTCTCGAGCGAGGCGCTCATTTCAGCACCCCTAAGGGAGCCGCCAGGGGTGGTTGCACGGGCTCGTTCGCGGCCATTTTGTGGGGATGTCTCAGGCGGTTTGCCTGTTTCTGTGCCCAACATCCTTCGCTTTCGGAGCAGATTTGGAGGATGTCTCGAGCGAGGCGCTCATTTTCACCCCCCAGGTGGGCCAGATTTTGAGGATGTCTCGATCGGTTTGCTAGTTTTGGTGGCCAGGCTCGTGGGCGCAGATTCTTCTCAGGATGCCACAGGAGGCTCCAACAGGCTCCAGGAGGCTCCAGGAGACCACATGAGGTCCCAGGAGGCATCAGGAGGCCACAGAAAGACTCAAGAGGCCACAGGATGTCCCAAGAGGCTCCAGGAGGCCCCAGGAAGCTCCAGAAGGCTTCAGGAAACCACAGGAGACCCCAGGAGACAACAGGAAGCGCCAGGAGGCCTCGGAAGGCAACAGGAGGCCCCGAGAGGCCCCAGAAGCAGGAGGCCTCAGAAGGCAACAGGAGTGGCTCCAATCCCATGTGTTTTACGTATGCTCCTATCGATTGGGCCTCACCTGGAGCACGATTCTTTGATGTTCTACGCATGTTTCTATAGATGGTCCTTCTCCTGTGTACACAATCCTAAATGTTTTACTCATGTTCCTATGTATTGGGCCTCTCCTGGGGCACGAGTCCTTTGTGTTTTACGCGTGTTCCTATAGATTGCCCTTCTCCTGTGGCTCTAATCCGTAATGTTTTATGTACGTCTGTTGCTATAGATTGCGCCTCCCCTGGGGCACGAAACCTTCCTAGGAGGTCCCAGGAGGTCCCAAGAGACTCCTGGAGACCCCAGGAAGCCCCAGTAGGTTTCAGGAGGCCCCAGGAGGCCCCAGGCTCATGCACAGAGACGCGCTCGTACTACTGAGGCTCATTCACACTCCAATTCATTCGCAGTTAGATTGATGTCCAGACCGTCACAACTGAAGCCCGTTAATATTCGAAAGCTCTTGCGCCTAGACATTCACGGCGGACAGGTCCATGCGAGTAGATGCACATATGGGGAGCTCCACGCAGTGAATATTTTTTCTTCAGGCGTGTGTCCGCTTGGGCCCGCATATCTCCCCTGTTCCTCCTTCGTCCCGCCTGCTTGCACATCCTCCTTGTGGAGGGGGGGGGGGGGGGAGAAGGACGAGGCGGAGGAGGAGGGAGAGAAAGCGCTCCTCGTGATTTGAGTCGTTTGGGGATTCTCGTCCTGATGTGAGTCGTTCGGGCCCTTCTTCCTGGTGTGAGTCGTTCGGGCTCTTCGTCCTGGTGTGAGTCGTTTGGGCTTCTCGTGGTGTGGGTTGTTCGGGCCCCTCATCCTGGTGTGAGTCGTTCGGGCCCCTCCTCCTGGTGTGACTCGTTCGGGCTCCTCGTGGTGTGACCCGTTCGGGCTCCTCGTGGTGTGAGTCGTTCGGGGCCCGCGTCGTGGTGTGAGTCGTTCGGGCTCCTCGTGGTGTGAGTCGTTCGGGCGCCTCGTCCTGGTGTGAGTCGTTCGGGCCCCTCCTTGTGGTGTGAGTCGTTCGGGCTCTTCGTGGTGTGACCCCTCGTCCTGGTGTGGGTCGTTCGGGCTCCTCGTGGGGCCTCTTGGGGACCTCGTGGGGCCTCTTGGGGCCTCTCGGGGGCCTCTTGGGGGGCTCTTGGGGGCCTCTTGGGGGCCGCTTGGGGCCGCTTGGGGCCTCTTGGGGGCTCCTTGGGGGCCTCTTGGGGGCCTCTTGGGGGCTTCTTGGGGGCCTCTTGGGGCCTCTTGGGGGCCTCCTGGGGGCTTCTTGGGGCCATCTTGGGGCCTCTTGCGGCCTCCTCAGAAGCGCAAATAAGCGCTGACCCCTGAGAAGGACAAAATGAGGCCAACACCTTCGTAACATCAATGATTTTGCTAAGAAGGACGATGAGCGCGGCCCCCTCAGAAGGCCAAAATGGGGCCATCACCATAGTAAATGGGACTACCGATCCAGGTCCAGGGGGAGGGGGTAGGGGGAGGGGTAAACCCTTCCCCGAAGGGGAAGAAGGGGGGTTGAGGACAGAGAGAGCTCTCTAAACCACTCACGCCCAAAGGGCTGGTGGGATTCCAACATATCAAACGACGGTTGGGAACCAGGTTTTTCAGGAGGATCTGGTGATTGCCTTAGCGGTCGCACCGCTGGGCCCTGACATGGGAGAAGGCTTGGGTGGAAAGAAGGGGGAGCATAGTTGTGTTGGCTCGAACAGTTGCGAGCGGCTCTGCCGCGTATCTCGGCACCTCTCGCGTTGTCATTATGATTGCCCTTATATCGCGCCAGGAAGCGCCATGGCGCTGGCTGCTGTTCGCGAGACATGCGAACACATGGCGGCGACGATGCAGTCAACGGGCCAGGTCGACGCGCAGCAAGCCAAGAACCTCTTGCTCTCGAGGCTTGCGCCGATCCAGGCAATCACCATGGCTGATGCCACTGCCATCTTGAACGTCCTGAACACGAGCCAATTCGGCGGCCCAGAGCGCGTCCAAATCGGTGCGATTGTGAACATGAAGGTGTCGGGGCTCTCGCACGCCCCGCGCACGGCGGCGAGGCAGAACACTCAATATTGCTTGTTTTTTCACAGCTACATGACCCGCACCATGTGGGGCGCATTCAGAGATCAGGTTACGCCGCGGGGCCACGCCCAGTCCATGATCCTGAACCGCATGGGCGACATTGGCCCCGTGAACCCGAGCGAGCTGACGCTCGTTCACATATGGGCCGTGTTCATGGTTGCGAAGCACCCCGAGGGTGCTCAGATCAAGCCAGACCCGATGGAAGCCCTCCATCGCAAGAACCAGCTCAAAGATGCAATTGCCCTCTATCGCAGGCGCGTGCCGAGGGCCCCGCACCACGGCGTGGTCGCCGACTACCCCGCGGACCCCGACAACTTGCAGAGCACTCACCCTGCCGTGTACAATGCCGCATTCTCAGTGACCTCACCGCCGTGCCCGTGCCCCATGCACGAAGGGAAGATTACCGCGGCGAGGGTTGCGATGCCGTGCAGGCGCAGCAGTTCGTTGGTTTCCACCCCTGCAGTCGTCAGGCAGCCGCGCGGGGCGAGGCAGCTCGACGCCGCGGCGCAGCAGATGTTCGCGTTCGATCGTGGCGACGCGGGTTCAATCCCAGGCCTGCACATCTATGGGCATCCCAGGCCGACGCCGATGGGGTCGTGGATGCCCGCGGTGCAGCACATGCTCCCCGCGCCGCCAACGAGCCCGAGCGGCGGCGTCGGCGGCGGGGGCCCAGACGGTTTGCCGCCAGCGGCGGCAGCTTCGCCGACGGGCGCCTCTGCGCCAGCGGCGGCAGCCTCGCCGACGGGCGCCTCTGCGCCAGCAACGGCGGCCGCGCCGACGGGCGGAGGCGCGCTTTCAAGCAGACGGGGGGGGTGATGGTGGGGGTTGGGAGGATGCGGAGGGCGAGAAGGGCGAGGAGGGTGGGGAGAGAGGCTGAGGAGGAGGGCGGGGGGGAGGATGTCGGTGAGGATGGGAGAGGATGACCCCCTTGCCCTCCTCATAGGGCGACGAAATCTATACATATCCACTGCTCCCTGGCCAGGCCCATCCTCAACCCCGCAGCGGTGCATGCGCCGCGCCCTCCTGGCTTGGCCAGGAGGGCGCATGCACAGCTCCTGGGTTCAAGATGGGCATGGTCAGGGAGCAGTGGATATGTATAGATTTCGTCGCCCAATCCTCAGGCGCGGGGGCGGCGGCGGCTGCGGGGGCGCCTGTGGCATCCGTGGACGAGATGCTCGAGCACTTCGGCGACGTGATCGGAAATGGCAAGGGCAAACCCCCCATGAAGGCGGCAGCAACCAAAAAGACCCCTATGAAGGCTATGAAGGCGAAGACCCCGATGAAGACGAAAAAGGTGATAAGCAAAACGACCCCGTCTCCAATGAAGGCGAACAAATCGAAGCCATCCCCCGTGATCGTAGCCTCGGCGTCTGCCTTGCGCTTCCCTGGCGTGCCGACCAAGCCCGTGGCGCCCCTCGTTTTTAGCGGGTACAAAATACCACAGCCTTCGGCAGTGCCCGACGCCCTGTTTACACATAACAATGTAAGGTATATATGGCACGCGCACTTGGCGCATGGAAAGTACGTGGCAGGGCACGGGAGGGATCTCTAGCCACCGCCCCCAATGTCGGCGCACCCATCGCGCGGATCATGCCTCGTAAGAGCTCGCGGATGTCCAGGCACTGTGGGCCGTGTCAACGGCCATGCGGTTCTACACGGCGGTTCCAGCCATGAAGTGGCGTGTTCTGCGCAACGGCCAGAGGGTCGACTCCGCCTTCAGCTGGAAAATCGATGCCAGGAAATCGTGGAGGGCCCTGGTCCAGCATGTGAAGGACGGCAAGTGATGGCCCAGTCAGAATGACAGGAGGCGGGGATGCTGCGGTGACATTTCCCTGCAATATATACGTTCGATTTGGTTCCTCCCAGATGCATGGCGTGATGTAGGGCGAGCTGTTGGCCCCTCTCTGTTAGGTATTCGAGGTTTTCCTAACCCGAGGACTGTCGATTGCAATGGGTGCCCGCACAATCAGATTGCAGCTCAGGCGGCTCTGCCCCCACCATGTCCCATCGACGATAGTCGCGCGGCAGGCGCGCGTCTAACTACACATGGCGAGAAAAACTCATCGCCTGCCTGCTTCGCCCACCCCTTCCCCTTCCCTCCTCATCCTCATCCTCCCTCCATCCTTCTCGCCTCCGTCTTCCTCTCCTCCCTCCCCCTCCTCCTCCTCCTGCCTCTCTCTCTCTCTCTCTCTCTCTCTCTCTCTCTCTCTTTCCCTCTCTCTCTATATATATACACACCTCTCTCTCTCTATATATATATATATCTTCCTCACACCCTCCCTCTCTCTATATGTATCTTCTCTCTCCTCTGTATGTCTATATTTCTCCCCCCTCCCTCTCTCTCTCTCTCTCTCTCGCTCGCTCTCTCTCTCTCTCTCTCTCTTTCTTTTTTCTCTCTCTCTCTCTCTCTCTCTCTCTCTCTCTCTCATTCTCTCTCTCCTCTCTCTCTCTCTCTCTCTCTCTCTCCTCTCTCTCTCTCTCTCCTCTCTCTCTCTCTCTCTCTCTCTCTCTCTCTCTCTCTCTCTCTCTCTCTCTCTCTCTCTCTCTCTCTCTTTCTCTATGCTCCTTCAATCTACCACGTCGCCGCTCGCCGCCGCGGTGTGACGGGCGTCATCGCCCCCTCTTCCAAGTGTAATTCGGGGTCGGATGGGCGCGATCCCACTTCGCTCGCGCTCAGCTGCGGGCGCTGTCCGTGCTCAGCGAGGCGCGGGGGCGAAGCTGGAGCCCGACGTCATTTGCACTACAATTCTGGCCACAGCGCGCGCGAGGGCACCGTTCCAAACAAAGCCCCAGATGCTGCCTGGAGAGCCTCCGAGGCCCATCAGAAGCACCACGGGGGACCAAGGCGCGCCCAAGATGGCCCCAATGCGGCCCCACGACGGCCCGAGAGGGCCCCAATGCAGCCCCAGAGGCCTCCGATATAGCCAGGACGTCCCCAAGTCGAGCCCAAGCAGAGCAAGCCAACCAGCAGCCCCTCGAGAGCCCTATGCCGCCAATAGGCATGCTGCCAGCCGCAAATTGGCACCAGGGGGGCGGGTGGGGGGGGGGGGCGAGGCCCTCCCAACGGTCCCTCGGCCAACGAAGACGGCCGCAGGGTGGGTGCCAACGTGCCTCCACTACTCGGACCTTAATACCTGAAGGCGCCAACCAACTGCCGCCATCCAGTGTTTTCCTCCACCATGCCCCCCAAGGCCCTGAGCATGCCCCGCGGAGGTCCTCCAGATCCCCTCCCTCTTCCTCTCCCTCTCCTTCTCCCGCTCCCGCTCCCTCTCTCTCTCTCTCTCACTCTCTCTCTCTCTCTTTTTCTCTCTCTCTCTCTCCTCTCTCTCTCTCTCTCTCAGTCTCTCTTCTCTCTCTCTCTCCCTCTCTCTCTCTAGATTCTTCTCTCTCTCTCTCTCCTCTCTCTCTCTCTCCTCTCTCTCCTCTCTCTCTCATCTCCTCTCTCTCTCTCTCGCTCTCTCTCTCTCTCTCTCTCTCTCTCTCCCTATCTCAAAGCGAAAGAAGGCCACTGCAGGAGAAGCGGGGAAGGAGTGAGAGAGAGAAGAGAGAGAGAGAAGAGAGAGAGAGAGAGAGAAGAGAAGAAAAGAGATAGAGAAGATAAGTGAGGAGAGGGATGCGAGAGAGAAAGAGAGAGAGAGAGAGAGAGAGAGAGAGAGAGCGAGGTCCCCTTCCCTGGAACGAACGTGGTAGCGACGATTCTGACGTCGGGGTGGCGGCGCGGGCGACGACGTGTCTGACGCTGCTACCGAGAGGAGGAGGATGGAATATGAAGAAGAGGAGGGAGAGGGCGAGAGAGGAGGCGGGTTGCACGTCGAGCATGGGGGGGGCATCACATACATTAAAATAGTTGCGTTGTAAGTGCTGTCATGTTTACATAAGCCAACATAACTTCTCACAACTTGTTACAGCGCAAGTTGTGAATGAATGCATGCAGTTCTATCTTTTGCGCGGTCTTAAGTTGATTTGGCATGTGATTGCATGTGCGGTTACATGTGGCGCATCTGGATACATGATAGTTACAAGTATGACCGCAATTGAGTTGACTTGCATTTAATTGCACCCACTCACGGGGCTTATATCCCTGGTTGCTCGAGTTATATGTCATACTTGCGGAGGTTATATGTTGACATATAACGACGGACCGCGCTTGGACACGAAGCAACCGCAACCGCAACCGCAACCGGGCGACACATTTCAAAGCGCCCGCGGGCGCGCAACCGCAACCGCAACCGGGCGACACAATTCAGAGCGCCCGCGGGAGCGCGCAACCGCAACCGCAACCGCAACCGGGCGACACATTTCAAAGCGCCCGCGGGCGCGCAACCGCAACCGCAACCGGGACACACATTTCAGAGCGCCCGCGGGAGCGCGCAACCGCAACCGCAACCGCAACCGGGCGACACATT